>CAUYUJ010010480.1:270229-385221 GCA_963575745.1 Prorocentrum cordatum | reverse complement strand
CAAAAAACACCCCCAAGATATGCACCCCGACAAGCGAAGCTATCTAGTAGACGCGCCCAAGGAAGGAATCGAACGCTCAGTAAACGCCCACGGCCGCTAAGTAAACGCCAGTTATCGGGGTCGGGGTGCTTCTTCCTCCCTCGAAAAGGTGCCCCTGGTCCAAGGTGTCTCCAGCTTTTCGCGCCAGTTTGGAGCCCCCAGGGCCCTCTGGACCTCGCGAACGGCCACCAGTCTGGAGGCCAGCTGCGCCGCCGCGGGGCTCCTGGGGACACCGTGGCCCGAGGACACGATTCGTCACACGACACGTGCGAGGCACCCTTATTCGAGACGGGGCCATCGCCTCAGCGCCGCGCGCATTCGCCTGAAAAGGTTGAGCAATCTCTTCGCAGATGTGGGGAGGTCTTTTTCAGACTGGCTCTCGCCTCAGGGCCGCGCACATTCGTTCCGAGCAGTTGCACCAGCTTCCTGGACAGAAGGCGGTGCCCTTTCTCAAAGAGGCGTTCTTGCTTTGGCGCCGCGCCGGTTCGTGTTAAAACCGTGCAACGTCTTCAAGGGTTGAACACGGGTTGTTCTCAAGACGGGGCTCTCGCTTCAACGCCATGTGAATTCGTTTGAATCCGCTGTGTTTGACGACCCGGGATCTCAAACCACGTAACGCTGCACGGACCCACGGCGGCTCTTCTTCAAAATGAAGCTGTCGCTTGAGACCCCCTCGAAGACCATGACCTCAACAGATACATGGGTGTGGAGAGGCGTTGCCCGAACTTGGGATATCGCCGCAAACCTAGCTGAGCTGTATGACATCGATCGTCTATCGTCAGAGAATGCAAGGCAATTCCTTTCAAAAGAGGGGCCCTCGCCAACATGGCATGCCAAACTGCTCTGGTCTTTCAGTGGACACACTTCTTGTAGTGAAAAGGGCCCCTAGTATGGGCATTAGGACGGTGGACTTGGAACGGGAGGGTGTACTGCTGCATCGCTTATGCATATTGGGCGTGCTCTGCATTCCCCCTTCCTCTTCCCTCTCCATCCACCCCTGTTGTCCTCCCCTTCTTCCTCCTCCTCCTCCTCCTTCTTTCCTCTCCTCCTCCTCCTCCTCCTCCTGATGCTGATGATGATGATGATAATGCTGCTGCTGCTGCTGCTGATGATGATGATGATGATGACGATGATGATGCTGATCATGATGAAGATGAGGAGGAGCAGGAGGAGGAGGAGGAGGAGGAAGAGGAGGGGGAGGGGGAGGAGGAGGAGGAGGAGGAGGAGGAGGAGGAGGAGGAGGAGGAGGAGGAGTGGAAGAGAACGGGGAGGAGAATGAGGAGGAAGAGGAGGAGAAGGGAGGAGAAGCAGGAGGAGGAGGAGGAGGCGAGAAGGAGGAGGAGGAGGAGGAGGAGGAGGGGAGGAGAAGGGGGGAAGGAGTACAAGGAGGAGGAGGATGAGGAGGAGAAGGGGAGGAGAAGCAGGAGAAGCAGGAGGAGGAGGAGGGAAGGAAGAGGAGAAGGAGGAAGACGAGGAGGAAGGGCAGGAGGAGCGGAAGGAGGAGCAGAGGGAGAAGGAGAAAGGGACTCTGCTGGACTCTGCTGAGAAGCACGCACGTGCGATCACACATCACGGCGGGCACGGTCTGGGCAAGCATCGGGTGGGACCGTGAGCACAGCCCCTGCAGCGGCACCTCCCACTCAAGGACGGCGGGGGGACAGCTCACCACCTGTCGCGGGAGCCTGGTGCCGCAGCGTCACTGTGCCCCTCGTTCCGAGAGGCTGCCCGGGGCCCCCTTCGCCCCACCTCGACCACGGGAAGACCAGCAGCGGCTGCCTCGTATGCCCGAGAAGCGGCCTGGGGCGGGGGGGACAAAGGGATGCCTCCGCTGGGGGGGGGGGGGGGGCCCAGCGGCTCTCAGAGCCTGGCGGAGGAGGAGGAAGAGGAGGAGGAGGAGGACGACGAGAAGGAGGAGGAGGAGAACGAGGAGGAGCAGGAGAAGGGGAAGTAAGAGGAGGGGGAGGGGGGAGGAGCAGGAGGAGGGAATCATAATATTAATAAGAAGACAATCAAACAAAAGTATCATAAACAATTCAGAATAAGAATAACAAGAGTCATACTATGAAGAATAAAGGAACGATGATGATGCGGATGAGAAAGACGAGGGGCAGGAGGGGGAATCTTCCCCCGCCCCGGAAACTACGAAGAGCGTCAACCGAGGAACAACCAACTACTTGCGCGCCCGGGAAGGTCAATTGCCGATCCAAGACAGCCGCGTGCCCCTCTGAAAGCTGTGTTTGTATAGTAACATGTCTCTCTACCGAAGCGCCTCCTTTACATTGTGCCTCCCCCCACACCCTAGGCGACATCAGCTGACCACCTCACCGATCCTGGCTGGTCTGATCCCGGGGCCAGGATCGGCATATACGCCCCCTGCCCAAGCCACAAGGGTGCAGACAAAGCCCAGGGGCCCAGGAGACCACCTCGGATTGAGGTGGGAAATGGGAAACAGCGGGGCCGAAGTCTTGCAACAAACGCTATCAAGAACCGACAGCGGCCGCTGCTGAAACGCGGCGGTCGTGTCGAATGGACAACAACCGCGGTGGCACCAACAGCGAATCTCGCTGAAGACGGTCAGGAACTTTTGCCTGCCTCCGCCTCCCTGTTAGGGCTACGGGATCGATGCACATCCGAGCGGTGTTGCGCGGCCTCCGGCCATTGCCAAGGAGCATATACACCGCTCCAAGGGCCTGCCTGGACGGCGCGCGCAAGGGGGTGAGGGAAGGAGGTACTTGAGGCTTTTTAGGAGGCTGCTCCTTCGAAGGCTCCGGCCCTACACCTATAGACAAGGCCCGCGCCTTCTAAGAGCCAGGGGTGCTTCTGAGAAGCCTTCCAGCCTCCCCCTAGCCCCCTCTGCGCCCCAGACCCCCGACGTCGTGACTCCTTCGCCACGCCGACCCCCAGAGGTCTGGACCCCTTCCCCGGAACCGGTCCTTCATCCCGAGTCGTTTCTTTGGCGGCCCCGAGGCCCGGCGAAAATCCTGCCGTCGTGGCTTCTTCAAATAACTCGAGGGGGTCTGTAGAGTAGAGGCCTCCTAGATGGGGTCGGACTGGATGGGGTCGAAGGATCACGCCGCATCGTCGATGCATCGCCGATGCATCGGCGATGCATCGGCGATGCATTGGCGACGTCGGCGCTGCATCGGCGACGACGGCGTGCGGGCTCCACATCGAGCCGCATCGCCGATGCTCCGACCCCATCTGGGAGGCCCAGAGTCTGGGAGGGCCCCCCCCCTCGGGGCCGCGGGGAACCTTCGCCCCCCCTCTGCGCGGGACGGACCCGGCCCTGCCCGTGGCCCCCACCCTCTGGCCGACCACCGCCGCCCCGAGAGCGCCCGGAGCAGCGCCCGCCGCGGCGGCAAAGGCGGCCCCGCCCACGGCCGACGCCCACGGCCAGCCCACGGCCGACGCCGACGCCGACGCCGACGCCGACGCCGACGACGACGACGAGCGGCCACCGACCACCGACGACGACTCACGACGCCAAAGGCCACCAGAGACGACGACGACGACGACGACGACGACGACGACGACGACGACGACGACGACGACGACGACGACGACGGCGGCGACGGCGACGACGGCGACGACGGCGACGACGACGACGACGACGACCACGACCACGACGACGACGATGACCACGACCACGACGACGGCTTGACCGGCCCACGGCCAGCCGACGGCCGACGACGACGACGACGAGCGGCCACCGAACCACGACGCCAACGGCCACCGGCGCGTGTGGCCGAGGAAGGCTCCACTGCCACCACGTCTGCCGCCTGGTGGCCTGGGTTTTCAACACCCCGGAACAGGGATCGACCTGAACAATGAATGCTCTTCGTCTTCCCTTTGCTTCCGTGTTCCCTCGCACTGTCTCCACTCCGCCTGTGCTGCAAAACGAGATCGACACGAAAACGGCCCACGACATCACCCAAACACCGTTCAGGTCGACACTGTCCCCCCCCCATCCCCCGACCCCTGCTCTCCTGAGGGGCAACGATAGGGGGGGACTGGCATAGGGGGGTATGCATCGACCTGAAATCGGCGATGCCTCGCCGATAGCTTGGCGATGGGCCCCCTATGGCGAATCCCCACGTTTCTGGGCGGGGTGGGTCTGTCGGGCCCCTGTCGGAGGTGAATGGACGATTGGGGGTCGATGCATCCCCCCAGATGTCTATCCCCCTTTTTCGTTGCCCCTTATGAGACGCACGAAGTCATACTAGTACTATAGGATCTCCTTGGAGGCGCTGGAGGCGCGCGTCCGACCCGAACATATAGTATACCCATCTTGTAGTCTATCGTTCCCCGAGCGGCAAGGCCAGAAAACGCCCGCCACGACGCATATACGAGAAGATTTCTCGGTGCTCGCGTCGCCCCTGGTTTCTCGGCGCGCGCGTCACCCCTGGGGGGGCGACGAACATATAGTATAAGTGCGTTGGGGTGACGCCGACCTCACCCCCCGCGCGTGGCCGGGGAAGGCTCCACTGCAACCACGTCTCCCGCCTGGTCTCCGCCTGCCACCCCGCGTCGCCCGCCACCACCGGCGAGCCCCCGCACGCCTCCGCGCCACCGGCCTCGCCGCCCGCGTCGGCGGGGGTGCCACACTCGTAGCGGAAGGCCACGCGCTCCTGGCAGTCCTGGAGCTCCGAGGAGGCTCGCGGCTCGGGGCTCGAGGTTCGCCCTCCTCCCCATTCTCTCCCTCCCCATCCTCCCCCTCATGACCTCCTCCTCCGCCAGCCTCTTCCTCCTCCTCCTCCCCCTCCAGTCGAAAGTGAGCCTGGTAGCTCAAATGTGGCATATAGCCTGGCAAATTGCGTCCATCGCTCTGCTGTGAAGGTACAGTATGAGGGGTGGACGGATAAGATAGGATAAGATCGATGTAATGATCTTTCCAGCACATATCGAACACTCGCGGTGTCCGGGCAAATAGGGCGCGCGTGCCTTGGGCCAAAGGCAACGGCGCGCGAGCTATGCTCCCGATACTGTAACATCTCCCAAAGAGCTACCCTTAAAGTCGGGAGGGGAGGAGACGGAGAGCAAAGTCGCACGCAAAGATCGCGCGCACGACTGTTTGCAAAGAAAAGAAAACAGTGCGTACAGTCTGGTCAAACACCAGACTGTAAGGCGAGTTTCCTCGCAAAGTATTTCACGCAAATACAGGACAGCCCCTTCAAACAATGAAGGGCTATCGGCTTAGTTAGAGGTAAGCCACAATTAGGCCATACTTCACCAAGCAAATGTGTATTAAGGCAAAGAGCCTGAGTTGTACGAAGCCGGCTCGTTGCCAGGCGTGAAATATAAGGCTCGTTTCCGAGCAGCTAAAGGGGCGCCTTTATAGTAGGCGCCCGTGCTGGCAAACTGGACCGCGAGGGCAACAAGGACAGACTAAAATTGATTAGACTTAGGTTTGTCTCTGTCCTCGGGACCCCGAAAGGGAACAAATTGCTTCACTTCATACTTAAATGACTGAGTGCCTGACATCACTTCCAGAAGCAGCTCCCGATCGATGCTTCCCTTTGTATGCCCATCTGCGGTCATATCCCTAGTATCACACCATTGCACATTAAGTACTATACCTATATCCATGAGCTCACGTATCCAGCTGATATGTCCAAGCAGAGTCCGTTCTGTAGGTATTTTGAGATCCCTGCTTGATAAAGATTTGTAGACGGACTCGGCGTCTATGGTAAGAGAGACTTTGATAGCTAGGCCTCCAACTTCACGCATGTCTCGTAGTTGTCGTGGAGTCAAAGCTCCTGCCTTAAGCTCGTGGAGAGTAATGAGCGTAGGGTAACACTCATCAAGGTTATGTGCAGCTGCAAGTGCCTCCGCAGCAGAACTGGACCTCACCTGTAATCTGTGTGATTTGCATAGTCCGTCACAGAGGTGAACGACGGACATGCCTTGAGGCGAGTTTCCTCGCCGTAGTACATTGGCCCCGCGTACGCCGTAGCCCTTGGTCTCGTCATCCTCCTCCCCGGTAAGCTTCCGATACCCCGAATCGCTATGGATGTCAACTTCATTCGTCGGCTTCATCCGAGGGAAGGTGATACGTTTCGGGCTGCTGATCAGCTTTCGCGTCACAGCATTCAAACGTCTGACTTGCAAATTGGTGGGCTCTTGAATTTTCTGAAGAGAGACCACATATACCATAAGCCAGATTTGGGTAAGAAGGGCATAGGCGAGGGCTCCTCGCAGGCTGACGAACATGTCGGTAATGAGTTTCGTGGCTTTGGCGTCGGCCGCCGCTCCTGTAAGTTCTGGGTGTGTGATAGGACGTAGTTGTTTGATATACTCGCCCTGGTCCATGATCACATCTCCCTGATCATTCTTAGTGTAGCGAACGGCGCAGTTCGTATATGTGTGCTTGTTGAGCTTGCAATTGCCAAACACCTTTTCGACACGTTGTACATAGTCGTCTATATTTTTCTCTAGACCTGTCATATTAATATCATCGACATGTTTTGCCGTCAGAAGGTCTTGGCTGAATTCAAATTCAGGATCGTAGCTGGTCGGTGTAAGTCCTATAGCTCGTGTGGTCGTACGAAGTTTGAGAGAACGCTCTTGGAGCGTCCTTTGTACCCGTTCCTGGTTTGAGGCATCTAAGACAGTGTCGACTTTCGTCGTAGGATGAGAAGCCGGGTAATGTACGAAGTACCTGAGCACTTCCTGGTGGAAGAGTAAAGCAAACCATGCGAGTTTCCTCGCCGGTGGCATGGGCAAGTTCCTCATAGGTCAAACCCTTGAGGAACGCCTTATCGATATCCATGGATGCTAAGATCCACTCTGGATGGCATGCCGCTTCACTTGCCAGGAGTCGTTGGGACTGCCTTCGGGCGCTTCCCGAGAATGTTTCCACATCAAAAGCCTCAGTATCCATAAATCCACGAAGGACCAGTCTGAGACGAAAGGGTTTTAACGTTCTCGGTACCCATCTTTACGAACTTCCACCTGTATACATATCTGGATGTCATGATGTTGGAAGCTTTGGATAAATCGTACATCTCAAAGCATCGGCTATCAATCCAGATTTTGAGCTCAGTATATAAGGCTTCACTAACCTCCTTTGGATGTGCTGCTATGTCGGCTTTGGTCAGTAGATCATCTTCTTTGACAACCACAGCACGTTTAGCAGCAGAGGATACATATACTCTCATCGTTGCGACCATATCGGTATCGAGCTGTGCAAGTTGAGTCTGATCCAACACTATTTTTGACATTTCTGATGTAAACCATAGTTCAACGTAAGGCCCGTATTCATCACTGTCTAGAAAGTAGCTCTCGTCGGTTGTGTTTGAACAAAGAGAGACTAGACAGGACTCACATGATTTCGGCTCGTCTCCGAGCATATCTGATGATATAATATCATCTTCGTCCACAAATGCTGAAACCAAAACACATTGGTCGGGCAGCGTAGTTGTTGGGACGCAATAGAGATAATCATCGGTAATCGTCGTAGGATGAAGGTCCATACGTAGCTCGTCGTACCACTCTTCCAGCATCATAGCTTCAATATTGTGTTCCTCATTTTCCTCCTAGATTGTCGACAGACGGCCTTCGCTCGGCGATGAAGCGTCTGGTGTGTCTGGAGAAGGCCTGTTTCCAGGCGACTCGTGTTCTCCAGACGTGTTGCTTGGATGCTGATATTTAGCCAAATCTTCGTGAAATCCTAAGGAAGGGACACGTGAAGTCAAGCATTGAATAAGTCTGGAGTGAGTGCTACCAGTGATCTGAGAAATGTTTAAGCCAGTGCCCACTCATTCGTAATAGTGGAACGCCGGGCTGATGTCGTTGTCATAGTGGATCAGCGTAGACCCGGTGGCGTACTTTACTGCAGGTAGGCTTGACACACTCTTAGCCAATCGAACTGCCACTACATGTTCTACTCGGAAGTAATTTCGTACGAGGTACTGTAGTGCTAAGTGTACGCGCGGGTGAAACTTGCTGTCGTCTGAAAGATTAAGGTTTCCCTTGTAATCGGGGATATAACCGAAAACTTTGGCAGGTTTCCCTGCGCCAAGGTGTGCCACATAAGCAAGGACGGTTTGCATGGCCATATTGTCCATGCCAAGTTCCCGTGCGAGGAGACATTCGATGTATAGCGTGTGACGAGCATCAGGATACATCACAATTACCTCACGAGATCCTGCCTTGACAACAGTATGTCCTCTTTCAGGCACATTGCGGATCTCTGGGAATGGGCCATTCCAGCCTCCATGGTCGTCCTTGGTGGCAGTAGGTCGGTGGTAATCGACCAAATCTCCTGCTGAGTAAAGGCGAGCACCATCAGGAGTCGTCTTAGCTCTGAGAGCTCGATTTGTCTTGGCCACAGCAGTAGCCTGAGTTATAGCTTCGAGGCTGACTTCCCTTACACGACGTTCTCGTTCGTGTCCTGAAGTCTCGGGTCCCTTGGGAAAGTCAAGGGTATCGAGATCAGGAAGGAAAGAGGGCTGACGTCCTGTGTGTGCCTGATATGGCGATACTCCGTTATAAAACTTAAACGCATTAGTAACGAAGATGCCTTCCGCCAATACTCTAGTGAATACAACAAGGATGTTGTGTCTATTCAATTCTTCCTCAATCATGTGGAGGACGCCTCTGAGAATGCCGTTTCGTGACTCAATTGAAGTCGCGTGTTGGCCAGGTGCTCGGATACGAAGTTCCGTGCCCTTATTGGCCATCATGGTTTTAACGGCATCGTTATTCAGGGCGCCTTCTCCGTCTGAGTATAAAACTTTGAAGGGTCCGCGATAGGCAATCCAGCAATAGTGGTAGGCGTCGATGATAGTGTCACGTTCTCTGTCGGAAATTTCTAGGCCTGCTGCCAGGCGAATACAACGATCCATAATATGAAATATGGTCCGTTTCTTGTAAAACATGAGGTCCATTTCCCCTTCATCGAGCCAGTTACCAGGAAGGCTCACCGATGGTAGTGTTGAGTTTCCTGGACGTTCCCATGCTCTACATTCTCGACAGGTATCACAGACTTCCTTGATCATGTTCAGTCGAACGTTATCAAGCCCCACCTTTTCGAGGATTAGCCTCATCTTTGGCTCCTTCGCATGATGCCATCGCAGATGCAGTTTTCGGAGTTCCTTTTTCACGACATGAGGTTCGTGACTACGGAGACTCTGTAGACTGTGTTGGATGTCGAATCTCGTCCAGTCGGGTAGTCGTGGAGCCCCAGAGCCGGTGGAGGCAAGAGGGTTTCTTGTAGCTCTCCGTAGTTGGTCCCCTGTGTTAACTGCGTCTGGAGGTGGTGGTACGCCTTGTAGACGGCCGCGGCGGGCCGCTACCTGCGGCACTTCGCTAGAAGACGCAGAAGGCGTGTTTCCACGCTCGGGGGCGTCTCGTAGCATGTCGTAGCTGCTGGCACCGGATGTCGGATCGACGTTGCCGAAGGATCGTGGTCGTGGTGGCCTGCGTGTGCGCCTTGGCGGCCACCTGAAGCTGAAGCTTGGCCCTCACCAGGTTTAGGTAAGGGTTTCCACCAAGCTGGCACGGTTTTGCCTTCGGGGTCGTGGTCGTCTGGCAGTTTAAATGGTTCAGCAAAACGACATTTACCAGGTTCGGTATCGAGGTGGTTCTTAACACCCTTGCTTCTCGTAAGATCCCTCTGACATGCTGGACATGGCCAATCTACAGAGATGGAATCATGATATTTACACTGCGTAGGGTCTCTGTTATGGCTAGGACTGTCCTTTCGGACGTTGTCGATGCATGCCGGGCAAGTAGCCACCTTTGGGATGATACGATCACCGATGCGTCTCATACCTTCGCCTGGTTCAGCTTGATCGGGAAGGTCTGTAGGATAAGCACGTGCGGTACTTATAGGCGCGTTTCCGCGCGTGGTGTCAATGGCTTTCGCCAGATATACAGCTTCCACGAAGGCAGACTGCAGTCGTCGGGTGTATTTTTGTGCCAGTGAAAGCTCGTTATTGCACGGTTGTGAGTGCACATGCTGACCGCTACACTTGAGTCGCTCAAAGGGTTTAAGAATTGTCTCGTCGTTGCTAGTGATATTTGTCGGCTTCTTAATATAGTCACCAGTCGTGTCTTTAAGTCCCGTAGCGCATTGGTCAATGCGTACGGTTGTAATGTGTGGTCGGTTGGCAAGCTTCTTCCATTGAGAAATATCATCTACCCATGTTCCTGTAGGTTGTTCGCGTATAAACCACCTCTGAGAGTCATCTTGGGTTACAGCAATTTTACCACAATAAGTTATGTGTGGTAAGTCTTCTTTATGGTGCTGTTCCCAAGTGTTGTAGTTGACTTTGTAGTTGTAGTAGGATGGTGGTCCTGTGGTGCGACAGCTGGGTTGCAGCATGGCAACTCGTACGTAGCATATAGCAAAGTAATGGTCTATAACTTGCTGCACCGAGGGGTCTCCCAGGTCGACATATGTAGTCTTGTCCAAGTTGCCGCCTGAGGAAAGTCCCCTTGAGAAGGCAAGCTCTGAGATGCCACCCTCACCGCCACAAAGCTCCAACATATCCACGCAGTTGTTATGACCATAGCATAGTGAAGCAACTATGCTGTATATGTTAGCGTGTGTGTCGGGCATAGATGTGGGGAGGGTAAGGAACAGGTCATCGTCCTCGTCGGAGCTTATCAGCTCAACAGGGACGTCAGTACTCCAGGTTGCCATAAGATCCTGTCCGAGACCTGACAAGTCGTCGCCGCAATCATCGTTTCCGTCTTCAACGTGCTTTTTAATGCGGCGAGGCTTGATGCCTGCTTCCTTTTCGGCTTTGAGCCTCTCCTTCTGTTTTATACGCGACTCAGTGGGTAAAGCTTGCTCGTCTTGTTCGTCGGTCTGTGTACTCATTGTCATGGTTGAATGGGTACATGCGTCAACCGCCAGAGTCGGGGGGAGAGAACAGTCATCTATGATGACGCGTCGATGTTTCTGTGGTGATTGAGTCGGCTCGTTTCCGAGCAAGACCGGTTCCTCGGGTTGCCAGTACAACCGGGTACTGATGTTGGCAACCCCTGCAGGTAATGGTGCATGCCAATCATATCCTGTTGGTTGATCGGTAACTGAGATATCCTGAATAACCGCATTGGTATCCAGGTTGATTGTTACACGTCGGATGACTTCAGACCATTTTGGTCCTCCCTTATTAGTCGTCACGTAGTGACGGGTGTTATGGTCTGTACGTGTATACGTATTTAGGTATACGGGCACGTCTCCGTGCGTGGTGGTGCTCCCCAGGATGTTGTTGTTCAAGTGACGGATGAGTGTAGTACGTGTCTGAGCTCGCCATTCAGCATGCCGTACTGTATGGCCGTACCAATCCAACACATGTTGTGGTATTGACTGCTTACAGGTACATGCACACAGCTTCGAGCTAATCGGTATTGATGACGCTACCTGCATATAAGTACCGCTTGGTGTACTGTCTTGCATATTGAACCGAATACCGAAATGACACAGACGCATCCGTATTACTGACAACTTTAGATCTTCCAGAGTATCACGTACTGGAGATAACTTCCAAACATATCCTGGGGGACCAAATATTATGATCTTCATGCGGAGTTTCTTGGCTTTTATCAATAGGTTCTGGATACGTGACCAATGTGGGGCCACTCTCTTTCCTGGAGTTCTTACGTACCAGTCACCCGGAGTACTGATCCATATGAGAGTGTAATCTCCACTGATCACCGCACCTAGGTAGTTTGTGCCCACGCTTGTCATAAGTTCGTTGTGGGAAATACGATCACAAATATAACCTCGTGTGCGGAGGTCGGCACATGCCTCCCTCGTATCTTCAATGACAAAAGCCCTCTTACTAAGGCAGGTTACCCCGCTGTCCTTGTTACCCCCCGGCTTTTCTGCCAACAGGCAAGACGACGAGGGGGCGACGTCGCCCTGCCATCTTCAAGATGAAGAAGATGTGCCTACAATATCTGCCAGCATCTGGGCTTCCCTCAGATGCTGGAGCTCAGCACTGCAGCGCGCCGTGGCCTCAGAGGCGGATTGCTCCGCAAATGCTGTCAGCATCGATGGATTATCCATCAGCTGTTTCAGCACGCCTTTGGACCTAACGTCGCTGACCGTATGCAATTCACGGTTAGTGTATCCCATCACTATCTTACGGCGGGACTGTACAGCGTCCATGGGTACACTACCACCATGCAGGGCCAGTGTCCTGGCAACAAAACAATCGAACGTCTCGAGATCGTCGATGTTTTCGCCTCGCATGGTGGCCTTGGCGAGCGTCTCCATCAACCCCTGGGGCAGGTTTCCCTGCAATTGCTTGCGCTCCTGCGCCGGGGTCGGCTCGCCTGTCAGCACTGTCTGGAAGGACGTGCTGCTTGAGCTCGAGGCGGGTTGCCCCGCAGCTCCAAAACAATCACACCTGATCGACAGATGCCCTGACGGTAACTTTGTCGTCGGCATGATTTTGGAGCCTTCTGGGAGCTCCATTTTGACCTGCCCTTTACCAGGGAATATCAGCTTCTCCTGGCCTCGTTCAAGCACGATGATCGTGCGTTTGTCCTGCATACTATCGAGACCTAGGATGGCTGGCAGGTCCTTGCCACAGCCTGACACAATGTTCGTCTTGTATGAATCGAGTTGGGCCGACCCCTGGTACTCGCAGGCAATACTTAATGTGCCTACGGTATCCGCTGGGGCCGACCCTTCTCCCACTCCGTTGATATTCAAACGAGAGCGGGGCTCGAACGTACAAGTACGGCCATGTGCCTCGGCAGCCTGGACGAACTTACGGCTCGTGTTCTCGCCCATGATGTTGATCTTCGAACCGACGTCGATGAGTATGGAATTTCCACAATCATCCAAGAACGTCTTACTCGGCTGCTTGATGTGCACAGTTTCTGAAGTGTCGGCTGTGTCGGTAGGCGGGTTTCCCCGCGGCACAGTCGTACTCCCTGGCGGGTTACCCCGCATGACACTGGCATGCGACTCGCTCTCGGCCATGCGTGCCAGGTCGATGTACTGGAAGTGCGACACGTGCTGGGCGTGATCGCCACGCTCCTCCCGCCAGTTGGCATACTCATCACGTATGCTCATATACTGCTCGCGGGTCGTGCGCCTTATCAACGTTAGGTACGAGTGAAGGGCGATGTCTTGCAGCCCCTCGTTCGTGATGTGATCCCGGTACCGCAGCCACTCCTCGAACTCCTCGTTCGTCGCTGAGATATTGACGGCCCTGGCTGCTGTTGCTGCTGACGCCACTGAGGATTCTGATAAGTCTAGCGACGGACTATCAGTTTCAGGATTGTTGGCATCCAGCATAAATGTTGTGTGCATATTATCCATCTGATTCTGGAAATGTCGCACACGCAATTCACGCAGCTGATCAGGGTCCAGTGACATCTCAGCCTCGCCTCCACTCTGGGGAGAAATCTGAGGAGTATCATGCAGGTTTCCCTGCTGAGGCGCCGTCATCGGGATAAGCTGATCAAAATATCCCGTTTCCATAGGCGGCCTTACCTCTTCAGGCAGGTATCCCTGCTGTTGTGACGGAGCTGTCTGCATAGCTAGCATCCTGGACGTCATCTCCTCCACCATGCTCCTCAGCTCCCGCAGCTCTCTCGCTGACTGCTCAGGAGTCTGACTAAAGGAGCCGGTCCATGGGAAGGATGATGCTATAATGCCAGGTGCTCGACAGATAGCACATGGTGGCTGCTGGGGATCTCCCTCACGCTGATTGGTAACGTGGCCCACCACATTAGAATTCCAGCATCCCTCGTGGAATAGGTGATTGCACCTCAGGCGGTAAACGCTATCCCTGGGCTGAAATTCTTCGAGGCATACCGCACAGGTATCTTCCATCCCAGTAAAGACCTCTACGTCTGCTGCCCTGGGATATACCCGCCGTTGCCTCTCCAGTACCGTCTCGGAGGGCATGAAGGCTGATGGGGGTGCCCCCGTTGGATTCAGCACCTCCTGCACTTCGACATTTGGCATGGAAGTGGTAGGAGTCACGGCGGGCGAGTTTCCTCGCAAAGGTGAGCCCCTGTTCCTCACCGCATCAAGTGCAGCTGCACGTGACTGATCCCGTACGCTTTGCACCGCCTGCCTTCTCCTGAAGCATGCCTGCTGAGTGTGGTGCGTCTGCCTGATGTAGTCAGGCACGCCCCTACTGCCAGACGATATTGAATGGGCAGTGGGCTGGACAACCACCTCTGGTGATGTCGGTGAAGGCATGAAGGCCATGTGCGGGTACATGGAATGGTCACTGAAGCGCACATTAGTGAGGTTATGCATCTGATCCGCCAATTCACGAACAAATTTGTTCGGAACCCTTGACCCATCAGGGTATAATGGCGGGTTCATCTGCGCTGGTGGTGGCCTCTGGCCCTGAGACATGCTCGGATGGGCATTGAACGCCGGGATAAAGGCTCGTTGCCGAGCAGGATCCCGTGGGTTGGGACCCTCAGGCTCCCAGGACCGGGCTGGCCTCCACCTCTGCCCACTTGGGTGAGGCAGATTATGGCTCTGCACCTGCTGCACCGTGGCCGCCACTCTTGAGCGATAGTCGTCGGGTATACCCGCCCTGTGGTGGCTTGGTGTGCCAGGCAGGTTTCCCTGCTGACTCGTTGGCGCGCCGGGCGGCATCATGTTGAGGAGGGCTGTGCTGTGTTCAGCCCTAGCAGCAGCTATCCTCTCCATGAGAGTGCCGTTTGTGGCAGGGCGGACAGGTGTCCCGAATGGAGATTGTGCCGGTGGTGTGCCCAATGGAGTCATGCCCCTTGGAGTGTGCATGCTCTGAGTAGGGCTTCCATGCATTGGTTCAAACCGAGCAGGTCCGCTTGTAGGCAGGTTTCCTTGCATGGCCTGACGATTTCTCGTAGCCATAGCGGACATTGTTCCCCGGCCTGCGGCCCAGGGATCCTGCTGGTATAACCTGTCCGCCAGCTGTTCTACCTGGTCAGGGTTCAGCGCGGCTGCGATCTGATCCAGGTCCGAGGTACTGATGGCCTGCCAAGACACGGCACTAGGCCCTTGGCTTGGGGCACGGCTTGGAGCCGCGCTCCCGGCCTCACTCTCGGCAATCATGAAGATCCGATAGATCTCAGGCTGGTTTCCCAGTTGGGTAGGGCTGTAGTGGTCCCCAACTTCCCTGTGGAGGTAGCCCATAGGGGGGTCAACGCCCCCCTGGTCTCGGGACCACTGGTACTTAACGCTGGAAGTACCAACGTCAGCCCACCTGTCAGGAGCAGACATCGTTGCGACAGAGACTCGCGCATGGCGGCTCCCCAGATACTCTGGATTACGCCATTGCCTTCCTGTGGACAGGTCCTCTACATGAGAGATGTAATACGGTTCAATGATACCGTTAATTCCCTCAGACAAGAGGACTCCGTTATCGGACCAACAGAACTTCATACCATCTTGTATGGCCTTACGCCAATCTACGAAGATGATGATGTCTGAGTCTGGGCCCCACCCACTGTTCACGGCACGGCGGCGAACTGTCGGCACGAAGTGAATGTGCGACCGGCCTGTCCCCTTTTTCTTCGTGTTATGCTCAGGTCTACAGGACAGGCCGTGCCACATAATCCCTTCGAAGGCGTGCCATCGAGTGCCATGCATAGCAACATCGGGGCATGGGGCCGGTCTCCCGGCAGGTTGGTCGCACAGCACAATGTAGCTGTACAGCGACCATGGGACTTTCAATTCCCATGAATGCCCCTGAGAGGCGCGGACGAAGATAGCGGGCTCTCCGGAGTCCCGCATCAACACCTTGAACTGTAGGCGCTGTTTTTCTTCTCCGTCTGGTTCACGGACATGAACAACTGCCATCATGATGGCTGCTAGTTGGTCAACCGAGCGCCTACATAGATGCTCGTTGATGATCTTGGCCTCGTCATATCTTGGATTATACCCAGCGTGTCTTGATTGACCTGTGTTCCACGGATAACGGTCCACGAGTTCCACTAGGTTAACCCAACCATCATGATCATCGAAAGATTCCAAGCGCCACACAGGACTGTGTTGCTTGTCTGGCGCATGTCTGCATATCCTGCTGAGAGCTTTGCTCAGCTGTTTGAGAATATCATTGGATGTGGGAAGGATTCCAGCTTTCCTGCATTCCTTCATGAATGTCTCTCTCATCCACCGAGCGTATCGGTGGGAGCTTCCGAAGCGCAAGTCTATCCCTGATCACATTTGGAGTCCCACTAGTGAAGGACGTGTCACCTGGGTGGTGCAGCTGAACCACTGGCGGGTTTCCCCGCATCGGAACCTCTGTTGCTGAAGAGGCTGCGGCTCCAGAAGAGGAGGAAGCTGCGGCGGCAGCGCCTGGCGGGTTTCCCCGCGGAGATGCGCGACTGGCGCTGCCCCCGATCTTCGGCACCCAGGTACCCCTCGACGTAGCACCTTCATCGGACCTCCTGGAACGGGCCGCCACAGGCGAAGCTGGCGCAGGTGCATACCCACTGCGCTCGAAAGCTGCCGCCTTTTTCGCAATGGAGCTGCTGCGACTAGGCGGGCGTCTTCGTTCATCCATAGGGTCCTGAGGTTGCTGCTTGGGCTCAGGCGCTTGTGTAGGAGTTGCGCCAATCGGCGGCCTCGGGGTTTCAGTTCGAGGCACCTCCATCTGCACGTCTGGCCCAGGGCCCTGAGGGCTCGTCTTCGGTTTCGGCACCGGGGACGGCTTAGGTGTCGGGGGTTCACTCTTGGCCTTCGAAGTTAGTGGGAGTGGGGGCCTCGTAGCCCTCTTCATGTAGATCTTACTAGAATCCTCCAACATCTTGCGAGTTGCCTCGCGAGTGCGGTCTTCTGCTGTCCGCATGCGCTCCTCGTCCTCCGCCACATGTTGAGCCTTTCCGAACATCCTTGATTGTCGGTTCTGGTTGTTGGGACTGGCTAGAGACGCCAGGCGAGTTTCCTCGACTACTAGGAAGACTGAAGAGCGCGTCTTTCTCTTCCTGGGTCATGGCTACCAGTCCCCTTGGAACCGGGGTAGGCTTTTCTTCTTCTTTCGGATCCAAGTGGCTCAAGATCCCGAGACGACGACTCACTTCTGCAATCTCTTCCTGTGTCATCGGGGTAAGTTGCGGATGGCCCTCTTTATGAAGGGTTTTGCCCCTGTTGGGGCTCAGGCCTTCGTTGTTGCCAACGGGGCATCCTGGCCCGTGGTTCTGGAACGGCTGGGAACAAGGTCCGCATGCTGCGTGAGGCCTATACTGCTTGCGCGCCGCGATAATATCTCGCAACTGAGTCCGCGCTTCTTGAATTTCAGGGCGGCGGATATTTGTTGCAAGCTGATAGCCTCCGCGGATGGCCTTGCCATCACTGTCCCTATAGGCAGGGTTGCCCTTGCCGAAGGCCGGGTGTTCCCCTTTTCGGCGTCTTGGGTCGTTGTGCGGAAGTAGCTGGCCACCTCTCCTGAGAGCGCGTTCTTTTGGGCCAGCCTGCCTCCACTCACGAGGAAGTCGAGCCTGTGGATGTGGCTCTTCTCTGACGCGCGTATGGGAACGAGATCTTCTGGTGTTCTCATCAGAGGAAGCTGCCGAAGCAGCAGGAGCGGCTCCCGGTGGAGGTGCCTGAGGAGGCTCCTGTGCGATCCCAGATGGATCGTCCGATGGAGGCAGGTCTCCCTGCTGGGTAGAGATCGGCGCAAATGGCGCTTGTGCCGATGGTGATGATGATTCAGACTCATCAGGATCGAAGTCAACCTCTTCCTCACCATTCACGTCCATCATGAGGATGGTGACGTCATCCTCATCTAACCCGCAACCATCGCCTTCTACTTCTTCTGATGTCGAACTACCAATGATGATGGCCATTGGCGTATCTGATACAGGCAGGTTTCCCTGCATAGCCGGCGTCTATGCGTCGCTCGGCTGTCCCGGTGTAGGAGGCGCTGCTGTCGGCTCAGGCTCGTTGCCGAGCACAGGCTGCCCAGCAATGTTGCGCATGGCCGTATGGTTTGGCCTCATTCCCACCGCCTGGAGACCCCATCCTGGCGGAGGAAGATCACGACCGCGCATAGCAATAGCCATTTCTAGAGCATTACGCCATCTACCACGGGAGTATATCAAGTGTCTCTGCACGTCCTGAGGATGCACGCTGTCAATGAGAGTCAGAGCTGCCAACAACAGCTCTGAGCTACCGCAAGCATCAGTATCCTGTTCTGTCATAATGTCAGCTTCGATATGTTCTTGACTCCCAGGATAGCCAGTAACAAGTATCTCATGCATCCTCATGAGGGCCTGTAAAAGGGTGCGTGGTCCATATTCGCCGGGAGCAAGCGAACCAGGAGGTATGAACAGAGTATCTGGTTCGCCTGCAATGAAGGCCTGAACAAATGCCTGAGACTCCATTCCAATTAAGTCTTCAGTGGTCTGGGGATATTCTCCCATCAAAGACGGCCTGTTTCCAGGCGGGATTTCGGGCGGAGGTTCGAGGTTCCGTTGAACCTCGGAAGGCGAAGCCTCTATAGTGGTGTCCTCGTCGTCGCTCTCGTAGGCCATGATGTTGCCTGGGTTCCCGAACATCCAGTCGAAGAAAGAAAGAGGCTGGTTTCCCAGCGCACCGTGTTCCACGGGAGTGAGCTCGTTACTGCCCGTAACGAACCGGCGGACGTACTCGAGGTAGTACGCGTACAATCCATGACCATACCCCTCGAGCTCGTCGACGTTGTCCATGCCAACAACCCAAGTGAAAAATATCTGCTCCATAGCCTCAAAGTCCTGGGGGCTCAGATACTCAATGGATGGTTCACTTGAGCCAAAATGGACTTCGGTCGACCTGCCCTTTCCATTTCCCTTCACTGGACAATCTCGCACAAGATGATCGGAACTACCACATTCATGGCATTTGAGAACCTGGCCGTCTCTACCTCGCGGGTTTCCCCGCCTACCTTTGCCTTTTCCTGAGGTCTCTCTACGGCCTTTACCACGGCCTTTTCCCCAAAGAATATCTCATCATGTTGTTCATCTGAGAGCCTCTGGAGAAATGCCGCGATGCCTCGTCCGTTCAACCTCCGACGACCTCGCTTACCTTTACCTTTTCCCTTAAAACTTCTCCGTGTCCTCCTTCTAACACGACGCACTGGTTTTCGTGTGACCTCCCCCACCTTCGTTTAGCCTGTTGTAGTAACCAGAACAAATGTTCAGCACGCTGATTGTCGTTATCCATATTCATGATATCTGACCAATCTAGAGCTTCAACACCATCTGATGATATAGTGTCTGTGTCGGTGCCGGAGTCGAAATCTTCGTCTCCTAAATAGGTGGATACACCGTCGGTTAGGGGATTTGATTCCCCCCATAACGAGCGGTGTGGTTGTGGTTCTCTAGAAGGAGGGCTGTTGCCCAGCTTGGTTGTGATCGATCCCCTGCTAATAAAGCAGTGGATTCTCCTGGGTCATCGGCCCATATGTTTGAGGGCCCGTTTCCAGGCTGGGCTTCAGTAGTCAAGGTAGTGTAGAAATTTCCACTACCAGATCCCCTTCCTCTTCCAAACACAGATCCTATGTTACCAGGAGACCGTTCAGATAGGTGGCCTATCGAACGCATCCTCTCCAGCAACTCATCATACTGTTGTTGTGTTCGGGGCATTTGGTGATTGAGTGGCTGTAAGAGTTGCATGGCTCGCTGGTTGCCGACGCCTAAGGCGCGGAATAGGATAGTGGTTAGCAGTTGGAAGTTGGGAAGGTCGAATCCCACCGAGTGTGCCTCAAGTCGGGCCATTTCGAATCGGGTAAGGGTGACATCGATTCGTTCCCCGTGAGGCACATGGAAGTCGATGAGTTGTGTGCCGGAAGTGAGCTGTCGCTCATCTTCCAGGCGTTCGAACTTCATGCTTAGGAGGAACATGATGTAGGTCACTGGGTCTGTGTGGACCCCATCGATGTCAGCACAATAGTTTATAATGTCAGGCGGTACCCTCATGGCGAGTGTCCTCGCTAGGCCACCTAGGCCGCGTTGTATTGCGGCCGCTTGGGCCTGTGGCGTCATACGTCCGCTTGTAACGTTGAGCCATGCGTTGACCTCGTAGATGTACCCACGAAAAGGTACATTACCTTGAGGGTCCCAATATGGGCCATGTGTTTGCCCATCGGTGCTGTTTTCTCCACGACGCATGTGTCCGATTGCTGCCCCCAGCGCGAACCATATAATAGCGAAAACGACTAGCCCGAGAATGTGTAACGAAGGACGGTTATGATGCGCGTTGTCGCGCTGGGGTAGCGCCTTGTCAAGTCTTCGAGGCGCTCTGTCTGGCGGGTCTCCCCGCCCCTGCTTCAAGCATTGCGCTGTTAGCTCGTTGCCGAGCGGTTGGTGGTAACGCAATGATGAAGCGTATATGGTACCAGTCTGGTCGTCTAGACGTCGTACCTCTCGTGTTGCTTCTTGCTCTTGGATAGGTCCTCGTAAACGTACTGGGAGTGGTGGCGCAGGGTGGTAGGTAGTCACGAAGATCGTGCCGAATAATATGAGGCTAAGAAGAGCAAGAGCTGACCACACGAGAGTGCGGCCAGCTCCGCTACCAAGTCGAAAGTGAGCCTGGTAGCTCAAATATGGCATATAGCCTGGCAAATTGCGTCCATCGCTCTGCTGTGAAGGTACAGTATGAGGGGTGGACGGATAAGATAGGATAAGATCGATGCAAGGATCTTTCCAGCACATAGCGAACACTCGCGGTGTCCGGGCAAATAGGGCGCGCGTGCCTTGGGCCAAAGGCAACGGCGCGCGAGCTATGCTCCCGATACTGTAACATCTCCCAAAGAGCTACCCTTAAAGTGGCGGCATTTGCGCGGCCCAAGGGGGGGCCAGGGAATGCATTGAAATAAAAAGAGGCGCCATGAAACCTGGGGAGATCTCGTGGCCCTCGTCATGATATCCAGCCCCCCCGAGTCATCCCCCCCCCCCCCCCCCCCTTTGCCGTCCTCGAATATAAAGAAAAAGGAAGGAGGAGGGGGAGGAGGAGGGGGAGGGCGGGGGGGGTGGGGGGAGAAGGCGGGGAGGAGGAAGGGGGGATCCTGCGCCGCAGCTGCCTCAACGTCAGCGCCCCCCTTGGCGGCGAGCGTGCCGATCCCCGAAGGCGGGAGCCAGCTCTGCCCAGGGGGCAAGGCCCAAAGGCCACCTGTCGCACGCTGCACGGCCCTCGTAGGCACGAGGCTGACCCGTGAGCGAGTCTGGAAGGAGGAAAAAAACACCTGAGCATAAACCTTTTGGCGCTCCGCGCGGAGCGCCAAAAGCTTATGCTCATGTGTTTTTGTTACTATTCGAGGGTCTGGGGAGAGGCGAGGAAGAGCGCCACTGCCGGAAGGGGGATGCCGCCGTCGCCGACAGAGAGAGCGAGAGAGAGAGAGGGAGCGCTGACAGGCCAGTCGGCGGACCTCGGCGGCGCCCACACGGCGAGGCCGAGCCGGCTCCCCTGGCCCGACATCGCACCCACGAGCACGGAAGACGCCGGGATGACGAGGACGAGGGGCAGGAGGAGGAAGAGGTGGAGGATCCGATCCGACACCTATCGGGGCCAACATCCACTTTCAGGAAAGAGAGCGCCCTAGGACCGACCTATTGGCCGCGAGGCTAAGGCCCCTGGCCTGCCCACTGCTCACGGAGTCTTCCAACCCCGAGCATCAACTGACACCCTGCCCTTTGTAATTAGGAAGAGGTGGAAGAGGGGAGGAGAAGAAGAAGTAGAAGAACAAAAAACGCCACAAGCATAAACTGTTGGCGCTCCGCGCGGATTGCTTGGATCCGCGCTGGACCCCCCTCCCTGGCGCGCGGACCCGGAGGCGCCGCCAGGGGGTCCAGCGCGGATCCAAAAAACCGGCGCGGAGCGCCAAAAGTTTATGTTTATGTCGTTTTGTTCTTCGTCGAGAGGAGGAAGAAGGGGGGCGAGGCTCGCTGCAGGACTCGGTTCCTCCGTCCTCGCCCCACCCTGGGGCGGACCGCGTCCCGTGGTAGGGCATGTGCCCCATCATCCCATCGTCACCGTACATGTGCTGCGGGTGTTGCGGCCAGTTGGTGCCGGCTCCCTGCGGCGGCGCGGGCGCGGCACCAACGGAGCGGCTGCGGGAATTCCTCCTCGCAACCTTGAAATAGGACCTCCCCCAAGGGGACGGGAGAGGCGAAGAGGCAAGCTAGGTGCACTCGCGCCATATCTGACATCCTATCTCTACCTCCAACCCCTTGCCATTGCGCTGCTTTCTCTCTATCTGCGGACGCGTGTTATAGCCGACCTGGAACTCCACATAAGATCCAATCGTGCTATACGCACTCGGAGAAGGGCAACTTGTGGGACCTGTGCGACCTGGGGGGCCTCCGTGGCCTATGGGGCCTGTGAGACCTGCGACACCTGTGAGACCTGTGGGACCTGCAGGACCTGTGGGACCTGTGGGAACAGTGAGACCTGTGAGACATACGAGACCTACGGGACCTGTGGCACCTGAGGGACCTGTGGACCTGTGGGACCTGTGGAAACCGTGGGACATCTGTGGGACCTGTGAGACATGCGACACCTATGCGGCCTGCGAGACCTGTCGGACCTTCGGGACCTGTGGGGAATGCGAGGCCTGCAACACCTGTGGAACCTCCGGGACATGTGGTACCTGTCCGACCTGTGGTACCTGTGGAACCTGTGGGACGACCTGCGACACTCGTGGGACCCGTGGGACCTGTGGGACATGGGGGGCTTGCGAGACCTGCGAAGACCTGTAAGACCTGCGAGACGTGTGGGATCCAGAGAAGTAGCCCACGTTGGGGCGGGGTCGCCCTTCCGAACGATGGGATCACAGCGCCAGTCCAAAAATGAGGCCCCCGCTGCAGCGAGAACAACACTTCAAGAAGCATGAGAACAATCGGATTGTAAACAAACATGCTCATGCAATTCTGCCTAAACCTGTGTAAACAACAAGACGCGGATGGGGGAGGGAGATCCTCTGGACAATGCCAAGGGAGAGAGGAGAATAGCATTCATATTGAGTGATTGAATACTTGCCGAGGGGGAGGGTGAGAGGGGAGAGGGAAGAGAGCCAAGCTAGGCGCGATACAACGCATCTGACATCCCGCCCCACCTACCCGTTCCTTCCCTTTGCACTGAATCCTTGTCTACCCATCGACTGCGGTAGAGTAGAGGACATTGATGCCCAAACGCCAGATGAAGGATTCGACATCTCGTTTGCAGCACCAAAAAGGCGGCATTCCACCCACAATAGGAGAAGGACGAGGACGGGCATTAGCAGCACGATGCGGATGAACTGCAGGAAAAGCGACCGTACTCAACGCTGGCATGGGTAACGGAGAGGAGCATGAGGAGCAGGAGGACTGAGGAGGAGGAGGAGGAGGAGGAGGAGGAGGAGGAGGCGGACCAGAAAGAAGGAGCAGGAAGGGCAGACGGACCAGGGGAAGGAGAAGCAGAAATACCAGGAGGGGGGCGACAACCACGAGGAACCAGTCGGACCCAACACTGCGCCAGGCTCTGGAGGGGAAGAGCGAGAGAGAGAGAGAGAGAGAGAAAAAGAGAGAGAAAGAGAGAGACGAACACAAAAACGAAGACAGAGCGCCATTCTGAACGACGGGAGCATGGCCTCGATCCAGACCATGCGGAACGACGCTGCCGTGGGAACGCCATTCCGCTCGAAGGAACGAGAGCGTTCGAATCGACAAAACAAGATGGGAAATATCTAAAGTGCCTCTGGGCGCGACAGCTACGCACAGCTGCATAGCATTGACAGCATACACAAGGCGGCGCCAATAGTCAGTGCACCGGTCTTGCAAACGTGCTGCAGCGGATTTCTGCGTGGATTCCTGCGTGGATGTTTGCCCGAAGCGGCGAGCGAAAAACGAAGTGAGTTTCCCGTGGATGGTGTTCTGTCTTCAGTCCTGGCCACGAAAATCCGTACAAAATCCACCTCGAAATCCGGAACGAACTTCTCCAGGACAATCTGGGCCTACCCAATCGTTCTCCGAACGAGATCCGCTCCGCGATGTTGGCGCCATGGCCAGGCGGAGCCAATAGGAAAGCACCAGATGTCTGAAGAGTCCTGCGCGTGACGAGGGGCTTCTTCTCCTCCTCCTCCTCCTCCTCCTCCTCCCACCTCCTCCGCTCTCCTCCCTCCTCCACCTCCTCCTCCTCCTTGTCCTACTCCCCTCCCGACTCCTTCTCCCTCCTCCTCCTCCTCTCCTCCCCCTCCTCCTCCCTCTCCTCCTCGCTCCTCCTCCTCCTCCCCCTCCCACCTCCCTCCTCCTCTCCTTCCGTCCTCCTCCTCCTCCTCCCTCCTCCTCCTCCTCCTCCTCCTCTCCTCCTCTCCCCTCCTCCTCCTCCTCCTCCCTCCTCCTTCGTGTCCTCCGTCTTATCCTCCTTCCTCTCTCTTCCTCCTCCTTCTCCTCCTCCCTCCCTCCCCTCCTCCTCCTCCTCCCTACCTCCCTCCTCCTTTCCTCCTTGCCTCCTTCCTCCTTCCTCCTTCCTCCTTCCTCCCTTCCTCCCTCCTCCTCCTCCTCCTCCTCCTCCCCTCCTCCGCGCTCCTCCTCCTCCTCCTCCTCCTCCTCCCCTCCTCCTCCTCCCTGTTACTCCTCCATTTCCTCCCCCTCCTCCTCCTCCTCCCTCCTCCTCCCTCCTCCTCCTCCCCTTCCTCCTCCTCCTCCTCCTCCTCCTCTCTCCTGGTCCTCCTCCTGCTTCTCTTTCCTCCTCCTCCTCCTCCTCCTCCTCCTCCTCCTCCTCCTCCTTCTCCTCCACAATAACTCAATATGAATACTACTCTCCCTCTTCCCCTGATGGCGGCCTGGGAATATTCGACCCCCCCCGCGTACTGTTTTTTACACACATGCTTCCCAGGAGTTGGGTTTTCGCCTGCGTTTTGTTTTCAAAATGCTGCTCTCGCTGAGGCGCCGGCCTCATTTCTGCTCCCGAATCGTTCCGAATCGTGCTCCCGCTGCAGCGCCCTCCCGCTTGCAGCGCGGGCCTGGCTTTCGGATCGGTGTTTTGCCTCCGTCGTTCGATGGCGTTCTCGCCCCAGCGCGGGCCCTTCCTCGCGCGCCCAGATCCGCCCGCCACCGAGAGCCGCACCACGCCCCGCCCCGCCGCACGCACACCCACCGCCACTTTCCACCGCACCAACTGCACGCACGAACCAACGAGCGCATGCCACCACCGCGCACCGCCACCACCACCTCACTACCCCACCCGACCACCATCACGCTAACACCGCGTCACACCACCAAATCACACGCCTGTGGACAGCACACACGCAGCGAAATTGGCTCCCTGCACGCAGCACGCACGCACGCCCGCGCACGCACGCGCGCACGCACACGCACGCACGCACGCACGCTCACTCTCACACACACACACACACACACACACACACACACACACACACACACACACACACACACACACACACACACACACGCGCGCGCGCACGCACACACACACACGCACACATACAGACACACACACACCACCACCGCCACCACCACCACCGCCATCACGCACGTACGCACCTGGCCCACCACCAAACCACCAAGACGCCACACCACGTCACACCAAAGCACACTCGCACACACGCACACACACACATACACACCACCACCACAACAACCACAACCACGCACACACGCACGCACGCACGCGCACCACCACCCACTACGCACACGCGCGCGGAGCCACAGGTCCGCTACGACACGCGTCCGCGGATAGAGAACATCAGCGCCATGGTAAGGGATGGGAGGGAGGGGTAGGATGTCAGATGTTGACGCGAGCGCACCTAACTTGTCCCCCTCCCCCTCCCCCTCCCCCTCCCCCTCCGCCGCCCCCTCCCCCTCCTCCTCCTCCTCCTCCTCCTCCTCCTCCTCCTCCTCCTCCTCCGTTTCTAGCTTTCGGATTAGGCAACGGGGGGTGTCATTAAGTTATGCCTCGCCAGGGCTTGCAAGAAAGCTTCCTGACCCTAGCAAAAAAGGAGGAGCAAGAGGAGGAGGAGGAGGAGGAGGAGGAGGAGGAGGAGGAGGAGGAGGAGGAGGGAGGATGGAGGCCCAGTTTATTCACCGCCGAGAGCTCCAGGGGGGGGTCAAAACTAAAGACTTCTAGAGGTTACTATGTCCTCCTCGGAGGCGTGACCCGAACATATACTACACAAATATTACAGCGCATCGTTTCCCGTGCGGTACGGTCAGAAAGCGCCCGTGCGAGAGTCGCCCCCTGGGGGGCCACGCACACATGGCGGACTTCGGAAACCCCGAACCCCAAAAACGCTTGCATCTCTCGGGGGCGCATGGTTTACTTCCGCCGCCCTCCGCCGGCCTTCCGCCGGGCTTCCGCTGGCGTAGGCGGCCTCGCTTTCCTTCCGCCGACCTTCCGCCGCGGAAGGGGTGGCAACTTCTTCGGTCCTCGAAGGCACGGCCCTTTCCGGAAAGCCTCGCCCCAGGGGCCCGCTTCTCACCCCCACGCCCCTCGGCGGACGGCCCCGCGGCCGCGCGAGGGCCCCGCGCGGGCCAGCCGCGGCGGAGGCCTCCGCCCCTGACGCTCTCGGGACAGTCGACCAGGCCCCCGACGCCGTTGTCTTCCACTTCGTGGACCCCCAGAGCTTTATTATAAATGAGGGGCAACGACAGGGGGGGGAGACTGACTGGCATAGGGGGGGGAGGCATCGACCTGGAATCGGCGCGACGCATCGCCAATGGATCGGGGATGAGGCCCCGATGGCGAGTCCGCACCTTCCTGGGCGGCTTAGTGCTATCGGCCCCACATCGGCGATCAGTGGGCGATTGGGGGTCGATGCATCCCCCCCCCCTATATGCCTGTGCCCCCCTGGGGCCCGTTTTCTCTCATCCCGAATGAATTGTTGGACGGCCCTGGGGCACGGCGAGGGCACCCAGAGCCAGAGCATAGCCCCAATAGCGTCCATCGATAATGGCCCTGGGGCCCCGCGAGGGCACCTGCAGAGCCAGCGAGTGGCCCCAGACCGTCCGCCGTGATGGCCGCCGGCCGCCCTGGCCGCTGCAGTCGCTGGCGCCGCCGCAGCTGGAGAAAGGCTTGGCGGCGTGCACAGAGGGGGTCGGGGGGAGGGGGGAGGGCTTCTTAGAAGCAGGCTGCTTCTTCGAGAGCGCCGGCCCTGCCTCTACAGATGAGGCCCGCGCCCTCTGAGAAGCAGGGGGTGCTTCTCAGAAGCCCTCCCCCCTCCCCCCGACCCCCTCTGCGCGTGGCCGAGCTGGAGAGAGGCCCGCTGGCTGCGCGCGAGCCTCCTGCCCCCACCGCGAGGCCGGTGGCACCCCAGGGGGGCCCCACACCGCGCCGCCGGGCGTGTGGGGCCCCCACGGGCACGGGCCCGGCGGGGGCCCGGCCATCTGCCAGGGGTTCGCGGGCCTCGGCGTGCGGCCGATCCCTCGGCCGAGCACGCCGCACGGCCACGTGCTCCGATCGCTGCCTCGATCACGATCCGGACAGGATCGAGTCGTGAAAAAATCGGGGCGGGCGGCTTTTCGTATTCGTCTTCGGGCCCTGGGGGCCCTCGCCGCGCCTCGGGAGGGTAGAGAAACGACTCGGGATAAAGAGCCGGTCTTGGGGAAAGGGAAAACTCAGGACGTCGCATGTCTGGGGATGGCTGCCTCGCCGATCATCAAGGGTTGCCAAAGGTGCCCCTGGCCCAAGGAGCCCGCAGCTTTTCGCTCGAATGCGGAGCCCGGTTCTCGTGAGGGTGCTCTGGAGGCCGTGGGGGCCTCCTGGGAGATCCTGGGGGCACCCTGGGCCAGGGGCACTTCTGGCAACACCCGAGATCACGGATCGATCAGGCGTGCAAGCTCGGACGATCGCAGGGTCGAAAGCCGAACCGACCACGCGATCGGTGATCACGTGATCCTCCGATCACTGCTACCTATGATCGCCGAGCGCTTGCTCCGCAGATACTGGGGGTACGGCCATCTGCTTGGTGGCCCATGCTGTCGATGGGCGGCCTGCAGGGCGGGGGGGGGCCGGCATCGGATTGGGAGATCGCACGGGTTCGCCCGGGGCTTTAGGCACCCCGAGGAAGCGGAGGAGGAGGAGGAGGAGGAGGAGGAGGAGGAGGTGGAGGAGGAGGAGGAGGAATGAGGTGGAGGAGGGAGGATAGGGAGGAGGAGGAGGAGGAGAGGAGGAGAGAAGCGGGGTGGAGGAGGAGGGAGGAGGAGGAGGAGGAGGAGGAGCAGGAGGAGGAGGAGGAGGAGGAGGAGGAGGAGGTAGTGGAGGGGGGGAGAGGAAAGAGGAGGAGGAGGAGAGGAGGAGGAGGAGGGGGATGAGGAGGAGGAGGAGGGGAGGAGGAGGTAGGAGAGGAGGAGGAGGCGGAGGACGGGGAGGGGGAGGAGAGAGGAGGAGGAGGAGGAGGAGGAGGAGGAGGAAAAGATAGATAAGGAGGAGAGGATGGAGGAGGAGGAGGAGGAGGTAGAGGAGAGGAAGAGGAGAGGAGGAGAGGAGGAGGCGGAGGAGGGGGGGGGAGGAGGGAGGTGGAGGGAAGGGGGGAGCGGGAGGAAGGACGGAGGTGGAGGTGTGAGGTGGGGTGGAGGGAGGAGGAGGAGGGAGGAGGAGGAGGAGGTGAGGAGGAGGAGGAGGAGGAGGGGAGGAGGAGGGGGGGGGAGGGGGGGAGGAGGAGGGGGGGAGCGGGAAGGAGGAGGAGGAGGTGGTGGAGGAGGAGGAGAGGAGGAGGAGAAGGAGGAGGTGAGCAGGAGGGAGGAGGAGGAGAGGTGGAGGAGGAGGAGGGAGGAGGAGGAGGATGAGGACGGAGGAGGAGGAGGAGGAGGGAGGGAGGAGGAGGAGGAGGTAGGGGAGGAGGAGGAGGAGGAGGAGGAGGAGGAGAGGAGGAGGAGGCGAAGGTAGGAGGAGGAGGAGGACGGACGACGAGGAGGACGGGGGAGGAGTGAGGAGGAGGTGGAGGAGGAGGAGGCAGGAGGTGGTGGAGGAGGAGGGGAGGACGGAGAAGGAGAGAGGAGGAGGAGGAGGGAGGAGGAGGTAGGAGGAGGAGGAGGAAAAGGAGGAGGAGGAGGAGGAAAAGGAGGAGAAGGAGGAGGACGGGTCGCCTTTGCCCTTCGGAGAAACCCTGCAATTGCGAGGGTACACGCGGCTCCCTTGATTTGCGACCGCCGCAAAGACGGGAGCGGGGTCCCCGGGTGCCGCTCGAGGCACGGAGCCGAGGCCTGCCTCGGACGGCCCTGCCTCGGACCAGCTCCGCCGCTCGCTGCCAAACAGACAGCGGCCTTGCATCCGAGTGGACGTGTAGGCAGGGCAAACGAACAGCCAAACGCTGTTGAGAGCGGCGGCGAGCGAGAGGGCACAGCCAAACGCCAGCGCGGTGATGAAGATGAACGATGACGACGAGGATGGATGAAATAACCATGTTACATCATGTGGTACACTGAATGCGACCCTTGTTGTCGTAGTGAAAGCTCCTTGAGTGAAAGCTACAGGGGCCTGGCGAAAATCAATTAGCGAAATCGACTGGGGACTGCACCGGCACACTCGAATGCCAATGTCCAGTGAACCCGCGAAGATTTCCCCAGTAGACCTGTCTCGTCGCCTTATCTGGGCTGGACGATTTCCCACAGGGCCGTAGGCGACCCGAGGAGGGGAGGGCGCGGAGGAGGAGGAGGAGGAGGAGGAGGAGGAGCAGGAGGAGGAGGAGAAGCAGGAGGAGGAGGACGGAGGAGAGAGGAGGAGGAGGAGGAGGAGGAGGGGGAGGAGGAGGAGGAGGAGGAGGAGAGGAGGAGGAGGAGGTGTGAGGAGGAGTGGAGGAACACGGAGAGGTATGAAGGAGGAGGAGGAGAAGGAGGAGGAGGAGGAGGGAGAGGAAGGAGGGATCATGAGGAGGAGGGAGGAGGGAGGAGGAGGAGGAAGGAGTGAGGAGGAGAGGAGTGAGGAGGAGGAGGAGGAGGAGGAGGGTGGAAGAGGAGGAGGAGGAGGAGGAGAGGAGGAGGAGGAGGGAGGTGGAGGTGGAGGGGAGGAGGAGGGAGGTGGTGGGGGAAGGACGGGGTGGAGGGGTTGGAGGAGGAGGACGAGGAGAGGAGGAGGAGGAGGAGGAGGAAGGAGGTGGAGGAGGAGGCAGGAGGAGGAGGAGGAGGAGGAGGAGGGGGAGGAGGAGGAGGAGGAGGAGGAGGAGGAGGAGGGGAGGAGGAGGAGGAGGTGGAGGGAGGGGAGAGAGGAGGAGGAGGAGGAGGAGGAGGAAGGTGGAGGAGGAGGAGGAGGAGGGGGAGGAGAAGGAGGAGGAGGAGGAGGAGGAGGCGGGGGAGGAGGAGGAGGAGGAGGAGGAGGAGGAGGAGGAGGAGGAGGAGGAGGAAAAGGAGGAGAAGGAGGAGGAGGAGGACGGGTCGCCTAAGCCCTTCGGAGAAACCCTGCAATTGCGAGGGTACACGCGGCTCCCTTGATTTGCGACCGCCGCAAAGACGGGAGCGGGGTGCCCGGGTGCCGCTCGAGGCACGGAGCCGAGGCCTGCCTCGGACGGCCCTGCCTCGGACCAGCTCCGCCGCTCGCTGCCAGCGTCCCCGCCCAGATCTCAGGCAAATCGAGGATTGACAGACAAACAGACAGCGGCCTTGCATCCGAGTGGACGAGTAGGCAGGGCAAACGAACAGCCAAAAGCTGTTGAGAGCGGCGGCGAGCGAGAGGGCACAGCCAAACGTAAGTGCGGTGATGAAGATGAACGATGACGACGAGGATGGATGAAATAACCATGTTACATCATGTGGTACACTGAATGCGACCCTTGTAGTCGTAGTGAAAGCTCCTTGAGTGAAAGCTGCCAGGGGCCTGGCGAAAATCAATTAGCCAAATCGACTGGGGACTGCACCGGCACACTCGAATGCCAATGTCCAGTGAACCCGCGAAGATTTCCCCAGTAGACCTGTCTCGTCGCCTTGTCTGGGCTGGACGGTCTCCCCCAGGGCCGTAGGCGACCCGAGGAGGGGAGGGCGCGGAGGAGAAGGAGGAGGAGGAGAAGGAGGAGGAGGAGGAGGAGGAGGAGAAGGAGGAGGAGGAGGAGGAGGGAGGAGGAGGAGGAGGAGGAGGAGGAGGAGGAGGAGGGGGAGGAGGAGGAGGAGGAGGAGGAGGAGGAAGGAGGAGGAGGAGGAGGAGGAGGCGGAGGAGGAGGAGGAGGAGGAGGAGGAGGAGGGGAGGAGGAGGAGGCGGGGGAGGAGGAGGAGGAGGAGGAGGAGGAGGAGGAGGAGGGATGAGGAGGAGGAGGAGGAGGAGGCTGGGGAGGGAGGAGGAGGAGGAGGAGGAGGAGGAGGAGGAGGAGGAGGAGGAGGAGGGAGAGCAGGAGGGGAGGAGGAGGAGGAGGAGGAGGAGGAGGGGAGGAGGAGTAGGAGGGAGGAGGAGAGGAGGAGGAGGAGGAGGGAGGAGGAGAAGGAGGATGGGTCGCCTAAGCCCTTCGGAGAAGCCCTCCAGACTGGGCGTGCTCTCGATGCCCGAGCAGAGCACGCCTCTTGCCAGGCTGCCGGTGCCGGCGCCGGCCGCGAGGCTGTGCGCCCCAGGGTCGCGCCCCCCGCCCCGACGGCTGCCCCCGCGGTTGTCGTCCCGAGGCTCCTCCGCGGGCTCGCCGCAGGCCTCTCCGAGCTGTGTCCCGCGGCCGCCATGTGGCTGTCGCGTGGGCCACCGTGGCCCCTGGCATCCTCGAGTCGTTGCGAGAGCCCAGCTCTCCTACCATACACTTTGCTCGAGCTGGGCGAAGTCTCGTCATCGGGCCCCGGGGCCATCAGAAAGGGATCCGGGACGAGACGCTATCTCCGGGGAAGCGGTCGGAATCTCTGGGGCCGCGGATCTAACAAAATCACCTCGGCGGATGCGACGGACAATCAAAACTCGGGGGGGACCTCACCAGGCCCAGGGGCCGCCGATAAACGACTCGGAAGCGTCCAGGAGGGGGGCATCCAAAAGGAGGGGGGGCGCATCATGGCCTGAGGCGTGCGCGAACGAGGGAGGGCCAGGGGACATGTTGAAAGAAGCAAGGAGGCCTATGAAATCCGGGGAGATATCATGGCCTCCGCCATGATATCCACTCCCCCCCCCAAAGTCATCACCCCTCTCTTGGTCCATCCGCTCCGTGGGACGAGACGCTGGGAAAGGCTCGGAACGTTGCCGCTCGGGGACCAGGAAGTGCGTAGCGTGTCGCTCTGAAGCGTGGTGGGCCGAAACCTGCGGCGCCACACGCAAAGCAAATCATCCAGACAATACATCTCTGCCTGTCGCTGAACCGTCAGGTCCGTTCGCCCGCAACTAGGGCAATGCGGGCATGGTGCGACAGACGCTGTGCAGTCAAGCCACGCGAGGGCTGAGGTGTGCCAGCATTCAAGTCGGGGCGAGAATGATGAGGAGGAAGGGCGAGGAGGAGAACGGGGGAGGAGACGGGGCGCCAGCACCTTTCCGAGACTGCCACGGGGGAGGAGGAGGAGGAGGAGGAGGAGGAGGAGGAGGAGGAGGAGGAGGAGGAGGAGGAGGAGGAGGGGCGAGGAAAAGGGTCGGAGGATCGGAGGGTCGGAGGAGGATCACGCCGCGACAGCGGCGGCCCTGTAGCCCGGGCCGCGGCCAGAGCCCGGGCCGCGGCCAGGGGGGCCGGGGTGTGCCGCCCAGGGGGGCCTGCTCGCCGAAGTCCTCACGGTCGTGATCGTCGTGGTCGTCATCGCCGTGGTCTTCTCCCGGGAGCGGGCGCGCCCTGCGGCGGGGGGGGGCCGATGGTCGTCATCGTCCTCACGGTCGTCACGATCGTCGTCGTCGTCGTCGTCGTCGTCGTCGTCGACGTCGTCGTCGTCGTCGTCGTGGTGATCGTCATGATCGTCATCGTCGTGATCTTCTCCGAGGACGACGACGACAACGACGACGACGACGGCGGCGACGGCGGCGACGACGACGACGACGACTCGACGAAAGATGGACACCGGCGACGTCGACGCAAAAGGAGAAGCCAGAGACGGGAAATAAGCAGCATGAGGAGGAGGGAGAGGAGGAGGAGGAGGAGGAGGAGGAGGAGGAGGAGGAGGAGGAGGAGGAGGAGGACGGCGACAACCACGACGACAAGAGGGAAAGAGGAGGAGGAGGAGGAGAACCAGAGTGTTTCAAACCCATGATGTACCACCGATGCTGCTATACACACCGTCACGTTCCAAATTCCCACCTCATCAATCCCTACAAGCATTCCTTTTCGTTGCGGAGAATCCAACCCAGGAGCGACGAGAGTCCCAGTGGCCGTTCACTCAAGCGAAATCCAATTTTTGCGAGGACCTCCTATGCATGCGTCCAGCGACAAAGGATGCGAAGAGGTAGGATCTTAAAATGAGAGGTGTTCAGCGGGAACCACGTTTTCACAAGGAGCTTACCACCGTCCACGTGACTGTTACGCTGATGGCCACCGCGCACAATCAACCGAGAGCCCCACCGTTAAAGCCACTCGCCCTCTTGGAACGAGTAGAAGCGATTATAACGAATGTGTGCGGCGCTGGGGCGAGAGCTAGATTGTTGACAGCCACACACCACCCATTATTATAAGGAAACATGCAAGACGACTGCGCGCGGCGTTAAGGCGAGAGCCATATTATGAAAACCAACCGCACGCCGATCCTGCAACTGTTTGAAACTTTGAAGACGAATGTGCACGGCGCTCAGGCGAGAGCTTTGAAAACGACACGCCCAACACCCGCGGAACTGTTGCAAATACCAAGCTTCAGGATCACACGCAGAGAGAAAAGGTATCCAGCGAAATGCGAAGCCCGCCCTGCCGACGCGTCTGGTGGTGCGACGAGGCGGGGCTGCTCGCAAGGAGGAGTGACGAGGAGGGGTCCTTGACGTCGCCGCCGATCTGAGATTCTGCATGCGGCCCGGCGAGACCTCCACCTTCATGGGCGCCTGCGCCGGCGGCGCTGCATGGGGAGAACCCCCCTTGGGCGCAAATTCATGGGGGGGTGCGATGCAGGGGGGGGGGAGATGTCCTGTCCAGGCCCTGGAGGCCCCCTTTGGGCCTCTGCAGGGCCCCACATGTAGGGGCCCTCAGGGACCCCTTTTCTGCAACCCTCCCTGCCCCCCTCATTCAACGCCCCCCCCATTACCCGAGGCCTCCTGGATTGGGCCCGAATGGTCGAAGGATCGCGCCGCATCGCCGATGCATCGCCGATGCATCACCGATGCATCGGCGCCGGCCTGGAGAAAATCTGACGACACATCGAGCTGCATCGGCAACGCATCTGCGATGGGGCGCGATCCTCCGACCCCATCTGCTCCGACCCCATCTGGGAGGCCTAGAATCAGGTCGGGCGTGCCCCCCTACAGGCGGACTGTGAAGGAAAAACAAAGAATACCGCAACAAGGGCAAAAAAACGGAGGAAAAAAAAACTAAAAACAACAAAAAAAACAAAAAAGTCCCCAGGCTATTTATGGACTATTTTTGAACATTCCTCCTGTAGAGGGACAGGCCGCATCCCCAGCGGCGGGGGGCCCCGCCGGACGGGGCCGCAGTGGGCTCCTCCGACGGTCCCCCGCCCCCTGGCGGGACGCTGGCGGGCAGACTTGTTCTGTGGCGTCGCGGCGCTCTCCGTCGAGCTCGGCCTCCGGGGGCCGCCTCCCGGGCCCGCCGCCGGAGCAGAGCCCAGGACTAGGGCGGGCGTGTCCCCCTGCAGGCAGATTTTTTGGAAGCGATATGCAAAAATAGCCAACACGTATCCAAGAGATGCTCAGCAATAGTCGACTGTGTGTTGACTATGTTTGGATACTCCCCCTGCAGAGGGACAGGCCCGACTTGCTCCCAGAACGAGCGCCACTCCCCTGGGGGAGAGGGGTCGAGGCCTCTCTGGGGCCTGCGGAGATGGAAACGAGCGCCGTAATCGGACGTCCAGGCTTCCCTCCTCCTCCTCCTCCTCGTCCTCCTGCCTCCTCCTCCTCTCCTCCTCCTCCTCCCTCCTCCTTTCTTCGTCCTCCTCCTCCTCCTCCTCCTCGCCTCCCCTCCTCTTCTCCTCCTCCTCCTCCTCCTCCTCCTCCTCCTCCTCCTCCCCCTCCTCCTCCTCCTCCTCCTCCTCCTCCTCCTCCTCGCCCTCCTCCTCTTTCCCCCCTCCAACTTATGGTGGTGGTGGAAAACAAGCTCAGCATCGGATGCCCAGGCTTCCCCGATAAACAATACAAGTGCCCCGAACCCTCTGGAAGGGGACCTGAGGTAGGAGGGCCAACAAACATGAGAGATACCCGGGATACTCCAAATCCCTCATTAATCGACCCCCCCTCTAAAAACCTGACCCCCCTTCCAAATGCGACTTGACATTCCGGACCCCCCTCTTCGACGGGGCGCCTTGATAAACCGGTCCCCCTGAACTCCAATCCAAAGAAGGCGCCCTAGTAAACTGGACCTCCCCAATTACAAAAAAAGGCGACTTAAAAAAACGGACCCGGGGGACGATTAATGAGGGACTTGGAGTAGGAAGGCCAAACACTTAAGGGATAGAGCGAGCATTTTTCAGCAGATGAATCAACTCAACCACCCAGCTTGATTCTCTCGAATGCCGAGTATAAATGAGGCCACGTCTTCATTGTGTGGCGAGGGTTAGGGTTCTTCTGTTCTCGCTGGCTCCCTCAAAAAAATCTGGCATCAGTGGAGCGGGCCGCAGAGGAGACGAGTCCTGTGCCAAGGTCGCACCCCTGGGACCAAGCGCTCATCCGGAATTGCTTCCTTGGGGGTCTCGGGGCCCGGGGAGGGCTTCCGCAGCCCTGAAGCTATGAAGAACCTCGAAGACCACCTTCTCCTCGATCCTCCTCCATTGCGAAGCATTCATGGCCGAATCCTCCCTGGAAGATCCTTCATTGGGAATCCTCCTCCTCACCGGAAGAGCGGCGCTCATTTGCCACGTCCCTCCCCAGCACATCCCAGGGCGGGGCCTGCGCCTCTTCCATACAAACGCGCTCTGGCCCGCGCGTGCGACTTGGGGGAGGTGGAGCGTGCGAGCGCCGAAGTCGCGCCCTTGCGGGCGCTCCAGTGGCGACCCCGCCCGCGCCCGTCAGGGCACGGCGTGGAGGGCCACGGGCCACGTGGCCTCAGCGAGGAGGATCTTGAGCTCGGGCGCGTGAGCCGTACGCGGGAGCATGGCGCTGTGAACACCACGAGGAACGAACGAACGACCGACCGCCTCTGAGGACGGCCACCCAAGCCTGAGTGAGGCCAAGTGGTATCTAGGTGCCCGAGTACCTTTGGGCTTCCGTCCCGGGTATAGGTGCGACGATGTCGTAGCCGTCATTTGTCAGACACTCCTCATCGCACATCGCTGGGGGCTGCCACTGGTCTTTGGCAATGCCGATGTTGCTACCGCTTTTGATACCATGGCACATTCATGTTTGCAAGCAGCTCTACTCGGTCGCAGCCTTCATCCTGAGTTGGTCCGTGCCTTTACGTTCGAAATGTCGGACTGACGATGCCGAATTGAGTTGCCAGGGGCTGGGTATTCCGACGAACTCCGCCTCCATGGGGTCAGAGTAGATGGGGTCGGAGGATCGCGCCGCATCGCCGATACACCGTCGATGCATCGGGGATGCGTCGGCGACGTGAGCGATGCATCGGCGACGTCGACGTGAAGCAACTCGGGCTCCACATCGAGCTGCATCGGCGATACAACGGCGATGCGCGATCCTCCGACCCCTATCTACTCGGACCACATCTGGGAGGCCTAAAGTTCTCCTATGCAAGCGAGTTGATTGTTCTTGGCACTTTATTCGACATCAGAGGCGACACTTTCGTCAGCGTTGAGCACAGGTTCAAGAAGGGCGAGGCTTGTTGGAAGCATTGGGAACTTCTCTCGGCCAGGGTACCCATGTCAGCGAAACTCCAGCTGTGGCTTTCGGCGCCGGTAAATGCGTTTCTTCTTAGCAGCGGGACTTGGCATACGTCCAAACACATATTTGTTCGAGCTCGTCGTTGGGAACTTCGTCTCCTCCGCCGTGCTCTCAAGCTCAAACGTGGGACTGGGGAGAGCCTTATGCAGCACAATTCGAGGTCAGCTATCTCTATATCAAGCGTTGGCTCGTGAAGCATACCACCTTCAGCTTCATCATCGGGTGCTGCGTGAAGTTTCGGACACGCTTGGAGAAACACACATGCTCTCCTGGTTCTGTCAATGTGCTCGCCACAGCCTGGGCTTATCGTGACCAGCAGCTTGGGGAGCAAATAGAAAGGATGATGAGAAATGGCGCAGGGCGGAGGGCTTTGTTCATTATGGCATGGATTACCGCACCGAATGGGAAGATGTAGTTTGCAGTCTTTCGGGCGCAGCGGTGGTCGATGCGTGACTCGGGTTGACGAACGAACAACACACCCATACCCATAGGGAGGTCCGAGGAAGAAGGACTGGCTATGGGTATTGGTGCGGGTTGTCGGACCCCTGGGGGGCTCCCGATCGAGCGGGGACCCCCATCAGACAACACGCACCCATAGCTCATTCCGTCCCCCTATGGGTATGGGTGCGTTTTGATCGTTAGAATTCGTCATCATGTACCAGCCTCATCGAGTGGCGCGCAATGCGTTTACAATTCGCCATCGAGGGCAGGCCCTCGCATAGGGTGCGGAACCGCCAAGACGAAAAGAACTCACGAATGCAAGGGCTACTAACAAGACGCCCTGGCACAATCGCGTACGCCATAGCAACGGCAACTAGGCAAAAACAATAGGCAAGTGCGCAGGACCGCCGGCATTGCCGCTGGACTGCCCTGGAGGAAAAGGCCTCGCATGCGGGCGGAATTCGGACGGACAAGCTCACGAATGCAAGAGTTACCATGCCAGTAAAAACAACCTTTTCACACTCGCAAGGGTTCACATAAATCCAACGAGGGAAACACATGAGGCGAGTGCGCACGACCGCCGACAAGTGGAGGAGCAGGAGAGGATAATGAGGACAGAAGGCAAGACATCTTTGAGAAGCCCCCCGGGCACCTCCTCCGTTGCGCCGCCGAGGCCCGGCGGGGGCCCGGCGGGCACGCCGTTGGCATCCGTCTCGATGCTGCCGACCTTCTTCTCGCTGTCGATCTGGGGGACCCCTACTCTTAGGTCGGGCGTGTCCCCCTACAGGTGGGTTTTGGGCGAAAAATTAAACATACTCGCAAAATACCCCCAAACTGGTCAACAAAGAACCCAAAAATAGTCCCGAGGCTATGTTTTGACTCTGTTTGAATATTCCTCCTTCTTCTCGCGGTCGATCTGGGGGGACCCCTACCTACTCCTTCGCCATCCTCATCCTCCTCCTGCTGCCGCCGTCGCAACCGGACTCGAAGTTCGGATCGAGCGCGGCCATCCCCACCCCCAGGAGGGGCGACCGCCCCGAAGAGAGCTGATCAAAAAACGTAGCTGTGTAAGGCTGGACAGGAGGAACCACGACAGGAGGAAGGCTCCCCAACGGGGACGGTGTAGCTATGTCCCCCGGCCGCCCCTGCGGAGGGGGAGGAGGGGAGAGGATCAATGCGAAAGAAAGAGGGGGCGGAATCGGGGAGAGGCGGAAGTGACGTTGGCGATCGCGGCTTCCTCCTCCTCCTCCTCCTCCTCCTCCTCCTCCTCCTCCTCCTCCTCCTCCTCCTCCTCCTCCTCCTCCTCCTCCTCCCCCTCCCCATGCTGAAGGCTGCCGCAGCCCATGGGGCGGGTGTTGGAAAGGACGCGTGGGGCGCTGGCAAGGGCGTGCGCCGCACGGCGCACGCCCGAAGAGCACCTTTTCAACGCCCCAGGGATTAGGCAGCTGGGGCGACACCAACACACGTGGTCATTTGTGTGGCCACGGGGGGGGGGGGCAACAGGGTCGGGGGCTACGGACCACTGCGCAGCAAGTTCGTAGTAGCCCCCGGCCCGCTGATTCGACCGGATCAGCTTCTCAAAGCCGTGCTCGCTGCATTTTTTGTTTGTTTGTAATTTTTAGGGTCGGGGGCTACGGACCACTGCGCAGCAAGTTCGCAGTTAGCCCCCGGCCCGCTGATTCGACTGGATCAGCTCGCTAGCAGCCCCGCGCGCAGCCGGCCAAAGAGGGGGATCTGTGGGTAGGTTGCGTCGTGTCGTCGTGAGGGCTCCCCCCCTTCGGGGTGGGCCTCTTCTTGTCCTGCATACGGTGGTGTATGCGCGTGCATGTCGTGCACGAACAGCGGCATAAGCATTGTATGTCAGCGCGCAGCATTGTAGCAGCGCGCAGCAGCAGGGGAGGGATACGTGAAACACCCATTTCGTATCATCGAAAACCAGTGGTGCCACGGTTTCCGCCTTCGTGCTCCGGAAGGGGGGGCACGATTTGTCCCCCCGCTCTGGGCGTCAAGGCGCACCCCCAGGACCGGAGGGGGTCCGCGGGCAGCAGTGGATAACGGTGGACAGCGTGCGGGGCAGAGCAGCATGCAATGTTCGGCAGGGGGGTGTCCTGTGGAGGGCTTCTTGGACTTGAGAGCCAGCGGCCGACCGGCCGGACGATGCGGCCACTGGCCGGTCGGCGCGGCCGCCGCCGTTACAACGGGGGCTTTATGATTTGATGACCTTCCTCTTGTCGCTGGCCCACCTTCTCCTCTTCCTCCTCCCCCTCTGCCTCGGCCGAACGCTGCAATTCAGCAGGCGGCTCTTCCTTCCTCCCTGCTGCTGGCTGGTTGGTTGATTGGCTCGCTGGCGTTCCGCGGGGGCTCCCCTGGCGCGTTGCCCTGCCAGCTGGTCGATTGGATTGGCGGTGCTGGATGGACGCCGGGCGGGAGCGGCGCACCGCTGTCTGACATCGGGCGGCGCCCCTCCCAGGAGCGTGCTGCATGGCAGGGAGGCGCCGGGAAGGCGCGCCGCTTTCTCCCACGTCTGCACCCCGCGCCCCTATGACGCCTTCTGCTGGCCTGGGTGGTGCATCCAGGTCGCAGAGGGGGATGGGGGGCGGGAGGGGTCTCCTGTCTTTCCCGGAACAGCGCTCGCCTTCAGCGCCGCGTCACGTGCGCCGCGTGCTCTCGCCGGCGGCCCCTGGTCGTCTCTGCGTCGCCGGGCGGGCGCAGGTGGCAGGATGCACTCTGTGGGCTGCCGGCGCCCCTCGTCGCCGCGCGTGCTTTCGCGTGCTGACGCAGGGGGGGCAACTCCGCAACATAGGGGTAGACGTAGGGCGCCCGCCGCAGCACGTGGGATCAAGTTGTTGCAGCTTCGATTGCCAGGAACGCTCGCGCTAGGCTACCAATCCAACTAAGTGGGATAGCAGATGCTAGGCTAACAATCCCATTAAGTGGGACAGCAGCTACGGCATCAACAACCCCACTGAGTGGGATAGCAGCTTTGTGCGATACGCAGCAACACGCGTAGACAATTGTATGGGAGTAGCCGCAGGCGGATCTGACACGCTTGGCCGCGCCCTGGCCTGTGGCGGCAAGCATCGTGCGTTTTGCCTTCTGCTTGCCTTGGCGTCTTTCTGCAGGAATGCCGCCTCGAAATGTGACCTTGACTGGGGTTTGGTTCAAAGGGCCGTCATATCGGACCACGCGTCCGGTTGGACATTCGGTTCAGGCGGCCCGTCGCCAGCGGATCATGCGTCCGCACGGCGGTGTCCGCAGGGGCTCTTGCTCCTGCCCTGCGGCTGGCTGCGGATCGGTGTCCAGCTGGCAGTCTCTCTCTCTCTCTCTCTTTCTCTCTGCTTCTGGGGCGCGGCGTTTGTCGTGCGCGACCTGGCACCTAGATAATCGCGCTTCGCCGTCCGCTGCCGCGGATCAGGTGTCCGCCCGGCGGTGCGTGACGGTTGGGGTCGGCCCAGGGGCGGGACGGCTCCTCCCCCCGAAAGCCGCCGAAATGGGACGCCGAGCCGCCCCCCCCCCCTCGGTGTACCGGGGCCCCCTTGGTACACCGAGGGAAGGGGGGGGCGGTGTCCCATTTTCGGCCGGTTTTGGTGGTCTTCTGGGGTTCGTTCGCTCCCCCCTGGGCTCCCGCTGGGGCGCAGTGGGGGTTGTCCTCCTCTGGGCGCGCGCGCGCGCGATGATGATTTCTTGCTGCTGCCGCGTGCCCGCGCTGGGGTGGGCGGTCGGGCTGGCGCGGCTGTGGCGTGTGTACCCTATATCCGAGCGTGGCTGGGGCGAATTCCATTCCCCAGCCACGCCAGAGGGGGTTGGAGAAGGGTGGAGTCCGAGCGCGGGCTGGGGCAAGTGCCATTCCCCAGCCACGCCAAATGGGTACAGAAAGGTGGCCCCTCATGCTGGGGACATGGTCCCCATTACCTCGTGCGTTGACCCTTCACGCTGGGGCTTGCACCTCTCATGCGTTGACCCCTCATGCTGGGGACTGTACCCCTCATGAGTCGCGCTGTCGTGCTCGCATCTCGCCCGTCATGATGTCGGGCTTTCCCAACGGGTGGCTCCCGGCCGTGCCTGGAGAGAACACCGGTGAGCTGGGCAGCTTACCAGTGCACTGAGGCTGTTTTGGCCGTACCTGGAGCTCAAATTCAGCGGCAGGGAGGCGCGCGGACTCATTAGGGGTCCGATTGCTCCCCTGAGGGGAACCGCTGGGCAGTGCACGGCTACAGATTCAGTGTGTGCGCGGACCACTGCGGAGGCAAATTCGCTTCCCAGACTCGGGACGCCACCCTGTGGGAGCCCGGATTTGACCAGATCACCAGAGGGCATAGGGTGAGGAGGGGGCGGTGGACAGAGAAGGCGATAGAGAGGTGGAGCATCGACCGGTGTTCCGCACTAAGCACCTCAATATCATTACTGTCATCCGCCCCCCGGTTTAGGCCGCGTGGCAGGATTCTCGCGTCGGCCAGACCCCGCTCCCCTAAGGGGCTTAGGTGTGTGAGCCCGGCCCACGGCCTAAGGGTACATCCGCGACAATCCTCCTCCTCCTCCTCCTCCTCCTCCTCCTCCTCCTCCTCCTTCTCCTCCTCCTCCTCCTCCTCCTCTTGCTCCTCTTGCTCCTCCTCCTCCTCCTCCTCCTCCTCCTCCTCCTCCTCCTCCTCCTCCTCCTCCTCACCCCTCTCCCCCTCCTCCTCCCTCCTCCTCCTCCTCCTCCTCCTCCTCCCTCCTCCTCCTCTCCTCCTCGCCTCCCCCTCCTCCTCCTCCTCCTCCCCCTCCGCCTCCTCCTTCATGCAGCGTCAGAGATCAGGTGATCCCAATACCTCCACAATACTCAATACCCACTCGTGACGCCGCCCCTACTGGTGAGACTTTGTTCCCACGCGTTCCAGTCGGCACTCCTCGGCGCTTAGGCTGCGATGCTCGCGACCGCTGTTGCGCGAGCGTTGCCCGCTGCTGCGCCTGCAGCATACAACCGCACCGCCCTGACTGCCTGAGGCAGAAATGGGAACTCCAAACGGAACACCAATGCTTGGCAAACCCGTTTCCCGCTTCTCTCGGTTCTTCTCGGGCCCCTTCTTGGAGCAAGGCTCAGCCTTTGCCTTCGCAGCCGAAGCAGCTGGGGCTGCCTTAGTCGTCGTCCGAGCAGCCGTGTCAAGCAGATGTCAAGTGACCCGCATATTCTCTGATCTGGCCTTTAATCATGAGGCCGACCTGGCATGGGCTCGAATGGAGGATGCAGGGGGTCACCAGCAGCATCCCCCCCCCCGCCCTCCCCCCTTGTTCCCTAGGCTGCTTCTTCTGAGGAATCAGTTCTGGAGAATGCTGAAGAGGAGCCAAGCCGTGGAGAGCGGGATGGCAATGTTTGCTCGATCTGCCTGTCCTTGTCGAAGGCTCCCCCGCTCTGCTCTTCTGCACCACTTTCAGGGTCCATGCCACCCACGATTCCGGCCGGCGCCAAAGGTCTACAAAGTTTCGAGGCCTGTCCTGGCTCGGCGCGCTCGCTTGTACAGTCGGACCGATGAAATTGAGGAGCGGGAAATACGAAACGACTACTTTTTTGGGCCACCAAAGCGCCAGCGTAGCACGGGGAGGGCTAGAGGAGCAGCCACAGGATGACCCCAAGGAACACCGAACCCCTCTCGTCCCCCAACTGTTCCTTGGTTCAGCGTCTGGATGGCAGGCACTGGCAAGAAGAACACCTCGAGGCTCCCCGGAGCCGTCCTTCCAGGTCTCCTGAGGCCCTGGCGATCGAGCCATGTGGTCCTCGGCGCCGTGAGGGGAGCCCGAGGCCCCGGGCGGACCGACCTGGCGAGGTTGGAGGGGCCAGGTGCCATCGGTGTCCGAGTGGCGCCAGCCTGTGCCTCTCAGACTGCCTCCAGGTCGGCTTGGTGGGGGGGGAGGGGAGGAGGGAGGAGGGAGGAGGGAGGAGGGAGGAGGGAGGAGGAGGCTCGGCAGCTCCGCATTTGTTGTTCCCGAGGGCGAGCCCGTGCCTGCCCTGGAGGAGGACGTGGAGTTGTTCGCCCAAGGGCGCCCTGTCGCTGGCCTGCGGGGAGGCCAGTCAAGCGTCCCTGCAGTGAGAGAAAGGTCATCTCCGAAGGGCCCCCCCTGGGTGCGTTTGTCTGAACTGTCGGGCTCTCTCTCTCTCTCTCTCTCTCTCTCTTCGTTTGTTTTTTTTGTTTCTCTCTCTCTCTCTCTCGCTCTCTCTCCCTCCCCTTCCTTGCTGACGTACGAACCCCCTTTCACGCCTCCCTGACCTCCCTCTCCGACCTCAATCCTCTTCATGAACGCCTCCCTGCCACGTCCATACGCATGCGTTCCCCATCCTCATTCCACTCTCCAACCACACCTCCAGCCTCCTGCTTGCCATCTCCGTCCTCCCTCCGCCGTCCTCCTCCTCCGCATCCACCTCCACCTCCTCGTCCTCACCCTCTGGACGTGGTGGTCGGGGATGGGTTTGAGGTTGAGGGGGCTGCTGTTACGTGGTCATTCACGGAGCTTGGACTCCAGCATTGGCCGCGCCAGACTGTTAAACAATTTTGCATGGCGCAGTCCCCAGTTTTAGTCTAGAGCCAAACGCTGGCTGAAGCATTCAGCGTTGAATTCCGGCTCTGTTCTAGATCTCGTCCCGGATGATACGTTTTAATCGCTCATCCAGCTTGCGCCCGAACGACCTTGCGTCGAGACCAGTTCCCAGAACAAATGGCTGCTTATTGTCGATCGCCAGTCAAAAACCTGACCGGCGGTCAAAAATGAGCCCTCCGTGGCGCGGAAACTGAATGTCACGGAGTTGGTGCGTCACGGACTTAGTGCGCATGGCCTTTAAGTCTCAGTCGCGCACTCTTCTGGTGACGTCTGCCTGGTTGGCGGCGGCAACCAGTGGAACTGGTTTGCAGCGCTGCTCTGCATGGGACTCATCGCGGTTGTTGTCTCTAGGTCGGGTCCTTCTGGCATGTTGTTTGGATGGCTACCTTGTGCCGCTTTGCGTTGCAAGGTTTGCTCTCCAACCTTCGTTGCTGGATGGCCCAGCCTTGCCCTCGACGTGTCCAATCCAATCCTCGTCCTCACCCTCATACATCGTGCTTCCAAGCGACTCCTTGATTCCTTGGATCGTGATCATCCTTCCTATCCTCCTCCAACTCCTCCTCCTCCTCCTCCTCCTCCTCCTCCTCCTCCTCCTCCTCCTCCTCACCCCTCTTCCCCTCCTCATCCTCCTCCTCCGCCTCCTCCTCCTCATCCTCCTCCTCCTCCTCCTCCTTCTCCTCCCTCCTCATTCTCCTTCTCCTCCTCCTCCTCCTCCTCCTCCTCCTCCTCCACATCGTCACCATCCTCATCCTCATCATCAACATCATCACCGACGGCATCGGCACACGCATCCTCAACACCAGCATAATCAGCAGCATAATCATCGTCAGCATCATCACCATCGGCAAACACATCGGCATCGTCATCATCATCATCATCATCATCATCATCATCATCATCATCATCATCATCATCATCAGCATCAGCATCATCATCATCATCATCATCATCATCATCATCATCATCATCATCATCGTCATCACCATCGTCACCCTCCTCTTCTTTTTCATCATCAAAGCAGCATCGTCACCATCAGCAGCAACAACAGCATCAACATTAACATCATGGTCGTCAACATCATCTACATCCTGGACAAATCAATCTTACAATCAACATCATGAGCACCGTCATCAGCAGCAGCATCATAAAAAAAAACATCATCGGTATCGGCATCATCATCATCATCCTTATCACCACCATCACCATCATCATAAGCAGTTTCAGCATCAGCAGTATCACCATACTCAGCATCAACATCATCATCATCACCATCATCATCATCATCATCATCATCATCATTATCACCATCATCATCGTCATCGGCATCGTCATCATCATCCCCAGCAGCAGCAGCATCGTCATGATAACCGTCGGCATCAGCAGCATCACCATCATCATCATCATCATCATCATCATCATCATCATAATCATCATACTCATCATCATCATCATCATCATCATCATCATCAGCATCATCATCCTCGTCATCAGCATCACCAGCATCGCAATGATGATGATGGCGATGATAAAGATGATGATGATCATCCTCAGCATCATCATCAACAGTACCACCATCATCTTCGAGGTCAGCATCACCATCTCAATCATCATCACCATCATCAGCATCATCATCATACACATAAACCTCGCCATCACCATCACCATCCTCAGCATTCGTATCAGCATCAGCATCAGTCTCATCCTCGTTATCCTCATCCTCATCTTCCTCATCATCATCATCATCATCATCAACATCATCAGCATAATCATACTCCTCATCAACTTCATCAGCATCAGCATCATCAGCATCGTCATCATCACCATCACCAGCATCATCAGCATCATCATCGTCATGAGTTTCTTCGTCTTCAGTATCATCATCCTCATCTCCCTCCACCACCTCCTCCTCCTCCTCTTCTTCCTCCTCCTCCTCTCCTCCTTCTCCTCCTCCTCCTCCTCCCCCTCCGCATCTTCATCATCATCATCATCATCAACATCATCATCGACAGCATCATCATCATCAACAACAACAACATCATCATCATCATCATCATCATCATCATCATCATCACCATAATCACCATCATCATCCACCTGTTCTTCACCCCCCTCCCTCCCGCTGCGTCTCTGCCCCCCCCCTCCTTGTCCAGGAGGTGGTCAGGCTCCTCGAATATGAAGCTCATCGCCTTCGGGGTCCTTCGCTTGTCCACGGCCTCCGCGTCGCAGTCGTCGAAGAACGTCTGCTCGAAGCCTCCGCGCCGCCGGGGGGGGGCCACGACCGCAGGCGCCGCCGCCCGCGATGGCACCCGCGCGCGGCGTGGAGGGCCACGCGGGCGTGGCGTGAGACAGGCGCGCGGCGGCAGGCGACCGATGCGCTAACCTTGCCCACGCTGCTGCCTCGCTGCAAGTGGACGGTAATTCGTGGCGGACTGCGTCGTTCGATCAGTTCGCGTACTACCAGAAATATTTTCTGCTAGTTTACTCCACGAGTCTACTCAACACGCAAGAGCCGAACATTCACGTCGATCCCCTGATCACGTGCATCAATTTCGGCTAGTTTCCCCCCCCCCCCCGGGCGCCCCGTGGCGTCGCGCAGAAACCAAGACGCACGGTTTGGGGCATTTTTGTTGCGTCCAGGGGCCCCCGCAGGGCCCTGGGGCCGTCCCAAATCGGTCCAGGAGGAAGAAAACCTGGCCCCGGGGAAAGAGTCGAAGCTTCCGGGGACCGCTTGCGGGACAAGAGCGCGGCATCGGGAGCCTGGAGCCTCTCGCTGTGAGCACCACGGGGGAGCCGCAAGCACGCGCGATTGGAGATCCCACCACACGAGCAGTACTGGGGCACGTGCTCCCTCGAGGACGGGCCCCCGCGCCTGGAGCGCCCCACGCTTGGGCCCCGGGGCAGCCCGAACCGGTCCATGTGCACCGCCTGCCGAAGCCCCCGAAGAGCGACCCCACGGGCGGTGGGCACGGATCCGTCCTCGGAGTTCTGTCGCTCCTGTCGCACTTCAGGGGCCACATCCCCAGAAACAGGCTCGAGCACCCAGGAGAGCATCGAAACGGCGTCGAACGCGTGTCGCCTCGCAGGGCACGAGACGCGAAAGCCCTCCAGTTTCGATGTCTTCTTGGTGCTCGAAATTATTTCTGGTGATCGAGACGCGAAAGCCCTCCAGTTTCGAAATCTTCTTGGTGCTTCGAACTTACTTCTTTTAAGTAGGTTGCAACATCACAGCCCCAGAGAAGGTACTTCATCATTTCTCCACAACGCGGTCCCCAACCCTCTCCCGAGGGCCGGCGTTGCATCCCGACTGGCTGTTCGACGACCCCGCGCCTGGCGAGGGCGCACCCAGAGGCCGAACACGGCGAGAACCCTCCCTGCCGACTTTTCGGGAACTTGGCTGTCTGGGCCCCCTGAGATCTGACCATGCGCAGCTATAGCAGAAGTCGCGAAGAACCGCGACCGGAGCCCTGGACCCAACATCTTCCTACACCCTGCGAAATGCTTTAGAAATCATGGGTTAAGAAATTCATAGTCTCAGAATTTGGAAAAAAACCCAGAATGTCTATTCAAATCTTAGGATTTACATTGAAACGTTAAGAATAATCGAGACACTGGCCGAAAACTTAAGTTTTCTTAAGCATCGCCTAAGGTGTACATCACGTTTCGAGCTGGATCAACCTCTGCGGCCCGGGGCCCGACACCGGGCGACAGCGCCTGGCATGGAGAAAAGCGCAAGGCCCAGATTCTCAGGGTCAATGTCCACCGCCTGCTGAGGTGCCCCAGCCTCAAGTCGGGCCTGTCCCTCTGCAGGGGGAATATCCAAGAACAGCCAAACAAATAATCTGGGGACGATTTTGTTGTTTTTTATTTTTGACAGGTAGGGAATACTTCTTGAGAATTTTCCATGTCTTGAATCTTTCTTGAGTCTGATTTCTTTCTTGCCCACAATCCCCCTGTAGGGGGACAGGCCCGACCTAACGCAGGGCCCAGGTCACTGGGTCCCATGTCCACCGCCTGCAGAGGTGCCCAAGCCGGTCGGCCAAACTTCTGCTTCGCGTGTCGTGGCGACGGCCTCGGCGACATGCCCTACCCCGCGAGCGGCTGGCGTGTCGCTTCGCTCCGCGGGGCGGGGAGGCCGAGAAAACTCGAGACGTTGACGCACGGGGACTGGGACATGCTTAGCGTTAGGTCGGGCCTGTCCCCCCGCAGGGAGATTTGGGGCAAAAAATAAAAATACTCCCAAAATACTCCCAAAGTGTAAAAAAGAAAGAGGAAAAAAAAAGAGGAAATACAAAACAAATCGTCCCCATACTAGTTTTTACTTGTTTTGAGCATTCCCCCTGTAGAGGGGCAGGCCCGACTTAAGCTTAGCGTGTCGTGCTGAAGCGTGGTGAGCGGAAGCGGCGGAGCGAAACACGCTGAGGCAGAGTTCCCGACCGATCACCCACGCCCCAGACCAGCGGCGCAGGCGCAAGGACGGGGCACCGGCCCGCGTGTCACGCCGAAGCGTGGCGGGCTGGAGTCGACGACGCCACGCGCCCAGCAGACGCTCGTGACCCTCAACCCACGCCTCGGACCGACGGCGCGGGCGCGAGCCGACCCGGATCGGAGCGACACGCTATCCGCTTGCAAGGCATCGCGCGTCGCTGGGGCCGCCGCCGCGACAGGCTAGGCTTATGTCGGGCATGTCCCCCTACAGGCGGATTTTAGGCGAAAAATGATACATACTCCAAAACATTCGAAAAAAACAACAAACAATTCAAGACAATACTATGTTTGAGTACTCCTCCTGTAGAGGGACAGGCCCGACTTAAGGCTAAGCAGAAGTTCCCGACCGTAAGGCCCCGAACCCTGGACAAGGCGTCGCGGGCGCGCGAGGCGCCGCTGTGCTTTGTCTGCGAGGGGCCAGTGCTGTGCGCTCCCCCTCGAGGATAACCTCGGGAGGCCTAGCTGCCGGCGACGCGCACCGAGGGGGTGGCGAGGGGAGGCCGCCTTCTGAGAAGAAGCACTGGGGGAATCATCCTGCTTCCCCTCGCCCTCCTCCTCCTCCTCCTTTTCCTCATCCTTTCTGTTCCTCCTCCTCCTCCTCTTTCTCCTTCCCTTCCTCCTCGTCCTCCTCCTCCTCCTCTTCCTCCTTCTCTTCCTCCTCCTCCTCCTCTTCCCCCTCCTCCTCCTCCTCCTCCTCCTCCTCCTCCTCCTCCTCCTCCTCCTCCTCCTCCTCCTCGCTGCCTCGGACCAGCGGCGCGGCGCGAGTGGCGCCGTGTTTATGTCTGCGAGGGACCGGTGCTGTGCGTCCCTCTTCAAAGGTAAGCCGCGGGAGGCTCGGCTTCAGGCGGCGCGCACCACCGAAGGGGTGGAAGCAACTCCTGGGAGGTCTTGGAGCGCGTTTCTTTAGTTTCGGCGATCATGGGCATTATAGGGGGGGGGAGGGGGCCAGGGGGGGGGCGGTTTGATGTAACGCCTCCCCCGCCGTGCGAACGGCGGCAGTGCCCGGGGGCGCACTAGGGAGGGGGGGGGGGGGGGGGGCGTTACGTTATAGCGGGGGGGGGGGGGGGCAGGGGCAGGGGCTACAACGCCCAGTATGCCCCAAGCAATAAAGAAACACGCTCTTGGTAAGAACGAGTAACGGTTATCAAGCCCGATGCAGGGGCCACGAAGCTGGACCAGCCCTGATCACGTCTGGGACAGACAGACAGACAGACAGTCAGTCCCGCAGAATGCACCTACGCGGGTGTAGCGGGTGGGCGCCGGGGCGCCGATGTTGGCCGCTCAGAATCCGGAGTTGGGACTGTTGGGCAGCCAGGGTCGGAAGGACGAGATCGAGCGTCGGAGCCGGAGTCGGAAAGAACGCAGGGGTTGGGGCTGAAGTCGGAGTGACGGCACTGGTAAATCGGAGCCAGAATCGGAAAGATGCGAGCTGGAGTTGGTGAGGTCGGAGCCGGAGTCGGAGACACAGGGGTATGAATCGGAGAGGCGCTGGAGTCGGACAGATGAGAATCTGCAAGATCCCGGCTGGAGCCGAATTAAACCGTACTATGCGGGATCAGGCTGGATGAATCGGGATTGAGCGGGATGAGGCCAGCTTTGGACCATGGATGTGCCTGCGCCGATGCTGACTTAAACATCACAGGAGTTGCATCCATCCTCAACGAGGGGATGCAGGCAGGGGGGGGGCAGCCTTCTCAGAGGCATTCAAGACCCCCTCGCGTCGTTCCAAAGTCACGACGGCCGGGTGTTGCACATGTTTGGGCCCTGGAGGCCCGCGCTGGGCCCCGGAACCGTCAACAAGAAACGGCTCAGGATGAAAGCTGACCCAAGGAAGTGGATTAAAGATCTCGGAAGGCCCAAGTTGTGAAAAAGCATGACGTCGGGGGTCTGCGTCGGAGGGTCTTCGTAAAAGACAGGGGCCGTCTGGTAAGCCCTTCTGCCCAGACCCTCGGTGTCGTGGCTTGTTCGCCACGTCGCCACGTCGCCCCCCAGAGATCTCGACCCGCTCCCCAGGGCCAGCTCCTCATGCTGAGCCGTCTGTTGACGGTCCTGGGCCAGAGGCCAACAACGGCCAAAAAGCATCTGTCGCCGGTGTTTCGCCACGAGAAGGGCTTGGCTTTCGGGCCATAGCTCCCGCCTCCAGCGGCCGCTCCTGGCACCCCCCGAACGCTCCCGGCGAGGCGCAGCGCCAGGAGAGCACACCGAAGATGAAGACCTCCAAGATCCTACGAACACTGAAGGGGCCCAAGGACACACAAATAAATACACACAAATCCCAGGATACCCCATACTTTCCCATATTTTCTGGGTTTGTGTCTTCCCCCCCACTTCCCATATTTTCCCATCTTTTTTGGGGGAATCGACGATGAATTGTTTCTGTGTTTTCCCCTCTTGAAAAACGCCCGGAAATCTGCTCTTGCAGGCCACCAGCCAGTGCCCGAGAGCCAACTATCCAAGGAGCCTTCTTCCCATACGCCCAGTGTCGGGCTGGAGCCAGGACAGAATAACATCCTTCAAAAACATGAGACCCTCCGCCAGCCAGACTGAAGCACATTCGCGGGTATCCTCCCCCGGGATGCACAAGAACATCCAACAAACAAGAAGAACATTAGGGTACCCTCCCCGAACCGACCTCGATCTTCTACCTCGGTCCGACCGTATTGATGTTTTCCTTACGTGGCCCCCGCAAGTCCCGACGGGGTCGTTTTTCAGCTCGAGCCTTTTTGTGAACGGTCACGGGGCCCAGCGAGGGCCCCCCGGAGCAGAAAACTGAGATGACCGCCGCCATGATTTTATCAACACGTTGTGGAGGTCTGGGCAAGGAGCCACCAGCCTTCTGTAAGCCCGCACCCTTCGAACCCGTGTCTGTTTTCTTTCGCGTTAACGCCCGTGACTGGCCCCGCCCCCCCCGTCCCCCCACCCCGCGGTCACGTCACGACTCGCGCCGGCGCCGTCAGAGAAATAGGCACTCCTCAGCATTCCCTGGCGGACGACGGCGCGAATCGTGACATGACGAGCCCCCCCCTCGCCCCCCCCATTGGTCACGCCTGCTAACGCCAGGGTTAACAAAAACCAGCCAATGACACAAGGAAAAATCAAGGAAGACTCAACTCAACCCGTATAGTAAGGATGCGCGGTGAGGATGCAAGGGCCTTGGAATTGAGCAGGGACCGACCGTCCCGGCATTCCTATAGGCCTACCACGGAATCTTCTCAGAACAAAGGAATGTTCGAACAAACAAAAAGCAACGTCCTTCAAATATGAAGCCGACGTATGCAAGCAAGACAGTCTCAGCTAGAAATGTTCTGAGAACATTTCGCGCAAACCACAAGAGGTTCTTGAGACTTTCTGGTGGGCCTATAGGCAAGGCAGGCCGCTTCACCACTGCTCGGTAGAAGGCCATGCCGACACTTTGCGAGCGGGGCGCGTTCAGCGAGAGCGACCAGGGATGGGCCGAAGGGGCAAGGAAGCAAAGGCAACTCTGGAAAGCCGTTCATCCTTACTGTCCGGGTTGACTGTGACATGGTTTGAGCCCACCTCTTCCTGACACGCAGTACAGTCGGACCTAGGACAGAAGAACATGCTTCAAGAACATGAGACCCTCCGCCAGCCCAAACTGAAGAACACTCGAGGGTGCCCTCACCAAGGATGCACAAGAACACCCAACAAACACGAAAAACAGCAGGACACCCTCCCCGAACCGACCTCGAGCTTATACCTCGGTCCGACTTTCGCATTAGGTCGGGCATGTCCTCTACAGGCGGATTTGGGACGAAAATTAAAGGAAATGCTCGGAACATAGACGACAATAGTCAAAGATAGTCCCAAACATCGTCCTCCTGCTATTCCTGGACTGTTTTTGAATACTCCTCCTGTGGAGGGACAGGCCCGACTTCACTTTAGCAAGCAGCTGAAAAGCCCCCCTCGAACAACCCCCGGCTGCACGCGCCGCCCCACGGCCGGCGTTGCTTCGCGCGCGCGCAGCAATCCTGGTGCCCGTGCAGGGGCGGCTGAGGCCACAGCGGCAGTGAGGCTCGCCACTCCGCGCCTCCCTCCTCCTCCCTCCTCCTCCCCCTCCTCCTCCTCCTCCTCCTTCTCCTCCTCCTCCTCCTCCTCCTCCTCCTGTGCCTCTTCGTCCTTCTCCACCTCCTCCTCGTCCTCCTCGTCCTCGTCCTCCTCTTGTGCCTTCTCCTCCTCCTACTCCTCCTCCTCCTCCTCCTCATACCCTGCAGTCGTCCACCCACCTACCCCTGCCTCCCGCCGGCCTCCTTCTCCTCCTCCACCTCCTCCTCCCCCTCCCCCCCTGCCCATGCCCATGCCTCTCCCCCTCCCCCACGGGAGGGCAAGCCTCACCGCCCAGTGCGGCCGCTGACCGCCCCAAGCCCCAGGCTAACGAAAACCCTCGCGGGTGCGGGCGCGCGGGGGGAAGGCGGCCGACGCCAGCCCAGGAGCTGCCGTTGGATGTAGGGCAGGTCGTCAGGCCCCCTGTGGAGTGCGCATCAATCATGCTTTGGAGCAGGTGCCCACATGGGCGACGAGAACAAGCGGGTGTTTCGCGAGATGGCACAGCAACCTTGCGCCGCAGCATACGCGGGCCGACACCGCGGCACGCCACATTGGAGACGAGGGCGCATACGCGCGCCCTCAAGCGGGGAGCTTACGCGCCAATGTCAGCGCAGCCGATCCCGCTTTCCTGCGTCGCTCACATGCCACCTGTAGGGTTAGGTCGGGCGTGTCCCTCTACAGGCGGATTCCGAGCGAAAAATCAAACTCAAAAGAAGCTATAAGAAAAGCTCAAAAATGGTCGGAAAATCGTTCCCACATTATTGTTTAACTTTGTTTGAACATTCCTCGTGTAGAGGAACAGGCCTGACTTAACTCTAGGGTAAACGGCGCCGTCCTGCCGTGGAGCGTGCCCCCCTCGTGTTAGGCACATATCCTTGAGGTGGTGGCCCGCCCCCATACACAGGCGGCTGTTCGGCAAGGCTGTTCTGCCACTCACAACTGTGCTCACCTTGGCCTTCAGCCATACCCCCAGGAGTGGACCACCACCACCACCCCAGAGCACGAGGACAGAGTAGCGAAACGCCCTGACCGAACCCACTGGGGTTGTGCTCCCCGCAAAGGAATACAGCACTACACTACAACCTCCTCCTCCTCCTCCTCCTCATCTTCATCATCCTAATCAGCATCATCATCATCATCATCATCATCATCATCATCATCATCATCATCATCATCATCACCATCGTCGTCCTCATCCTCATCCTCATCATCATCCTCATCATCCTCCTCATCATCATCACCATCGTCATCATTGTCATGATCATCGCTTACACTATTATCATCATCAGCATCAGCATCAGCAGCATCATCCTCAAAATCAGCACCAGCATCATCAAACTCAGCAGCAGCAATAGCAGCATCACCACCATGAGTTCATCATATCATCATCATCATCATCATCATCATCATCATCATCATCATCATCATCATCATCATCATCATTAGCACCAGGATCATCATCATCATCATCATCATCATCAACATCAGCATCATCATCATCAGCAGCATCCCCAACATCATCATCAGCAGCAGAAGCAGCAGCACCATCACCATCAGCATCCGCATCAGCACCAGCATGATCAACAGCATCCTCCTCCTCATCTTCATCATCGTCGCCGTCGCCTCGACATCATCATCATCAACACCATCATCATCATCATTATCATAATAATCATCGTCGGCGTCATCGTCATCGTCATCGTCATCGTCATCGTCATCGTCATCGTCGTCATCACCCTCATCCTCATCCTCACTCTCATCATCATCACCATCAGCATCATCGGCATGTCAACAGCATCAGTATCCTCAACATCATCATCAGCAGCATTACCAGCATTATCAGCAGCATCATCATCAGCACCTGCATCCTCATCATCTTCATCAGCATCTGCATCATCATCACCACCACAAGCATCATCATCAGCATCACCATCATCAGCATCATCATCCCCATCGCCATCCGCGTCCTCATCCTCGTCCTCACCAGCATTAACATCATCATCACCAACAGCAGCATCATCATCATCATCATCAGCATCATCATCATCATCATCATCATCATCATCATCATCATCATCATCATCATCATCATCATCATCATCATCATCATCATCATCATCATCATCATCATCATCATCATCATCATCCAGTTCCTCTTCCTCCTACGCCGACGACGACAACGAGTCCGCGTATCCTGACCGGGGCCGCTCGCCAGGGGCTGGAAGCCGCCAGCTGGCCGTCTGGCCTTCCTCGCAGGAGGAGGGACTGGGGATCCTCGTGCTCCTCCTCCTCCTCCTCCTCCTCCGACTCCTCCGTCAAATAATCTGGTTCATCCTCTCTCGTCACCCTCCTCCTTATCCACCTCCTACTTCTCTCCATCCTCCTCTGACTCCCCTTCTCCACCGCCACCTCCTTCTCCTCCTCGTCCTCCTCCTTCTCCTCTTCATCATCATCCTCCTCCTCATCATCATCATCACCATCACCATGACCCCCACCATCACCACGCATACCTAATTCCCCATCACTGTGCGCGTCATCATCGAGCCCATTCCTCCTGCATCACTTTCCTTCTACATAATTCCGCCCTGTCGCTACACCAGACGCTTCCATTGGCCAGGCCAGGAGTTTCACGTGGGAATTCTTCACACCAGAAAAACCTCGATGTTGCCACTAGTTACACGGATGAAGGATTACTCGTTTTCAAAATGTGGTTTTCGCCGTAACGCCACACGCAGTCCCCTTGAAAGATTCTAGCGTGATCCAGATGGAGACACGTACGTGGTCATGGTGGAGCTCTCACCTGACACTGCCAAAAGCGTAGCACCGTACAACCGCTATACCGATGGAGGGCGGTTCCAGTTCTACATGTGCCTCATTCCTCCCGTCCCTCCGCCAGATCTTCCTTCTGCTCATCCGTCTATTTCTCATCCTCACTCCCATGACTCATGCTGCTGCTTCTCTCCTTCCCCTCCCCATCACCATCTCGACATCACAATAACTGCCATCAGCAGCAACACCATCGTCCTCCTTTCCTCATCCTGATCCTCCGAATTGCAATCGCCATCCAGTAGCATCATCGTCCTCATCCTCTCCTCCTCATCCTCCTCATCATCATCCTCCTCCTCCTCCTCCTCCTCCTCCTTCTCATCATCATCATCATCATCATCATCATCATCATCATCATCATCATCATCATCAGCATCATCATCATCATCATCAGCATCATCATCATCATCATCATCATCATCATCATCATCATCATCATCATCATCATCATCATCATCATCATCATCTTCATCATCATCCTCATCCTCATCCTCATCCTCATCATCATCAGCATCATCATCAGCATCATCATCATCCCCCGCACCCCCTTCCCCTCCCCCCAGGGGTGCCCCGTCAGCATGCTCTTGAGGGCGCATGCGACAATCAGGGCCGCGGGGAACAGCGTGCAGAAGGACAACCCCATCGCGCGCATGAGCTGGACCTTCGACAAGGGCGGGAGTTCCACGACGGTCGAGTCGATGACCTGGCCATTCCACAGGGGGAGGACGGGAAGCTTGCCGTCGGCGCCGACGGAGTATGCGCACCGGAAGAAGTTATGCTGGAGTCGGGGGACGATCTCATCACAGGTGTTTGTGATCACGTTCGCGATGAAGCCCTGCATGTAAATGAACGTCACCCACAGCTCGGTATTTGTCGCAACGGCGTCGCCGTTCCTGTCCAGCACGGTCACGTTCATCAGGCAGGGCACGTTCGTCCACTTGGGCCCGATCCACGGGACAGCAAACAGCTGCTTGAGGCCTGACCCCTCATAAACCTTTCTTTCCAAGGTGCAGGTACCGTCGACCAGTCTGCCGTTCTCGTGCCGAAGATCCACATAGAGCTTCCAGTCCCATACATTCCACACCAGAACGACGACTGCGATGGCAATTAATATCTTCTTCCCGTGCTTAAGCAGGAATGGCCAGGCAGTGCCAAGGGTGGTCACCGCTAGAGGGATCGCCCCAAAAACCCTCGAGGAGGAGGAGGAGGAGGAGGAGGAGGAGGAGGAGGAGGAGGAGACCCCCTACCCCCACCCAGAACCTACAAGAGCCTTCGAAACTGCGCCAGAAAAACGTCCTCGGCCCCTGATCCTCGAACTTCGATCCTCAGCAGGAGCCAGGAGCTGGCGACCCACCCTGGCACTGCCAGGAATGGCTGCAGCTGGTCCACGACGCCGCCACCGCTGGCGGCCGCACCCGGGGAAGCCATCCTGCGCGAGCGGGCCGTGCTCTCCGGGCCTGGGCCAGAGCGGCTGCTGCGACTGGGCCTGGGCCAGAGCGGCGGGGCCAGGACTGCGTTCCGGGAGGGGCCTGTCCCCCTACAGTGTAATTTTGGGCGGAAAATTAAAAATACCCCCCAAAAGCCCCCCAAATGCTCAAAAATAATCAAAACATCGTCCCTAGACTATTTTTGGACTATTTAGGAATACTTCCCCTGTAGAGGGACAGGCCAGACTTAGGTCTGGGCAGAGCGGCTGCTGCGACAAGGCCTGGGCCAGAGCGGCGGGGCCAGGACTGCTTTTTCCGAGTCTGGATCCCAGAGCGGATGCCACGACAAGGTCAACTAACGTCCTACACAAAAATGCCCAGGGCCCCGTGAACGGGGACTTTGATGAACCACGACGGTAGCGCAGTCAACATTCTCAATTCTCCGCTCCCTCTTGCTGGATCTGGCAAAGTCCTAGCTTGCACAGCCATGGTTTTGGGAGCCTGACAAATCTTCCCGAAATCAAATCCTGGGCCCATCCTAAAGTCCATGCTGGCCAACTCTGAGGCCGTTCTGTTGTAGACTCCAGAAAGTTTACTCACATGGAGGGGGAGGAGGGGGTGGAGCGTGGCGAGGTGAGCAAACAATTATCCTGGCGAAGTACCCAACCACATGCACTTGTGAGTGCCGCGTTGTGGGTACCGCTCTCGGTGGAGCTCCCTACGGAGGCACGACCCTCGTGAGGGGTGTGCCGAAATGGGCGGGGGGGCGCACGCGGACCCTGCCGCGGGAGCCTTCGGTGGAGCTTTCTGTGGGGACACGATCCTCGTGAGGGGTGTGCCGAAATTAGCGGGGAGACGCATGCGCTTCGGTGGGGCTCCCCATGAGGCCATGATCCTCGTGAGGGGTGTGCCGAAATGGGCGGGGGCCGCATGCGGACCCTCCCGCTGGGGCCTTCGATGGAGCTCCCTATGGGGCCACGATGCTCGTGAGGGGTGTGCCGAAATGGGCGGGGGGGCGCACGCGGGCCCTGCCGCGGGAGCCTTCGGTGGAGCTGTCTGTGGGGACACGATACTCGCGAGGGGTGTGCCGAAATGGGCGGGGGGACGCATGCGGACCTTGCCGCTGGGGCCTCGGTGAAGCTCCCTATGGGGCCGAGCTGGGCGGGGGGACGCATGCGTCCCTGCCGCTGGGACCTTCGGTGGAGCTCCCTGTGGGGCCACGATGCTCGTGAGGGATGTGCCGAAATGGGCGGGGTGGACGCATGCGGACCCTGCCGAAGGGGCCTTCAGTGGAGCTCCTTATGGAGCCACGGTCCTCGAGAGGGGTGTGCCGAAATGGGCGCGGGGACGCATGCGGACCCTGCCGCTGGGGTTGTCGGTGGAGCTCCCTATGGGGCCACGAAACTCGTGAGGGGTGTGCCGAAATAGGCGGGGGGACGCATGCGGACCCTGCCGCTGGGGCCCGGTGGAGCTCCCTATGAGGCCACGATCCTCGTGAGGGGTGTGCCGAAATAGGCGGGTGGACGCATGCGGACCCTCCCGCTGGGGCCTTCGGTGGAGCTCCCTATGGGGCCACGATACTCGTGAGGGGTGTGCCGAAATAGGCGGGGGGACGCATGCGGACCCTGCCGCTGGGGCCTTCGGTGGAGCTCCCTATGGGGCCACGGACCGCGTGAGGTGTGTGCCGAACTGGGCGCGGGGACGCATGCGGACCCTGCCACTGGGGCCTTCGGTGGGGCCCTCTGTGGGGCCACGGTCCTCGAGAGGGGTGTGCCGAAATGGGCGCGGGGACGCATGCGGACCCTGCCGCTGGGGCCTTCTGGGGGCTTCGGTCTACGAAACGCCGTACTGGGTGGGTGAAATTGCAAATTTGGTTTCCGGGACGCATGCGGACGGTCCCACTGGGGCCGTCGGTGGGGCTCCCTATGGGACCACGAAACGCTGTACTGGGTGTGCGGGACGCATGCGGACGGCAGCACTGGGACCTTTGGTGGGGCTCCCTATGGGGCCAGGACACGATGTACTGGGTTGGTGAAACGCAGGGAGGAGGGAGGAGGGGGCCACGAAACGCTGTACTGGGTGTGCGGGACGCATGCGGACGGCAGCACTGGGACCTTCGGTGGGGCTCCCTATGGGGCCACGAAACGCTGTACTGGGTTGGTGAAACGCAGGGAGGAGGGAGGAGGGAGGGAGGGGGAGGAGGGGGAGGGAGGGAGGAGGGAGGAGGAGGAGGGAGGAGGGAGGAGGGGAGGGAGGGGGAGGAGGAGGGAGGAGGGAGGAGGGAGGAGGAGGAGGAGGAGAAGAAGGAGGAGGGGGAGGAGGAGGAGTAAGGACGCGGGGCGCTCTCTGCAAAACGAGGAGCCAACACCACAGGATGGTTGGGAAAAACTTGGATTTCGGGACTGGCGTCTGCACTCCTTTTCGGCCCAGCGCTGTTCGAAATGCGTCGGAGGGGGGAGGGACGGGCGAAAATACCATGTAGGTAAACTTGTCTGGAACGCCCTCGATGCTGGTCTTCCCTGAGATCCAACGTTGCAAAAACTTCAGACATCGCGAAAATCACGACCGGAGCCCCTGACCCCGTCTTTCTGCGTCATTCTTCCAACCGGATCGATCCGTGATGGTCTCTGGGCCCGAAACAAAGCAAAAACACGTCCGGCGTGCAAAACATTGCAACGCCCGGATCTCAGGGTTTCCTTGAGCAAGCCGCAGGCGCACCACGGGCGTGGGGCGCCAGACTCTATACTGGCCAGCTCTTCCCTCCGGCGTCCCTCCAGGCCTCCCAAGCGGGGTCAAGAGATGAGGGCGGAGGATCGCGCCGCATCGCCGATGCATCGCCGATGCATCGGCGATGCGTCGGCGACGTCGGCGATGCATCGGCGACGTCGGCGTGGAGAAAATCGGGCTCCGCTCCGAGACGCATCGGCGATGCATCGGCGACGCGGCACGGTCCTCTCACCTCATCTAACTACTCGGACCCCTTCCGAAGGCCTGCAGCCCTGCGGCTATCTGGAGGAGGCCCCCGGGGGAAAGAGATCGGGAGCGGCGAGAAAGTCTGGTTCTCAAGCAGGGGGATCCCGACGGCTGCTGGGGCGCCTCAGGTCGAGCTGGGGGGCCTCTCAGGTCGGGCGGGGGGGGCTCAAAGCCTAGCGAGACCAACCTTGTCCAACGAACCCTTCGCCAGACATGCTTTGTCCTGCTGTTTTCAATACGGGGTCCCTGGAAGTCCCGACCCTCCCCCGGAACAGGCAAGTCGTTTCTTTCACGACCCTGGGGTCCGATAAAGGCCCCCCAGAAGGCCCCAAAACGGCCAGAAACCTCCTGTCCTGACTTCCAGGCGCGAGCACGTCCAAGAGCGCGCGTTACTTTCGTTTCGGCGATGACGGGCGTCATGGGGGGGGGGGCAGGGGGGGTATGACGTAACGCCCCCCCCCGCCGTGTGGCTCCGGCACCACAGCGGCGCCCGCGCGCACGACGACGATGAGCGACGAACGACGAGGAACGAGCGACGAGCGACGACGACGACGCGAGCAGCATGTAGGTGGCGATCGGCCCCACAGCGCCAGTGTACACCACAGTGCTCGCGTGCACCACAGCGCTTGTGTACACCACAGCGCCGGCGTACACTGCAACAGCCGTGTGCAACGCAGCGCCTGTGTACACCACAGTGATTGCGTGCACCAGCGCCCAGTGTACACCACAGCGACTGTGCAAACTGCAGCAGCCATGTGCAACGCAGCGCTTGTCTGCACCCAAGTTGGTTTCGCTAAGCGAAACCAGCCTTGTCCAACGAGCCCTTCCAGCAGCTTCCGATCCAGGAGGCCTCCGCCCCGGCGCCGTGGCCTCCGCGCGGGGGGGCGGCCCTCCAAAGACACCGAGGCGCGCCGGCACGCGGGGCAGCGCGCGGGAGCGCGCAGGCGAGCCTGCCGCGGGGCACCCAGGCTCTGGAGTTGGGTCGGGCATGTCCCCCTGCAGGCGGATTTTGGACGAAACAAATAAAAATATTCAAACAAACAAATTATCCTAAATTTGGATGGACAAGAAAATTGGACAAGATGTGCACGCATACGAGCAATGTGTTTTCCATCTGTCGAAGGCTGAAAGGGTGCTCCCGGATCACCCGAACACTCGAGAACAAATGATCACCTGGCCCTATGGGACAGTGCCTAGATGCACAATGCAAAGTGAGACGGAAGCGGGGTGGGATGGTGGAGCCGAAACGGCCACGGAGTGGCCCTGTGAGGTGTTCCCCCTCTGCGGCCTTGACGCTTGGCTAGGAAAACCGTTCATTCCATGTCCTGGGCCGCTATGCCACCAGTTCTCTAAGGTGCTGAAGCCCATGAGCCTCCTGGGACTGGACAATCCACCGCGCGAGCAGCCTGGCCAAGAGGACAGGGTATGGCTCTGCAATTTTGGTCCAGAGCACGTTGGAGCGCGGCTGCTGGCCGCGCAGGTGGATGTGAGGCAACCCAGTTCGGCAGCACACCTTGATGGCGACATCAAGGTCTTTCGGCTTGACCGTCACACACCTACGCTCGAGGCCTGGCGTCGGAAGCATCATTGACCAACCAACAAATTCAGTTCTCTTCTGCCAACACATCCCAAGCATGCAGAAATCGCTCACAACCTCTCGACCTTTGGGCAGCAGCTTACTCATAGAGGACTCTGACCAACCAAGGGAAGAGTGCGGGTTATCTGCGATGAGTGGGACACCGAAGCGGACACAGCGACGGATCAAGCTCACCATGACATCAAACGTGGCGTTGCCATCCTTGAGCTGCTCGGCATCCCGTCCGACGAGCCCGCGGCGGCCGCGGCGGAATCGCTGGGCCCCGAGGGGCGGCCGCCTCGCGCGCGACCAAATGATGCAAGGGAAGCCGCCGATGACTCCACGGATCTGCCGGTTCCGCACCCACCAAAGACAATATGATGCGCTGTGCGGTTCGTAACATCAAACGCGTCACCGCGCCGCAAGTCAAACCTGGTGCAGCCCACGCCCCCGATGCATTCAAAATATCTGGCGGCGCGGCCCGAATCAGAGAAGAGGCCCAGATATGCAGTTGCCGAGCCAGACTGCTGCTTGGCGCGTCGGAGGTGCGAAGTAAATTGTGAGCGGATCTGCCTCGGAGTCAGGGCTGCAGCGGCAGGGCGCGCTGCAGACGGATCGCGGGGAGCTCCTGCGGCGACCGCGCGCCGGAGGATGGCCGCAAGGTCCCCGCCGACAGCGTTGCCGTAGCGGCGCGCGGCGAGCGGCAACTTCGCGGCCTCGTTCGCCACCCGCGCGCGCTTGCTGCACCGGCTCACGCTGGCATCGGCTGTCCAGCGGCCCTGTCGCTTGATCTGCTCGGGCTTCCTGCGCATCGTGAGGCCGTCGTAGCTGGCGCCCCCGTGCCGGAGGCAATAGGGGTGAGGGCGAAGGATCGACGCCCCGCTCAGCTCTGCGAAAGTCCTGAAGTGCTCGGCGAACTGGAGCTGGGCGAAGCTCCACAGGTCCCCCTGGCCCGCCTCGCGCTTCAGCTCGCGCAGCAGGGGCCCTACCTCCTGAATGGTGCCCCAATCCAGCGCCGCGCTCTCGTCGAACGTGGGCATTGCTGCCGATGTTCTCCTCCGCCGGCGACAGGAGCAGCGTCCAGTTCCAGGCCACCAAGCCAATGAAAGGGGTCACCAACTGCGGCCCCTTCAGCTCCACCAGCTCCGAGGGCCCGAGGTAACCGATGAAGGAGATCAGCGGCGCCAGGCCCACGTCCTGGCGGCGTTGGGAGCAAGCGGCTCCGATCATGACCAGCAGACCGACATGCGGCAGAGGCGCCCTGCCGCGGCCCACAATACCGCAATTCCGCCTGACGCTGTCCGGGCGCCCGGGCGGCCCGGGCGTCCGGGCGGCTGGGCGCCCGGGCGTCCGGGCCGCCTGGGCGTTCGGGCGCCGGGCGCTCTGGGCGCCCGGGGCGGCCGGGCGCGTCCAGGCGGCAGGGCGGCTGGGCGCCGTCCGGGCATCCCGGCACCCAGGCGTCCGGGGCGCCCGAGCGGCCGCGTCTGTGGAGGGGGCTGGGCGGCGCGGCGTGGGCGGCTGGGCGCCCGGGCGCCTGGGCAGCCCCGGCATTCGGGCGCCGGGCGCTCTGGCGCCGGGCCCGGGCGGCCGGGCGTCCGGGCGGCTGCGGCGTCCGGGCGCCCGGGCTCCGGGCGGCTGGGCGCCCGGGCGCCTGGGCCGCCCCGGCATTCGGGCGCCGCGCGCTCTGGGCGTCCGGGCGGCCCGGGCGGCCCGGGCGTCCGGGCGGCTGGGCGCCGTCCGGGCATCCCGGCGCCCGGCGTCCGGGGCGCCCGGGCGGCCGCCGGCGTCCGGGCGGCTGGGCGCCCCGGGCGTCGGGCCGCCTTGGGGCGTTTCGGGCGCCGGGCGCTCTGGGCGTCGGGCGGCCGGGGGTTCCAGGCGGCGGCGCTGGGCGCCGTCCGGGCTCCCGGCGGTTGGGCGTCCGGGCGGCGCCGGGGCGCCCGGCGCCCGGGCGTCTGGGCGGCTGGGCGCCCGGGCGCCCGGCCGCCTGGGCGCCAGGGCGCCGGGCGCCACGGGCGCCCATGGGCCTCCCGGCGCCCGGGCGCCCAGGCGCCCGCCCGGACCCCGTCTCGCTTTGTCTTGCAATTCATGATGATGTTTTTGCAATGAATACAACAGTTCCACCCGCCTGCCCCCTTGACATCCCACGTGCCTTTTGTGTCCCCGCTCATCTTGGATGACAGCCAAATTTGCACCTCATGAAGAAATCGGGTCTGACTTGGAAGCCGCGATCAAAAGTCCATTGCCCGGGCGAAAAAAACATACGAAGTATCTCGCGCATCAAATTGCTAACATCTCCCCGTATCTCGCGCACTGTGTTCACGCGAAGATATCCAAAGGGACAAGTTCCACACTGTCGCATTCTAAACCAGCTTGGGTATTCCAGAAATGTCCAGTATACTGCCTCCGTCCCTCCTCCTTCATCGGGCCTTTTGATATTCCCCACGGTGGCTTCGTCTGAGTACAGAATTAAGGAAAGGTGATCGCGAGTGTGCTGCGACATTGACTTCCTGAGAAAAGGCACGAAACCAAGAACTCCCTGCGCTATCACCCATATGAGGCCGATCGGATTGATATAGTGAAACCAAACCTCGCTGCCATCTTTCATTGCCAGCGCAAAGCAATCGATAAGGTGCCCAAGCGGCGTCTCCAGAGGCAAAACATCTGGTTCATGGTTGTCACGGGATGCCTCTTCTAAAATACGGGGCAACTCAGCCTTCGAAACCGCGAGGTGATTCCCTATACTTCGACTCTGAGTCTTTTCTTTGGTGACATGTGCAACGCGCCGATTTCTGAGCCGGAAACAATCGAGGTGAGGAAGGGGAGGGGGAGGGCACTTGCAAAATACCAAATCCAAGCACGCGTCAAGAAATTGCGACCGGGAGACGGCCATGTTCAAAGGATTGCTAAATTGATCGCGACACCTGCCATAACTGCGCCCTGGTGAGCCTACGCGAAATGAGCGCCCCTCAATTTCATTGGTATCCTTTTCTTCGTCATAGATTGTGTGGCCCCTTGCATGTTAAATCAAGTTAAGTCGAACCTAAATCTACAGACGGCCCATTGTATCTGTACTGTTTTTTGTTGCGCGAGCGTTTTTTCACCTTCGCCGATCCTTTCGTATCATCAGAACACCACCCGAGCTAAACCAATTACAAATGACCTAGCAAATTGCCTATTGCTTCGTATGTGTTTGCAACTGGCGACAGAGTTGCAAATGCTTAGTTACCTAACAGCTCTTGCTGATAGGCTTCTAGTGGGCTCAAAAGGAAGCATCTTGACGCCCCAGAGGGGGTCTGGGCGGGAACCGGACAGAGGATCCTGCAGATCCGGCAGCCCCAGGAACCCTTAGAAATCCTCAAGAATTTTTAGGAATCCCCAGGAATCCATTCCCAGAACACAACTCCCAGGCCACATTTTGATTGCCTGGAGCCAACTGTAGGCCACTTTGCGTTCTTCGTCTTCCCAGAACACCGTTCCTGGGCCACGTTTTGAATGCCCAGAGCCAACTGTTGGCCCCTTCGTGTTTTTCGTCTTCCCAGAACACTATTCCCAGGCCACACTTTGAATGCCCGGAGCCAGCTGCAGGCCACTTCGTGTTCTTCGTGTTCCCAGAACACCATTCCCAGGCCACATTTTAAATGCCCGGAGCCAACTGTAGGCCACTTCGTGTTCTTCGTGTTCCCAAGACACCATTCCCAGGCCACATTTTGAATGCCCGGAGCCAACTGTAGGCCACTTCGTGTTCTTCGTCTTCCCAGAACACACTCCCAGGCCACATTTTGATTGCCCGGAGCCAACTATGGGCCACTTCGTGATCTTCGTCTTCCCAGAACACCAGTACTGTGCCATATTTTGAATGCCCGAGCTGAGGCAAGCTGAGGCTCAGGCTGGCTGAGGCCGAGGCAGGCTGAGGCTGAGGCTGAGGCACGCCGAGGCAGGCTGAGGCTGAGGCTGAGGCTGAGGCAGGCTGAGGCTGAGGCAGGCTGAGGCTGAGGCTGACGCAGGCTGAGGCCGAGGCCGGCTGAAGTTGAGGCTGAGGCTGAGGCTGAGGCTGAGGCAGGCTGAGACTGAGGCTGAGGCAAGCTGAGGCTGAGGCAGGCTGAGGCTGAGGCTGAGGCTGAAGAGGTGACGTGAGGTGAGGCAGGCTGAGGCTGAGGCTAGAGCAAGCCCGAAAGGCATAGGCTGGGTGAGGCTGAAGCTGAGGCAGGCTGATGGCTGCGGCTCTGAGGCATGTGGCAGAGGCTGAGGCTAAGCTGCGGCTGAGGCAGGTGAGGCTGAGCTTGAGGCTGAAGCAGGCTGATGCAGGCTGAGGCTGAGGCAGGCTGAGTGTGAGGAGGTGAGGCTGACGCTTGAGGCTGAGGCAGGCTTGAGGTGAGAGCTTAGGGAGGCTGGCTTGAGGCTGTGCTGAGGGCAAGCCGAGGCAGGCCTGGAGGCTTGAGGTCTGAAGCTGAGGAGGCTGAGGTGAGCTAGGTGCGCGGCAGAGGCTGAGGGGCTGAGGCTGAGGCTGAGACTGAGGCCGAGGCCGAGGCCGAGGCTGAAGGCAGACTGATGCTGAGGCTGAAGCAGGCTGAGGCTGAGGCTGAGGCAGGCTGAGGCTTGAGCTGGAAGAGAGGGCTGTATGAGGCTGATGGCTGAGGCGAGGCAACGCCGAGGCAGGCTGAGGCTGAGGCCGAGGCTGAAGGCAGACTGAGGCTGAGGCTGAAGCAGACTGAGGCTGAGGCTGAGGCAGGCTGAGGCTGAGGCTGAGGCAGGCTGATGCTGAGGCAGGCTGAGGCTGAGGCAGGCTGCGGCTGAGGCTGAGGCTGATGCAGGCTGAGGCTGAGGCAGGCTGAGCCGAGGCAGGCTGAGGCTGAGGCTGAGGCAGGCTGAGGCTGAGGCTGAGGCTGATGCAGGCTGATGCTGAGAGGCTGAGGCTGAGGCAGGCTGAGGCTGAGGCTGAGGCCGAGGCAAGCTGAGGCTGAGGCTGAGGCTGAGGCCGAGGCAGGCTGAGGCTGAGGCTGAAGCTGAGGCAGGTTGAGGCTGAGGCTGAGGCTGTGGCTGAGGCTGAGGCAAGTTGCGGCTGAGGCTGAGGCTGAGGCTGAGGCAGGCTGAGGCTGAGGCTGATGCAGGCTGAGGCTGAGAGGCTGACGCTGAGGCAGGCTGAGGCTGAGGCTGAGTCGATGCAGGCTTGGGGCACTGAGAGGCTGAGCTGAGGCTGAGGCAGGCTGAAGGCTTGTTGAGGCTGAAGCTGAGGCAGGCTGAGGCTGAGGCTGAGGCAGCGGCTGAGGCTGAGGCAAGCTGCGGCTGAGGCAGGCTGAGGCTGAGGCTGATGCAGGCTGAGGCTGAGGCAGGCTGAGGCTGAGGCTGAGGCAGGCTGAGGCTGAGGCTGAGGCTGAGGCAGGCTGATGCTGAGGCAGGCTGAGGCTGAGGCTGCTGCTGATGCAGGCTGAGGCTGAGGCAGGCCTGAGGCTGAGGCCGTGGCAAGAGCCGAGGGCTGAGGCTGAGGCTGAGGCTCTGAGGCTGTGCTGGCGGTGGGGCTGAGGCTGTGGACAGGGCTGAGGTGAGGATGAGGGTCAGGCTGAGGCCGCACTGAGCCGACGGCAGGCGATCTTCGGAATCTTGGGATTTCCCAGGATATCCTTTAGGAATTTCCAAGGAAATCCTAGGAAACAGGATTCCTAAGGATTCATAAGGTTTCCTAAGGATTTATGGACCCCATAAGGGATGCCTAAGGCTGTCCTTAGGAATCCCTTATCTTTTCTTTTTTTTGTCATGAGGTCCAGTAAGGAATCCTTAGGATTCGATTGGATTCCATTGGATCCTAAGGCCGTTGCCACTGCGACTTTCGTTGCGAACGCGACTGCGACTGCGAGAACAGCAGAATTCTACAACTGGATTCTCACCTGAATCTTAAGGGGGATGCTTCCAGATGTGCTTATACACAGCGCTGTTAGGTTGCTTTGCCGGGATACTTTCTTCTGGTGTGTTTTATAACTTGTGTTGCTATGGTTATACGATGGGTTGTCGTAGTTATATGTAGGCATGCATATGTGACCTCCAAATGTGCTACATGGAGGCACCCGCAAAGTACCACCTATAGGGTCCAGGCGTTTTCTGGGCGTGGCCCGCCGGGCGTCTGGGCGATTGGGCGCCCATGGGGGCGTCCGTGCGTCAGAGCGCTTCAGGTGCCCGGGCGTCCGGGCGATTGGGTGTCCGGGCGCCCGGGTGCCCACGCGTACGCGCCCGGGCGCCCGGGCGTCCGGACGTCCGGGCGCGGGCGCCCTGGGCGCTGGCGCCCGGGCCTGGCCCGCTGGGCGCCCGGGCGCCCGGGCGTGTCGGGGCGCCCAGGCGTCTGGGCGCTTCGGGCGCCCTGGCGTTCGGGCGCCCCTGGGCGCTCGGGCGTCCGGGCGTCCGGGCGTCTGGGCGTCTGGGCGCCCGGGCGTCCCAGCGTCCGGGCGCGGGCGCCCTGCATGGGCGCTCCCAGGCGTCTGGGCGTCTGGGCGTCTGGGCGCTTCAGGCGCTGGGGCGTCCAGGCGCCCCGGAGCCCGGGCGTCTGGGCGTCTGGGCGTCCGAGCGTCCGGGCGCCTGCCGGTGCTCGCGGGCGGTTCGCGCGTCCGGGCGCCCGGGCGCCCGGGCGTCGGGGCGCCCGGGCGCCCGGGCGTCCGGGCGTCTACTTTGTGAATCTTCTGCATTAGCTGTTTATAAACTATGTTATAAATCGGCCAACTGTGTTTATAACCAGCTTTACTATGGTTGCAAATCGGATATTTAATTATAAACTAAATATAACTTCGACATAATTGCACAGGGTGTATAAGTAGTTGTGCCACTTATAACACATGTTAGCGTAATCTACTAAGTCCCAGATAACTTTTTGGCAGGACGATGTAAGTAGTTATAACCCTCCCGTAAAAGGCGCAGAAGTTATGTCGGAGTTACCAGAAGTTAGGGGGAACTATTCGGAGTTAGCAAGGGAGAGATTTGTTCCTGGTTGTCCACAGCCGTGTCGGCTTGAATTCATGCAACTGCATAAGAAACCTCGCCTGATTGAGACGCTGACGCAAGGTGGTTTGACCGCGTCCGTCGCAGCAGTTCGGCGCATCTTATCGAGCTCCGATGGCGAGGCATATAGTGAATGCAGAGATGTAGGGTCATATATTTCCCGCCTGAAAGCAGAACTCTATGGCAGCGTTGTCCAAGATGTAATGTTGCCTTGCAAGGACGGCGCCGAGTACAAGTGGACCATGGCGAATCCATTTGCGCTCCTCGCATACCTCTCAGACACGAATGCAGCTTTCGCACATTTTATGTTCGAGCATTTGAGCGGCAGGACGTCGAATTTGATATGCTGGGGTGACGAGACCACCCCTGGCAACGCCCTGCGCCCTGATTCATCCACAAAGATCGTTGCCTTATATTTCAGCTTCGTAGAGTTCCCTGATTACTTTCGACACGGCGACTATGGGTGGCTGCCGATAGGCACCAAGGGCCCGAATGCACTTTAGATTATCCGTCCTCTTCCCACCCCCCAGCCCAACTGCAATGTGTCATTCCCGCCCCCCCCAGACCAAAGTTTTCCTTGACGGGCGGAGGATGGATTGTCGGTGCAATCGGGGCTTGAGGGTTCATTGGGTACGATGAGATGCAGCAAATACGTGGCGGTTATTCTGGTTTGTGGAGGCACGTCCTCCACATTTTTTTTGGATCAACGCTGAATTTCGCGATCGGTTTCAGGATATTGGATGGATACCGCAATAAATTCCTGATCAAATCAGAACTGCTATGTTTTCTCCAAGATGAGAAGGCACATAAAGAGTTGAAAGCGAATAAGGGCGCAGGAGGGCTAAGTTGTTGCCACTCGTGCAAGAACATCTTCAATGGGGACCCAGACCGTGTGAGAGATAACGCATACATACACCATTATGCATTCGCCGAGCCCCATCAATTCGATCGCCACGACGACTATTCGATGTGGGAGACTGCAGATCGATTATCCCAGCAGAAATTGATTCTCGGCGCTGGCGCGTTCAAGAAGGAAGAAATGATGTTCGGACAAAATTACGACCCAGACAGCCTCCTTTGGGATATCGGCCTCCGCAGATATTTCAAACCGCTTTCCAGCTGTTTCTGGGATTGGATGCATACCGTTGTAGCTTCAGGGGGGGCAGCGCAGTACAGCGTGGCGTGCTTCTGCCGAGATCTATCCGAGCGCGGGATCTCTCTTCAGCAATTGGACGAATTCCAGACGGTCGCGCTCAGCGGGAATCAGAACCACAGGCTGCCGAACAATTTCTTTTGTAAGAGAGTCAGCATGAAAGAAGGCACGCACGTTAAAGCATTCGCCGCTGAATGTCTCACTGCAGTTTCTGTGCTTGCAATTTTCTGTAGAATGGTTTTGCAGCCTAGGCGCATGCTTGTAGACCAGTGCAATATGATGTCGCTTTTGAACGAAATCTGTGATATTTTGACTTCTGGTGATTTGGCAGTTTCGCAGGCCGATGTGCTAGAACGCAAGATCACCGAACACCACCGCGCAATGTTGCGCATCTACGGGCACACTTGTTTGAAGATCAAAACGCACCTGGTGTATCACGTGCCCGAATGTTTCAGACGTTTCCAAATCAATGCGTCGTGCTTCTCGAACGAGAGGAGAAACAGATTAGTTAAGACGACGTGCATCCATATCCCAGGGTCACATCACTCCAAGAGTGTGTTAGGCAGGATCCTCATAGATTTAGAAGACGGGCTCTCGCGCGCTCGCCTGCAAGAGAATTGTTTAATATGCCCGATTTATGACGCGATGGAATTGGCCAGCGCCGTCCCTGGCCCGCGCAGGCCGATTCGAGTTCGAATATCGAAATCAATTGCATTTAAAAGGGGCCCCGTCAGACAAGGCATGATCGTCTCGGCGAGCGCCCCCGACGGCAGCATGATTTTTTTTCAGTTCGTTTCAGGTGCCGAGATTACTTACACATCTTTGGAGCCACCCAGCATATATGGCCTGGGAGAATTGCTCGACCGAGTCGGCCCGGATGTTTTTCGTACTTCTGGCACGTTCGCATGGATTTCGCCCAGAGCGTTCATCCGGCAGCACATGCATTGTAAAGACAGCAATTGCGTTCGCCTTGCGATCATCCCTGATTAGGCATTTCGTGGACACAAAAAATAATCGGAGGCTCAGCCCCGCACGTCACCCCAAAAAAACATCGGATGTTCAGCCCCTCCCACCCCCTGTTGTTTAGCAATTCGCAGGCCCTGGTATGTGTACACTTATGCTTGTATATACCAGATACGTACGTATGTGCGCATGCATGCATTATCTTCATTTGCGCAATCATATGCGCACATGTGTATACACATGTATACTTGCAAGCCGCGGGCGCTCATGGTTGAATTTCCACGCATATTGACGAGCGCTAATGGTGTCAGAAATTGCCCCGTGCGGCCAGGTTCCCCTCCCACCAAAAATAAAAGAAAGGTTCTGATCAGGGTCCAGAGGTCGCCGCCAACTTTGCACTTCCGCGGGCCCTGGATTTGCCCGCCCTCGGCCATGGACCTTCAGCCCCTCTCAGCGTGGAGAGGGCGCGCGCTGGGCCTAGGGCGAGCTTGGACAGGATCGGCGCGGATGCACGGTTCGCGGCGTCCGCGTCTCGATTGCCATCCATGCCGCGCCTCCCGCTCGCTCATCCGTAGCTGTTGGCGCCAGCGGTCTCGAGTTTTTTTTTGTTGTTGTGCACTTGTCCGCCCGCAGCCTGCGGCAGTCAGGGAGCTGCCATCGCAGCGCCAGGGATGCAGAATTCAGAGCCGCTGGCGGAGCCTGACAATGAGATGGTTCTGTACGGGCCCCCCAGCAGCGGGCCAGTTGCTTACGTGAAAGAGCATCTTCCGAGCGCCACCTTGACGAGCCTGCAATCCAACATGATATGGTCAGCCACTTGGTGCAAAGTATCGATTCGAAACCGTGGCCGTGGAGATGGCAGGATTCTCTTGATTGTGGGCCGAAGCGACAATTTACGTATGGCGTATGCTGTTGCCCATCAGGTCGTGGTTGCGAACGGTTCCGTGAGATTCACGAAGTCGCAGGAGTCGTTGTCGCAGCAGTTCGCCATCGCATCGAGTGTTTTGACAGCCTCGGGCATGGCCACCTTCTACCACATACCGCTGGGCCAGGCCGACCCCCTGTTCCAGTGGGCCCCCGATCACGACGAGCAGGGCTGCAGCGAGCCATCGTTGGATGGCGCTGGGCGCTCGGCTGCTTCACAGGAAGGTTGGGCGGGACTTTCCAACGTTCCACATCCATCGGTAGTTTCACGTTTGTTTTGGGGTTTCCTCGGCAGCCCCCAGGCCCCGTAGCGCTGCAGTTGTCTCTCCCCACCACCACCGCTCGCCTCCCGAAGGTGGCGGCGCTGCTGCTGATGATGGGCCAGCGCAGGCGCGAGTCGGCATCGGCGAGGCCCGACGCCGTGCGTGGGCGGGGAGGAGGAGGAGGAGGAGGAGGAGGAGGAGGAGGAGGAGGAGGAGGAGGAGGAGAAGGAGGAGGAGGAGGAGAGGGGGGGGTGAGGGAGGAAGGAGGGGAGGAGGAGGAGGAGGAGGAGGAGGAGGAGGAGGAGGAGGAGGAGGCAGGGGAGGAAGGGGGAGGAGGAGGAGGAGGAGGAGGAGGAGGAGGAGTGAGGAGGGGGGATGAGAGGAGAAGGGAGGATGAGAGGAGGAGGGGGGATGAGAGGAGGAGGGAGGAGGGACTCTGACCGCGCCCGCGGCCCCGCCAGGCCAACGGCGACGGCACCGCCGACGACTCCATCGACTGGGCCAGCGCGGCATCGACCCACGGTGGCGCCCCTCCCTTCCCGTTTCGTGTCGTTCCCCCCCCCTTCTGCCGTGCTCTTTAGCCCTTGGGGTTGATTATGCAGAACATAACATGCACGGCAGAACACGCAGGAACACGGCAAAACAGACAGAGCACACAGAAACACGGCAGATCACACATGAGCACGACAGCACACGACACGCGGGAGCATGGCAAAACAAACAGGTACATGATAGAACACACGGGAGCACGGCAGTACACACAGGAGCACGGCAGAACACGCGGGACGACGACCACTCCACATGGGGTCCACAAGGCATCCACATGGGGCCCACGAGGGGGCCCACACGGTGATTACAAGGGATCCACAAGTCCGTAGCATTTGAGGCTCGAGCCGTCTGGGGAAGCGTGGAGGCTGTAGCCCCGTCGACCGACTTGCCCCGCGATCCGAGGATGTCATCGCAGGCCGCGTCCCCCGAGGAGCGCGGACTCACGGCGTCGCCCGCCAGCAGTGCCGCAGCGAGCCGCGGTGACCATATGCTGGAGCTCGCTTTGCCACAGCCGCCCCCACCGCAGCAGCAGCCCGAAGGAGATGCCGACACACTTCCCCGCTGCAGCTACTGTACCAACTCAGTTCGCGCAGAGGATGGTTTCTGCCAGTCGCAAGTCGGCGAGTACGAGCAATGGATCCACCATTGCTGCAACCGCTTGAAGGGCCGCGTCAACAACATCCGCCGTGGCAACGCAGAGAAGTACGAGTTGTTCGGCCAGCTCGACGCAGGGCAGAGGGCTGAGTTCGCTAAGAAAAGCGGGAACCTGTTCGGCGCGGAGCTCGCCTGCGCCATGGAGCAAGAGGTGGAGGCCATCAAGTCAAAGAAGAAATCCGCGCAGTTCAGGGAGGAGGGGAGGTACTGCCCGATTGAGGAGGCCAAGGAACTGCCCCGTTTCAAGACGGACCCCGTGGCGTGGAGCAACCATCTGGCGAACGCTCCGCGCTGGAAGGACCCCTACAATGGCCAGGAGCAGATTTACGTCGCGGAGTTCAAGTTCGTGGGGACCGACACGAGAGAGGAGCAGGAGCACCACAGGCGCACGGCCAGGGCCAACCCCATGGCTGTCGCCAAGGGCAAGGCCAAGGCCGCGCCCAAGCCAAGGACGCAGAAGGAGCCAGCCAATGACAACAAGAGCATCCCCGCCAAGCAGTTGGACAAGATCACCGCCCTGGCCACTGATATCGAGGAGTATTTGGCCGAGCACAACGTACTCATGCTCGTGGCAACTAGCAGCGAGGCGAAGAGGTACGTGCCCGAGGGCCTCCTGGAGAAGAACGACGGCTACGTGGCAGATGCCAAAAAGGAGCTCGACATCCTGAAGGTCTTCATCGAGACGGGCGTCGCGAAGAAGGGCGAGGCTACGGTTGTCTGGCAGCGCGGTCGGAACGCGCTGAAGTTCATCAAGGAGTACGGCGACAAGCTTTCAGGCGTCGACGACGACTACGACTACGACGACGACGACGACGACGACGACGACGACGACAACGTCGTCGTCGTCGTCGTCGTAGTCGCCCTCGCCGTAGTCGTAGTAGTCGTCCTCCGTTTGATATTTCACAGGCAACCTCGACGAAATCCCAGTGGAGATCAAGAACGATATGTTGAAGCGGAATCCTGCGGCCGCTGGCCTGGAGATGTTCGCGCACCCCGAGGTGGACGCAGTGGACGCAGCGCCCGCAGCGGAGGCAGCAGAGCCAGAGGTGAGTGCTACCGCAGCTGCTGCAGTGCCCGCAGCGGGCGGCATCGCCGAATGCTGCGACGGCAACGAAGCTGTGGCAAAGCGGCGCCGCCTGGCGCTCAAGAGGACGCTGACCGAGGCAGAGAAGCAGACTGACGGGACAGTCGGCAGGGCGAAGGCCAAAGCGAAGGGCAAGGCAGTCGGCAAGGCGAAGGTAAAGGCGGAGGGCAGGTACAAGGGTCAATGAGGTGAGCTGAGAGTAGAGCCGACGCTCGCGAGGTGAGATAGCAGAGGTGAGTTGAGAGTAGAGCCGAGGCTCGCTAGGTGAGCTGAGAGTAGAGCGGAGGCTCGCTAGGTGAGATAGCAGCAGGCAGCAGAGCATGATCTTGTGTTTCAAGTAGTTTGCGCTGTCATGTTGCTGATTTGTGATCGGGAGAGGTGTCTCTTCGACGGCGAAGGCTCTGCCCGCCAACACTAGAAGGAAACAACACATGCAGTTTGATTGCTGTTAGTCCCTCGACACCCGATCGATCTGAGGCTATCTGAATGTATGTGGTTGGTATGTGTTCAGATTGATTCAGATAGGCATCAGATTGATATCAGATTGGTATCAGATTGGTATAATACCCATTCAGATCGATTTCAGATTGATTTCAGATCGACTCGATCTGAAGTCGATCTGAGCTCGATCTGATATCGATCTGAATCGTTATGGCCCCTCCTCCCTCCCGTCTACCATCCTCCTCCCTCCCGTCTGCCACCTCCTCCCTCCAGTGTCCCACTCTGAGTCATTCCGGCATTTCCTTTCGGGCTTCATTTGCTCGTGGCCCCTGCGAGGGTTTTTGCTGGTCACGATACGCTAACGTGACCAGCAAAATCACTCGCAGGGGGTTGCGAAAAGAAGCCTCCAAGAAGCCTCCAAGAAGGCCCCGAGACATCCCAGCTGTGCCCCTCCTCCCTCCCGCCTCACCCCATCTTCCCTCCCGCCCCCTTCCCCTCCTCCTCCCGTTTCGCCCTCTGAGTCATTCCTGCATCCCCTTTCGAGCCTCATTTGTTCGTGGCCCCTGCGAGGGTTTTTGCTGGTCACGATACGCTAACGTGACCAGCAAAATCACTCGCAGGGGGTTGCGAAAAGAAGCCTCCAAGAAGCCTCCAAGAAGGCCCCACTACATCGCAGCGGTGCCCTACGTTCCCTTACGCTCCCTACGCTCCCCTACTCTCCTCCGCGTTCCCCGACGCTCCCTCCGCTCCTGGTTTCTAACTGTTTACTTTAAGCCCCTACTCCCCCCCTCCCACGCTTGTCCGCGTTCCCCATGCGCCCCCTCCACTCCTTCCTTCGAATCGTTCCCCTACGCTCTCCCTTCGAATCGACCCCCTCTTCCGCTAAGCTCCCTCCACGTTTCCCGACGGTCACCTACGCTCCTCCACGGTTCCGTGCGCTCTCCCACGTTCCCCTACGCCCCCCTACGCCCCCTCCACTCCTTCCTTCGAATCGATCCCGCCTCCTTCGCCGCGCCAGGTGGAGAGAGGCTCGACCCCAGCCTGATCCCCGCGCACGACAAGTGGGAGGAGTAGGCAGCGGTAGGCCGCGGGTTGCGCATGGAGGGGGTGAGGAGGAGGAGGAGGAGGAAGAGGAGGAGGAGCAGCAGGAGCAGCAGCAGCAGCAGGAGGGGGAACTGGTGGTGAAGGAGGAGGAGGAACACGAGGAGAGAGGAGGGTGATAGGGGGAGGAGAAGGAGGAGGAGGAGGAGGAGGAGAAGGAGGAGGAGGAGTAGGAGGAGGAGGAGGAGTAGGAGGAGGAGGAGTAGGAGGAGGGGAGTGGGGTGGAGGAGGAGGAGGCAGAGGAGCTTGTTCCGTTCTCTTGCTCGCGAATCACGTTGCTGCCGAGACGGCTGCGCCGCCGTCACCGCTGCCAGTTGAGAACGCGATTCTCTTACAGCTGTGCGGAACTGTGTTCGCTCATAATATATTTTCTCATCCATCCAGCCAGGTGGAGAATGATGATGAGGAGGATGAGGATAGAGGGTTGAATATAAATTGTGAGGGAGTCCCGAGCGGGATAACTTGCGAGGAAGTCTCGAGAGGGAGCCACGAGCCTTGTACTCGGGGAATCTCGATAACATTTCAAGCTAAAATCTAGGAGACGACGGGAGGGTGCATCTCTAGTTTGTCAGCTCCATTTCTGTGGTTGTAGTTTGCAGATTATGACCGCCGTAGCCCCGCGCAGCCGTGCGAGTGGCAAGATTTGCGTTTCCTCACTTCCTGGTTCTCGGGGAAGGCTCTTCGTCGCCGCGGCTGGACGCAGCTCGAACAACGAATCAGTTTGGACACCAGGTTTCATTCACACCAGAGATAGTTGTTTGCAAGGGTGCGGGTGCGGTGGCGGAGGGGACGGGGGCTTCGGAAGGCAAAAAAACATGTGCGCTGCCTTTCGAAAGTGACCCCCTAGCGCAATCCCTCGCCCCAGAAGGATGTAGTGGCGGAAGGGGTGGTGGGCCCACGAGCGAACGTCAGTATTTCTTGCCGCTGCCCAGCGCAGTTTCTGACCACTGTATCCCCGCCCCTCTCGCATATATTTGGCTCGAGTTCATTCTGATTGACAAACCCTGTGAACAAGCGCCCGCGTAGCACTTCCACTAGGTTATGGCTCTAGAAGCCGTGGTGCGAGTTCTCGAACACATGTGCGTGTGCAAGGAATCCTTGGGAGAGGCCGACAGCGTCAAGGGCATGGCCATGATCCGCGAGAGCTTGGCGACGATCCCTGGATGGAGCTTGGACGACGCAACCTCGATGTTGAAGGCCTTGCGCACCAGCGAGTTCGATGGCGCTCAGCGTTGCGCCCTGGGTGAAATCATTAACTCCAAGATCACTGGCAAGCTCTCGCAGATGACAGGGGACGTTGTCAATGCGCATGACGTTGGCAAGAAGCAGATTGAGCGCCAGAGCTGTCTGAAATTCTACAAGTACCTGAGTAAGGAGGACTGGGATATCATTCGCGACCCGTCGGCGCCTTGGGACACCATCAAGGTTGTCATCTGCAACCGCTTCTTGCTGCTGGGGTTGTCCAACCCGAACGAGGGCACGTTCATCGCCGCGTGGTCGGCTGTCGTCGTGGCGCGCGCTACACCAGGCCAGCCGATCTACGCCGACGCGACCGAAGCCCTGAAGAAGAAGGAGGATATGCACAGCCACCTGGAGAAGATCAGGGGCAAGATGCGCCTGCACTACCACGGGCAGCTCAAGGATTACCCTGACAACCCCGAGATGTTGGAGCACCAGCTTCCCGACGCTTTCGCGGCGTTCGCGTCGCGGCCTCCAGTGGCGTGCCCAGTGGTTGAAGATTCGATTGAGATGCTCCGCGTACGCCTCCCGTGCAGGAACTCGAATTCATTGGTGAGGCACATGGCCCCTCCCCCACGCAGGCAGAGACCCAGGGCCCTGCGTGACGCTCCGATTGATGAATGCCCAGGCTTGGTTATCTTCGATAAACCGATGCCAGTGGGCGCAGACGGGCGGGATTGCCGCGACTACCGCGACAGCCGCTACGACAGCCAGTGCGACCGCCGCTACCACAACCACCACTACGGCCACGGCGCGGACGGGCGCTACGACCAACAGTTGGTGCCCTCGCCGCCGCTTCCCGCGCGCCAGCTGGGTGCGCCACGACGACGACGGCGACTGCGACGACTGCACCGCACAGCTAGCACTACATAGCGCGCACCATCCTGAGCACGCCACATAGCTTGCACCACGTAGATTTCAGCACATAGATTGGGCCACACAGATTGCACCGCATAGACAATCATATAGTACTGTTAGGGGTCCACGCTGATCAACAATAATATTGCTACAACACCACCCTCCCCCGCATTCCCGCACCGCTATCCCCTTCTCAATCCGCCCCGCAAGAGGCGCGCCCGAGCCGCCGCCCGACCCGTCGCCCGCCGCGGCGGTGCCCGCGGGAGTGGTACCAGCGGGAGTGGTGCCCTCGGGAGCTGTGCCCGCGGGAGTGGTGCCAGCCGATGCGGCGGCGGCGGCGCCCGCGGGAGTGGCGCCTCGCTCGCTCTCCGACGTGGCCAAAGAGTTCGGCGAGGCGGTGAGGGATGGGGGTATATGGGTTCGGCTGGCCCAGAGTGGCCCCCCATCGTTTGTCCAGAGGGCCCCTGTGCCAAGAGCCCCGAGTGCGGCTCGCTGAACCGAAATGCACGCCCCTCTCTCCTCGGCACCACCCCCCACCCCCCCTCCCCTCACCGCTCCGCCTGATCGGCTCGCCCCCAAGGTTATCGACGGGAAGAAAAAGAGCGAGGATGGCGATGCCGAGCGCGACGCCGAGCAGACAGGGAAGGTTCGGAAGCGCCCCGCTGCCGTCCAGAAACGCCCCGCTGCAGCAAGCACGCACGCCACCCCTTCGCCGAAAAAAACACATGCCCGTGAGCAGCTGAGTCCGCAGAAGATTACCGTGGCAGAGTTGAGCAAGTACCCCAACATACCGACCCGTAAATCTCCCCCGAAGATCTTCAAGCAGTGGAGGATTTACACAGATTTGAACTCTTCCAGGTGGAGGTGCTTGAAAATGGGGGAGAGAGTGGACGCAGCATTCTCTTGGAAGGTAGACGGGCGCAAGGCGTGGGCTGAGTTGATCAAGCACGTCAAGACAAACTGAGGGGCTGGGCGAGTTCCAGGTTTTGTTGACCACTTAGCTGTAGTGCTGTATGCGAGAGTGCAGCGAGATCTGGCTGGAGGCTCTGGGTGGTAACAGTGGGAGAAGGGAAGTGAACTGTCGGGCGGGCAGAGCCTCCGCTTCCCAGACCGCCCGCACGCGTATACATAGCACGCGGGGAAGCAGCTTGACATGCGGCTATAGCCCTATACGTGGTCGATCTTACAATTGATGCGTGGCACGCCCCGCACGGAGGCTCAGAAAAAAAAGAAAAGAAATCGCATACGTCGGCATCGTCGTTTGTCTGTGTTTGCGGTGGTCAATGCACTGGGGTGTCATGGCGTTGCGTTTGAGTTTCGTTGATGCGGGCCCTGGGACGTCGGGGCCCCAGGGTCTCAAGATTTAAACTGTTTTGGGCAGACGTGGATCGGGGTGGCTTCAGGGCCCTAGAATCCACAGGGGGATGGGGGGTTGCAGGGCTCAGTTTTCATGATATAGAGCCTAAGCATTTGGGGTATTCGGGGCCTCGGGGTCTACAACTTAATGGCGTATCAGGGTCTCAAGGTATGAGGGTTTTCAGTCATCACGGCTTTCCAGATTTTGGGTTTCATGGTCTCTATGCATTGACAGATTCGGGGGTTCGGCGACGCGAGGCCCCAGCTCTCTTAATCCATGGGGCTCAGGGTCGCAGGACCCATTGGGTCTGAAGGTCTCGAAAGCTCCCTGGTCTAAGTGGCCTGGGCCCTTCTCGTCTTAGAGAGCCCAACCGATTCCGCCATCGCCATTATTTCCTCAGGTCCCAAGCCGTTTTGACAGATCACGCAATGTCGCGAGTCCAGAAATTCCTCGCACCAGGGCACGATAGCACAAAAGACCCTAACTATCATAGGGTCTGGTGGCAACGAGGCCCTCCGCGGCCCGTGCGCATGGACCTGTCAGAGTTTCTGGCGGATTGTTGGCCTGACGTGCATTACAACATCGCGTTCAACTTGGATTTCAAGGACCCGCCCACCTCATATGATTTGAACGGTCGCGCCCTTCACCCGTGTAGTTGTTTTTCCCCCATGCACGCGTCCCGCCCCCCGCAGCCCGCTAACCCCCGCCCCCACCCTCAATGCTTGAGCCACTTAGCGGCCGCGGATCGGTTCTGGAAGTGCGTTGCGTGAAGGCCGACATCACCAGGCCCGTAACGCAGTTCCCTTCCTCTCCGCTCTCCTCCTCCTCCTCCTCCTCCTCCTCCTCCTCCTCCTCGTCATCGTCCTCCCCCATCCACCTCCTCCTATTCATAGCGCCCCCACCTCCCGATGCTTCTCCGCACCCCCCTCGTCGTCTATCAAAGGCACGGGTACATGTGGAAACCGCCCGTCACTTACTTCTGAGCGAACGGGTGGTTAGACGCCGATTCGAAGCGGCCAGCGCTACGAGCACGCTCGACGCGTTGATCCTGAACAGTGCATTGGGGTCGCGAGCGCATTTCATTTGCTGAACCGTCTTGGGGCCACGTTTTTGGCCGCAAGAACACTGTTGGTGTTGTTGTTGTTGTTGGTGTTGTTGTTGTTGTTGTTGTTGTTGTTGTTGTTGTTGTTGTTGTCGCTTGGATTGTACATGTACCAAACTACACATTCCTCAATTGTTTTGCCGCTATCATATTTTTAATCCCCAAGCTGCGTTGCTACACGGCGAGTAGAGTACATTGTTCCCCACACAGTGTTTGCAACGAGGGGTTCTTAACATGGCCATCGCGCAATGGAGGCTCAGCCCCGCGCGCCCACTTATGAGGAGCATTGGGATAAGAGAAGAGGAGGAGGAGGAGGAGGAGGAGGAGGAGGAGGAGGAAGAGGGAGAGGAGGAGGAGGAAGAGGAGGAACTGCAGCTGAATATATCAGAAGTTGTCATAAGTTATCAGAAGTTATCAACATTAATTGCTGCGGGAGGAGGAAGTGCTGCAGCAGAATCTACAATAAGTTATCACGATTAATCAAAAGCTATTGGAACTGCTGCAGGAGGAGGAACTGCTGCGATGCGCTATCTTCTCTGCGATTCAAAAGTTGTCAGAAGTTATCAGAAGTTATCAGAAGTTATCAGAAGTTATCAGAAGTTATCAGAAGTTAGCAGAAGTTAGCAGAAGTTAGCTGCGTTTACTAACTTTTGTAAATCTGTTTGCGCCAGAGTTATAAAGAGTTTATAACTGCTGGCGCAACTCCAGTTATAAACCCGTAAACTCGGGAATCCACAAAGTAGGCGCGTGCGCCCTGGGCGCTCCCAGCGTCCAGGCGTTTCCCGGGCGCCCGGGCGTCCGGGCGTCCGTGGGCGCGGGCGTTCCCGGCGCTTCTGGCGCCCGGGCGCCCGGGCATCCCGGCGCCCGGGCGCGGGCGCCCTGGGCGCTCCCAGCGTCCGGGCGTTTCCCGAGCGCCCGGGCGTCCGGGCGCCCAGGCGCGGCGTTCCCGGCGCTTCTGGCGCCCGCGGCGCCCGGGCGTCTGGGCGTTTCAGGCGCGCGGGCGTCTGGGCGCGCCGCGGGCGCCCAGGCGCCCAGGCGTCTGGGCGGTTCGCGCGCCCAGACGTCCTCGGAGTCCGGGCGCCCCAGTGTCCGGGCGTCTGGGCGCCTGGGCGCCCGGGCGCCCGCGCGTCTGGGCGCTGCGTCCGGGCGCCCGGGCGTCCGGGCGCCCGGGCGTCTGCGCGGTTCGCTCGTCCGGGCGCCCGCGGGCGTCCGCGCGCCCGGGCGCCCGGGCGTCTGGGCGTCTGGGCGTGGGCGTCCGGGCGTCCGGGCGCCAGGGCGCCCTGGGCGCTGGCACCTAGCGTCGGGGCGTTTCCTGGGCGTGGCCCGCCGGGCGCCCGGGCGCCCGGGCGCCCGGCGCCCGGGCCCCGGGCGCCCGGGCGTCCGGGCGCTTTGGCGCCGAGGGCGTTCGTGCGCCAGGGCGCTTCAGGCGCCCAGTCCGGGCGCCCAGGCGTCCGGACGCCCGGGCGTCCAGGCGTCCGGGCGTCCGGGCGCGGGCGCCCTGGGCGGTTCTGTCGCATGGGCCTGGCCCACCAGGCGCCCGGGCGCCCGGGCGCCCGGGCGCCCGGGCGTCCGGGCGCCCGGGCGCCCAGCCGGGCCTTGGTAAAATTGCGCCATCCCTGCTGCGGCCTGGGGCGAGTCGGCGAAACCCTCGAAGCGCATGGCGTGCACGTGCGGGGGCTGCTTGGCAACCCTTCCGAAGCTGAGGGCGCCTGTACTCTACGGGTGCCAGGAGCTTGGTCGCAGTCGCGCGGTTGTCGCCCTCGCAGTAGAGGTGCCCCCAGTAGTCCAGCAGAAGCGGATCTAGCTCCCCGACCTTCTGCTCGCGGATGCGCACCCTGCCCAGCTCTGGAAGGCGGCCAGGTAGGTGTCGTAGAGGTCCGCGGTCGGGCCGCGCACGGTGCTGACCTCCAGAAAGAAGGCGCCGCGCGCCGCAGCTGGCGCCGCCGCTTGCGCGCCGGCGCTCCGTCTGGCTGGCGGGGGCCCGCGCCTCTCAACATCGCGGAGGTCTGGATGAGCTCAGACGGGGCCGCGACCCTTGAGCCTGGAGCCGCGGTCGGCAAGGTTGATCTCCGACGGGGCCCAACGGTGGAAGAACTTGCAACCAGTGGCAATGGATATCGCGCCTGCTTCCCTGCGCGTCTGATTTAGCTCTGGATTTGCAGCGCGCCCTTTCGACAGAGCGAGCACGAGTGATAGATTGCCTCCAAGCACGAGGTGATCATGACAATGATTATCGGCGGACCGCAGCACGTGTCGAATTCCACTTCGCCCTTCGAGCCGAAGGACCCCTTCCCCCGCGGCCCAGCGGCCGCGGACGCGCAGCTGACAGTCCTCCTGGTGCCCAGCGATGTCGAAGGGGATCTCCTCGAAGAGCGGCCCGCTGGTGGGCGGGGGCTGCTCCGATTCGAGCTCGGCGCTCCCCGGCCCCTCCACCGCGAAAACCACCGTCGCAAGCTCGCAGGCGTCCAGAGCGCGGCGCCGAGCGGAGATGGCGCCCTCCACGAGGAAGCGCCAACCCTCGGCAATGCGACAAGCGCGGCTAACATCAATGGGCGAAGCCGCGCGCTGCGCTACCCTCAAGCAGCCGAAGTCGGTGCCATCCTCGCCGTCGCCAGTGGACGCGTCGGTCGCGGTCGCGATGTCGCTGCAGGGCCGTCGCGCGTCCGTCGAAGCAAATACAGTCAGGGAACACATCATGCGAAGCTCCGCCGGGACAGAGGCCCACGGCTTCGACCTCGACTCGCCCGCGTCCTCGATGAAGCGGTAGCAGGCGCGCGGAGGCATGAGCCCCGCCCACGTGAAGTGGGCCACGAGAAGCTGCAGCTCCCCCCCCAGTCATACGACCGAGGCCCAGCGCACAGAGACACGCCAAGCGGACGCGCCACAGCCGCTTCACAGCGACGGAAACGGCGCCGGCATCCGCATCGAGAACCAACCCTGTGAGCTCCTGGTGCCCGCCGGATTGCTCGACGCCTTTGCAGGCCAATCCCACGCGCTCCAAGGCAGCCAGCACCTCGTGCCCCCACTGGTCGACGCTGGGCTCTCCTGGCCGAAGACGCCGACGTTGTCCGCGTAAACCGCGGCCTTGGTCGCGTTCAGCTCCAGCTCGCGGAAGTTCGGGCTCTCGCGCTTGTCCAGCAGCGCGCGCGAGTCCCTGGGGCCCGCCGCCAAGGTCGCGGCACTCGCCATCTCCCGGCCGACCAGCCCACTGCCAGTACACACGAGCGAGGGGTGCTCTTTCTGCCCGACAGGCCTCGAGCAGCCCGGGGATTCACGGCGCGAAGCGACTCCATGTCAACCGGCGGGAGTTTGAGACACATGCCGAGACCAGGAGGCGTCCTCACCTTAGAAAGGCACTGTTGACATCCATCTGCGCAATATGTATATATATATGTATATATATATATATAGTGGGGCATCAGCTCGGGTGTGAACGGCCGCCCACGCGGCGGGAGACGGGAGGTGAGCGTGCTTTGGCCCCGCGAAAAAACGAAAGGGCGGTTGACGCATCTCGTGTCGAAGATCAGTCTGAGCGTACTGTTCTTCTTCCGGACGAAAAAGACGCCCGCGGTCGGCTCCTCGAACTCACCGAGCTCCAACATGTTCGCATTGTACAAGGCTGAGCAGAATCCTATCATCTCCCCACTTCTTGCGAATTAAGGCAGCATCCGAATGCGACTTGTCGGGGCACTGTCGCTGGGGGCCGGCTCCGTCGCCAAGCGGAGCTCCTGCCACCGACCGGCGCCAGAAATCTCTCGCAGCCCCGTGCAAACAAAAGCCGCCGTCTGTCAGGCCGCCCTCATCTGGCAGCGAGACCAAACCTGGCTGGCACCTCGCCCACGGGGCGTGGACCAAGTCATATACTGGCCCCGCTCGGGCGCCGCAAAGCTCATGAAAGGCTTCCGCGGATGTGCATGACGGCGGGCCGGCCGATGCCACATGATCCGAGACGCGCTCCAAGTTCTTGGGGTGGCCCGCCGACGGCTTGAAGGTCGTCGAGTCGAACTCTGAGCAGCCATACATGCGGTTGAGGCTCCTCGTCGTCTCGTTGGCCCACGCACGCCACTCGGCACTCGCGTTTGCTCGCTTGCGGACCGCGCGACACACGGCCGAACTGTCCAAGAAACCATTGGGACCCACACTGGGGCAAGGAAGGGGACAAGGGAACAACTCCCTCGGCACGTCCATGGAGAGGCACACGTAGATACCAGCCGCGGACAGCAGCGTGCTCTGGAAGATGCCCAGCCTGGTCGAGCAAGCCAAGCTGGGCGCACAAACCGAAATCGCGATGAGCGGACTACGCCGCCCCGCCCCACTGGCCGCCGCCCTTCTGTCGGGCCTTGCGCTCGGGGGCGCTGTCTGAGCGCTGCTTGCCCGAGCCCTGCCGAACAGGCCGCAGCAGCGCGCGTTCCTCCGTCAACTTCCTCCTCTCCTTGGGAACCGATCCTTCCTTCTGCAGCTGCGTGGACACATGCTCCTCTAACTCAGGCGAGATCATGACCTGACCCCGCGCGGCATTCATTCCCATGTACAGGTACTCGTCAGCTCCGTAGTCGTTCGCCGCGTCGACCTGCAGGAACCGCTCCTTGTGCTTGAGCTCGGAGAGCGGCGCGCGCCTGAGGAGCAGCTCCACGCAGGCAAGGTCCCCCACGTTGAGATGATCGTAGGAGAGCGCGTGCTCGAGGCAACGCATCGCCACCTCGTACTCCGCGACCCCTGGGCCCCCCGGGCCCAGCCCAACATCTCTCTTCCATCGAGAGTGTTGTCGGGCCCAGGGGTGCCCATCCGTCTGGAGGATGCAGCTGCAACACCACTGCACCGTGCGAGGGCCTGAGAGGGGACATTCCCCCAATCTATAATCGAGGTCAGCCCCGCGCCCTGCCTGAAGCCCCTGTAGCGGACTCCGTTGCCGTCCCGGGTGACGTGCAGCACCCTGGCGTCGAGCTCGATCGGAGTCGCCGTCCCGCGATCCGCCGCGTCGTCCTCCAACGCGTCCAGCTCCCCGAGGCCGGCGTCCTGCTCGCGGACGCACTTGAACACGACCACCTCGTCCCCGACGCGCCCGACGCCGAGGCTCTCCGCCATCACGTACTTCTCCCACTCGAGCGCACCCACGTCGCCCTTGATGCCTCCCCTCGAAGACGCGAGAGCCCGCCAGACCCCACGACCGGGCTTAGGCAAGGACCCGACACCCTCCGAGAAGCCAGAGAAGACCAGCGCGCCGCCATCACCGTCAGCACGCTGGCGGTCGTGACGCACACCCTCCTCCGACTCACACTCAGCGAGGACCTTATTCATCTCCACGAAGGTTGGCAGGCCGTCGACGGCGTGCACCTGAGAGCGGTAAGAGCCCGACCACACTAGAGACTCGGGTATCTCCGAGTCGTTCTTTGTCAACGCCATCAGGCCCGAGCAGGGCCCGAGGACTAGCGCCTCGGGATAGACGTCCATATCCGGAGTCACAATCCACCAAAACTCTTTCTCGAGGTCCGTTGGCTCTTTGCCGATGTACTGGCTGTAGAGCTTCCTCGACGACGGGCGCACCAGCAGGCGCTCGTGCCATTCCCGCTCGCCCTGATACTTCGCGATGATGCGCAGCCCTGAAATCAAGTACGATGAATCGAGTCGCCTGCCAGGCTCCATAGCAACACCCACACGAGCAACAGCCGACCACAACGCCAACTGTGAAACTGAAGAGGGCGAGAGTGTGCACGCTCCCGAAGAACGCGTGCTGGAAGGCGCAGTCACCGAAGTCCTCGAAGAGAGCTGGCGAAGCCCAGGAGACAGCTCTGCCAACCAGCACGGCCACAGGCGATCCAGCACCCCAAAACTGCGGCATGCGACCCGCGCGAGCGCAGCAAGCTTGAGCCAAATCGACCACGGCGTGGCCCTGTGAGATGAGCTCGATCGGAGTCGCCGTCCCGCGATCCGCCGCGTCGTCCTCCAACGCGTCCAGCTCCCCGAGGCCGGCGTCCTGCTCGCGGACGCACTTGAACACGACCACCTCGTCCCCGACGCGCCCGACGCCGAGGCTCTCCGCCATCACGTACTTCTCCCACTCGAGCGCACCCACGTCGCCCTTGATGCCTCCCCTCGAAGACGCGAGAGCCCGCCAGACCCCACGACCGGGCTTAGGCAAGGACCCGACACCCTCCGAGAAGCCAGAGAAGACCAGCGCGCCGCCATCACCGTCAGCACGCTGGCGGTCGTGACGCACACCCTCCTCCGACTCACACTCAGCGAGGACCTCATTCATCTCCACGAAGGTCGGCAGGCCGTCGACGGCGTGCACCTGAGAGCGGTAAGAGCCCGACCACACTAGAGACTCGGGTATCTCCGAGTCGTTCTTTGTCAACGCCATCAGGCCCGAGCAGGGCCCGAGGACTAGCGCCTCGGGATAGACGTCCATATCCGGAGTCACAATCCACCAAAACTCTTTCTCGAGGTCCGTTGGCTCTTTGCCGATGTACTGGCTGTAGAGTTTCCTCGACGACGGGCGCACCAGCAGGCGCTCGTGCCATTCCCGCTCGCCCTGATACTTCACGAGGATGCGCAGCCCTGAAATCAAGTACGATGAATCGAGTCGCCTGCCAGGCTCCATAGCAACACCCACACGAGCAACAGCCGACCACAACGCCCACTGTGAAACTGAAGAGGGCGAGAGTGTGCACGCTCCCGAAGAGCGCGTGTTGGAAGGCGCAGTCACCGAAGTCCTCGAAGAGAGCTGGCGAAGCCCAGGAGACAGCTCTGCCAACCAGCACGGCCACAGGCGATCCAGCACCCCAAAACTGCGACATGCGACCCGCGCGAGCGCAGCAAGCTTGAGCCAAATCGACCACGGCGTGGCCCTGTGAGGTGTTCCCCCTCTGCGGCCTGGACGCTTGGCTGGGAAAATCGTTCAGACAACATACAATACAAACAAATCCCCAGACTATTTTATATGTTTGAATATTCCCCCGGCAGAGGGACAGGCAAGACTCAATTTTGGAGGCCCCCATGGAGTTCTCGGGCCGATCAGGTCCTCCGCCGCCCCGATGCGCAACGCGCCGCACGCAGCGTGTCGACACGGAGCTCCACACGTGGACTGATAGGCGTAGGTCTGGCACGATGGGTTCGCCAAAAGGTGGTCCGACGCGTGCCGAGCCGACACGCCGCGTGTGAACACGGACGATTTGAGCACGGGACGTGTTGCGCTTCAGCACGGGCGTAGCAGAGCAGCTGAGCCCTGGAGTTCTCGGGCCGATCAGGTCAGGTCAGGGTCAGCTCTCGCTTCCAGTGAGCTCATTGCCGCCATCCCGATGCATGCATGCCGTCGCAGACATTTGACGGAGGAGCGCTCTGGCGTGAGCGCTCCTCCTCCTCATCCTCCTCCTCCTCCTCATCCTCCTCATCATCATCACCATCATCCTCCTCTTCCTCCTCATGATCGTCGTCCTCCTCATGATCATCAGCATAAACATAAGTGTAATAGCCAGCATAAGCAGCATCACCATCATCATCAGTATCATCAGCATCACCATGATCAACATCAACGACATCATCGTCATCATCAGCATCATCATCATCATCATCATCATCATCATCATGAGCATCATCATCATCGTCATCCTCATCATCATCGTCATCACCATTATCATCATCAGCATCACCATGATCAGCATCAACGACATCATCATCCTCATCATCATCAGCATCAGCGTCATCGTCATCGTCATCGTCGTCAGCATCATCAGCATCACCAAAGTCATCATCATCGTCATCATCATCAACATCAGCATCAAAAACATCAGTATACTGTTCCTACTGGTCATCATCAGCATCATCAGCATCATCATCATGATCAGCATCGATGTCGTCGTTATTGCCATCGGCCTAGGCATCGGCATCAGCATCATCATGATCAGCATCAGCACCATCTGAAGCAGCCGCAATCGTATCAGCATCATCAGCATCATCAGCATCATCAGCATCATATTCATCATCATGATCATCAGCATCAGCATGATCATCATCATCATCATCATCATCATCATCATCAGCATCGGTATCGTCAACATCATCACCATCACCATCATCGTCATCCTAACAGTCGTCGCATGCATCATCAGCAGCATTATGATTATTAGCAGCATCATCGCCGTCGTCATGATCATCATCCGTAGCAGCATCAGCATCAGCATTAGCATCGGCATGATAAGCATCATCTGCATCATCATGATCAGCATCATCAATATCATCACCATCATCATATAATCAGCATCACCACACTCATCATCAGCAACATCACCATGTGCATCATCAGCATCATCGTCATCATCATCAGCAGCAGCATCATCAGTAGCGTCATCGTCATCAAAATCAGAATCATGATCGTTCCTCCTCCACCTCTTCGCTATTCCTCTTCCTCCTCCTCCTCCTCCTCCGCCTCCTCCTCCGTCCTCCTCCTCCTCCTTCTCCTCCTCCTCATCCTCGCTCCTTCTGCTTCTCCTGCTCCTCCACACCATCCTCCTCCTCCTCCTCCTCTCCTCGTCCTCCTCTTCCTCCTCCCCCTCCTCCTCCTCATCCTCCTCCTCCGCCTCCTCCTCCTCTTCCTCCTACTCCTCGACCGAGGATGAGAAACTGGCCCTGGGGAAACCCTCGAGACCTCCGGCGGCCTCGTTTAGCAAACATCCGAGACATCAGATCCGTAGTGAGGGAAGGAGGGAAAACAACGGCCCACCTGCCATCAAAAAGCTCCACCGCGTTCAGAAAAGGCATGGCAGCAGGTCAGAGCATGCTGTCGCTGGTCGACGATTGGCGTGTAGTCGGCCCCCGCCCGATACAGCCGAGCAGAAGGTAGCTCGCAGCATAGCGTTGAGTATGTCCTGACAGATGCCCAGCGTCGGTAAACATTGGGGCTGGGATGTGTACAACGACTGTGCTTGCTGCGCTGACTAGATCAGGCCAGAACGGGTCCGACATGACCGTGAAAGCATGACCGCTCTGACACTCATCCTGCTCCTCCTCTTGTTTCTCCTCACCTCCGTTCCTGCTCCTTTTCTTTCTCCGCCTCCTCCGCCTCCTCCTCCTCCTCCTCGTCCTCATCCTCCTTCTCCTCCTCTTTCTCCCCCATCTCTTCCTCATCCATAATTTCCTGCCTGCCTCCGGAGAAAAGGGCATCTGAACATGGGAGGCTTCTCACCTCTGAACTGTCCTCGTCCTCCTCCTCGTCCTCCTCCTCCTCCCCCTCCTCGTCCTCCTCCTCCTCCTCCTCCTTGTCCTCCTCCTCCTCCTTCTCATCCTTCTCCCCTGTTCCCTCTGGACAACGCCTCGTCGTCTGACCACCAGACGTGTCTGGTAAAACGGGCCAGGCGTTTCGCCTGAGACTTCCTCCCCGCCCCCCCCGCTCAGAACCCCGAAGCTTGAAATGCCAATCCCTTACACGGGTGGACGGGGGTAACTTTATGTCCCTCTCGCCTTGGCGCCCAGCACACTCGTCCTAAGAATTCCCAACAACTGCACGGATGCAACATAAGCCACGTTCCAAATGTGGCCGTACCTCTAATGCCGCGCACACGTGTCCCACAAGCTTCCAGGTGTCACACGGACGGAAGGGTGGCTTTCAAACTGTGGATCTCGCCTGAGCACCGCGCACACTATTCCTGAAACATCTCGGCAATTACTCGGATGGAGCACGGATCGTTTTCCAAATGCGACTCTCAAACTAGCGCCATGCGTATCGGTCCTTTCCAATCGCTACACGGATGGGAGACGGCTCATGTTGCAACCCACCTTCCTTTTCCAGGTCCTCCCTTTCCCTATTCGGGGAGGTTTGCAAAACCCCCTCCCTGGGTCTGGACGGGGGGGGGTCGCTAGGGCTTAGAGCGCCCAAGACGGCCCAAGCTGACCCCAAGAAAGCTCAAGCTAGCCAGAGATGGCCTCCAAGATGGCTCAAGATAGCCGAACATGGTTCAAGATAGACTCCAACATACCTGCAAGAGGCTCCAAGACGCCCCCAATGCGGTTAGAGGTGCTCTGGGAGGCCTCCAGGGACCCTCCCAAGAGGCCAACAACCTCCCAAAACTCCAGGAACATCATCGTGTGCCGACTCATCGACTTGTCGCTTCCGATGGGCATTTGGGGCCTCGAAATGGGTCCCACGATTGCCCGAGAGAGCCCCAATATGGCTCCACGAGGCCCCAAAGAGGGCCCAAAAGCGCCAAACAGGCGCCCCAGAGGCCACAGGAGACGATCTGTCAGCCTGACAGGAGGGGGGGGCACTGATTTCAGCCTTCGCCGTGTTTGAACCATGGCCTCCAAGATGACCCCAAGAGGACGAAGCCCCAAGAGGCCCCCAAGACTCCCAAAAACGCTGCCAAACTGGCTCCAAGATGGCTCCAAGAGGCTTCCAAGAGGCTCACAAAGGGAAAGCTCCGCGAAGGCGTGACGGGCCTGCTCAGGCTGACCCCTGGCTTCAGTTTGACGGGTTCCCCAGCTCCTTGTCCCCCTGCATGATGCCCCACTTCCCTGATCAAGGAAAGTCACCTAGGCATCGTTGCTGGATGGGTTGGTGGGGATACGCGAAGCGTCAAGAACATATATTTTTCGTTTGAGACTTATTCAAGCCTCTTGACCAGGCGTCTGAAACTATGCAACAGCTGCAAAGATGGAGGGGTGCTCATTTTTCAAATCGGTAGTATGCCTTGATACTCCATATGATTTGAAGGACTGAGGGTGGCGCTGCTTCAAAGCGGGGCTATCAATGGGCACGTCCTTCAAAGTTTGAATCCTACCTCGTCGCCGCCCTCATAGCTAGAAGCATGAATGGCAGCTCGTTGTCTAAACGGGGAGCTCGCCTGAACTGCAGAACCATTGGGCGCTCATGTTTCCAGGGGGATGTCCCCACTGTCATCAGAAATTCCGGTAAGGCATCATGAGGAGGGAACTTGAGACGTGTTAGCGTATTCCAGCATCGCTGACGCATCTTGGGAATATTACGGTCCTCATCCTCCTTCCCTCCTCTTGCTCCACCTCCTCCTTCTCCGACCCCTCTCCTCCTCCTCCTGACTCCTCCTGACTCCTCCTCCTCCTCATCCTCCTCGTCCTCCTCCTCCTCCTCCTCCTCCTCCTCCTCGTCCTCCTCCTGACTCCTCCTGACTCCTCCTCCTCCTCCTCCTCCTCCTCCTCCTCCTCCTGACTCCTCCTCCGCCTCCTCCTCCTGACTCCTCCTGACTCATCCTCCTCCTGACTCCTCCTTCTCCTCCTCCTGACTCCTCATCCTCCTCCTCCTCCTCCATCTCATCCTCCTTCTCCTCCTCCTCCTCCTCCTCCTCCTCCTCCTCCTCCTCCTCCTCCTCCCTGTCCTCCCCATCGGTCTCTTCGTCCTCCCCCTCCTCCCCCTCCTCCTCCCTCCCCATCCTCCGCCGCCGCCGAGGACTACGCACCCAGCAGGCCGGCCTGCTGCGTCATACGCTTTCGCCATTGCCGGGGGTGCGAGAGAGAGAAAGGAAAGTCACAGGAAGGCCAATGGAGACAACGGCTGCTCCCACGCCAGGCCCAGATCCGTCAAGACCCGTCCCCGCACCCCGCCTGGGATTCGTCCTGACCCATTTTTCGGCACGGATCCAGCGACGAGAAACCTCCAGGAGGCCATCAAGTTGGACGCCCGGAATGGGTACGGAAAAAATGGGTACAATGCCCAACAACAAATGTTGCCCCAAACCAACAGCGGCCGCTGTTGGGCAGGCGGCCTTCTGTCTCGGATTGACACAGGCCGCGGCGGCGTGGACAGCAAATCCTGTTCAAAATGAACAAGAACTGCTGTTGGGCATTGTACCCATTCTTTCCGTACCCATTTCGTTCGTGCCGAATCAAAGACGCAAGCGCCAGGGAGCGCCGCTGTCTCGATTGGTCCTCCTCCGAGAAAAGAGGTCCGGGGCGCTGCTGCGGACGGCTGTCTTGTCCGGCGCTGTGGGGCGCCCTGGCTGGTTCGAGGCCCAGGCTCCGATCCTGGTTGATAACGGCTGCGGGCAGGGCCTGCGCGCGGCGTGCCGCGCGAGCGCGGCGCTCCTCCTCCTCCTGCTCCTGCTCCTCCTCCTCCGCCTCCTCCTCCTCTTCCTCCTCCTCCTCCGCTTCCTCCTCCGGAGGAGGGCAACAAATCCTCCTCCTCCTCCTCCTGCATCTGCCTCTGCTCCTGCTCCTGCTGGTGCATGGCGCGGCGACAAAAACCAGGAGAGGAGGCGACTGGAGGCAGCGCCTCCTCGGCGCTTAGGGGGGCCGCTCTGGCTTTTCAGCCCCTCTGCGCTCAGGGGCTGCGTCTGGGCCAGCGACGCCGCAGCTGCTTTACTCAGCAATGTGGACGTACCTGCTCCTGCTCTTGCTCCTGCTGCTCCTCCAACTCCTCTTCCTCCTCCTCCTCCTCCGCCTCCTCCTCCTTCTCCTCCACCTCTTCCTCCAGTATCGCACCGCGGTAATCCTTCCATTACATTCCATTCCTCCTCCTCCTCCTCCTCAACCTCCTTCTCCTGCTCCTCCATCTCTTTTCCTCATACATAACGTCTTCCTGCCGCACCTCCGGATGTGTCGCTAGGGCTGGCAAGGCGTGTAGTTTGAGACGTCCTCACCATTAGTGAGCCTGGAGCTTGACATTTCCAACAGTTTCAAAAATGGAGGGCGGGTGGTTTCCGCCATGTGGATCTCGCCCTAGCGCCGCGCGCCGTCGTCTAGACAAATTGCAGCATCTCCAAGGATGGAGGATCGAATGTTTTCACTTCTTGGTATTGCCTTAGCGCCAAGCTCATAAAAGTTTGTAGCAGCTTCAAAAGGTGGAAGGCGACTCCGTCTCAAAATGTGGCTCTCGCCTCAGCGCCTCGCACATTCGTCTTCAAGCGACAGCTTCAAGAATGGAGGACCAGTGGTTTTCAAAATGTGGCTCTCGCCTTAGCGCCGCGCCCATTCGTATGCAAAGTGTGCAACAGTTGTAAGGATTCGTATGGCTGAAGTTCCAAAACCAAGCATCTGACACCATGAAAGACTGTCGGGACGCAAGAGTCACATCAATTCGCGGAGCAAGTGAGGCCCAAGGAAGGCGTTGTGGCGCGATTTGTCAGGGCACAACGGTCACGTTGATCCGCGGCATTGAAGTCACAGGAATCATGCCTAGGTACAGTTGAGGATTCTCAAACAGTTGTCTTCGAATGGGCCACTGACAGCACTGAACGTTATTTTCTGTAGGGACCGATGATGAGGGAACTATGAAGGGGGTGTATTGTAATCTCGTTGATGCGCCTTGGGTTTGCACTGGTCCTCCTTCTCCTCCTCCTCCTCCTCCTCCTCCTCCTCCTCATCATCATCATCATCATCATCATCATCATCATCATCATCATCATCATCATCATCATCATCATCATCATCATCATCATCATGATTATCCTCCTCCATTCCCTATCATCATAGAACTGCTCGTTCTGATCCCCAATCCCCCGTCCCCCCTTCCTAGCCCTCTAGATTCCGCTGAAGATGCCAAAGAAGGAAACTCGTCACTCGTCCTATTCAGACTCAGGTTGTCTTCCTCTCTATCATACTATTCCGTCTCCTTCCTCGATCTCTTGCCCTTGTCCTTCATCCTCCTCGCTCTCCCTCCCCGTCCTCACCCTTCTCTTCCTCCCCACCATCGTCCTCCCCACACCAAGAAATTGCTTCATATTGGCATCTCCACATTCGTACATACATTCGCGTAGACATTCTCATACACACGAATGCAAGTATACATCCTTACCCTCCTCCTCCTCCTTCTCCTCCTCCTCCTCTTCCTGCTCCTCCTCCTCCTGCTCCTCCTCCTCCTCCTCCTCCTCCTCCTCCTCCCTGCTTCATCCATTCTCCCTCCCGAATATTCCGTCATCCTCCTCGTCCCCGTCATCCTCCCACCCAGCACCCCTTCCTTCCACCCATCTCATCCCGACCTCCGACGCCCCCAGCAGCGAGGCCAGGCATTCACCCCTCCAGTGAGCCCGTCGGCTGCACGCAAGGGCGGCCCTGGGAAAGAGCGAGCTCTGGTGCGCAGCTTTGGGGGGCCCGCGGGTGAGGCCAACTCCAGCCAATCCAAGCGAGCCAACCAGTGCTGAAGGGGCCTCCACCTGAGCTTTTTTCTTAGGGTGGAGGGCTCAGGGTGAAATCCATATGGGCTTCGGCACCTCGAAAAACAGTCCGTCTCTCGATCTACCGCATGCAGATCCAAGCCTCGAGAATCTATCGAAACGGCATCTCAGACTTCACCCTTCTGCCCTCCACCCAAAGAAAAACTCCTAGGTCCATTGCACAGGGTCGCCCCAGCAAAGGGTCACTCTGACAGTCGGGTCGGGCGAAATGGGGGGATAGCAAAGGGGGGGTTTGAGAATCAGCTCGCGTAGCTGATTTTCCCGGCGCCTCCCGGCGCCGGAGGCGGCTATGCATCGAGGAATGAGCCCCTCGGTGAGGCCGAAACCAGCTGCATGCAGCAAATTTCGTAACCCCCCCTTTCCCAATCCCCCCCTTTCGCCCGACCCGAGACAGGCCTGCGCCCCCGCCCGTCCCCGGCCCCGGTGCCAGGCCCCGAACCCCTCCCCGGGGGTCGCTCCGACCCAACGCTTCGGGGCGGATATCCGGCCGTGGCGACGCGAACGCCCCCCATAGGGAGGCCCGGGAGGTCCCCCCAAAACGCCCGAGAGCCTGGACCCTCGAAGGCAGGCCCTCGATCCTCGAGGCCTAGAACCTCGACTCTGGACCCTCGTTTCTGGAGCCTGGATCCTTGATCCTCGGCCCTCGAACCTGGATCCTCGATCCTCGGACCTCGACATCTCGAATCTTGAACCATCGATCCCCGATCCTCGACGCTCGACGCTCGGATCTCGAGCCTCGATCCTCGATGCCTCGAACCATCGACACGTCGACACCTCGACACCTCTTCAGCAGAGACCGACCGTCCGGGCATTCCTATAGGCCTCTCACGACATGTTCGTAGAACCCAAGAATGTTCTAAGAACAAGAACACTGTTCTCACAACATGAGACCCGGTGCGTTAAACAAAACAAGATCGGCCAGAAATGTTCTAAGAGCGTTTCGTGCAAACCACAAGAGGTTCCTAGAACACTCTTTGGTAGGCAGGCGAGCCAGGACGCTTCGCCGCTGCTTGAACCTCGACACCCTGTGGGCCGCCACGGCCCTCAAGCCCCCGCACACGCCGGCGCGCGCTCTCGCCTGACCCCGGCGGCGCCCGCGCCGCCGGCATGGCCCGCGCCGCCGCCCGCCTCGCGGGGGGAGGCCCCATTTCCCCCCGCGGGGCGGGCGGCGGGAGCGGGCAGGTTCGTGTCCTGGGAAGGGCTACGGCAGGTTCGTGTCGTGTCGACCCTGGCGCTGGTTCCTGACGCCGCGGGGATCGTTCAACCTGGAACGATCGGGCGTTTCCGAAACGTCCACATCGTTCCACATCGGACGATTATGGGTCGCCCGCGGCGTCCAACCTTGAACGCCGCTGGCGGGGCCGCACGAGGGCTCGAACCGAGCGTCTCGGCCCAGACTCCGAGGCGAGCACAGCCGCGGCCGCGCGGGCGCCCGTGGGGGCCTGCAGCCCCCAGGAGGGCGAAGAGCCGCGTCTCTCCGGAGGGGCCTCGACTGGCCGAGGCCCCCCCGAGTCATCCTCGGGGCCTGGGCGGGCGGCTGGCTGGCAGTCCTGGGGAAGCTGCCCGCCCGTTCGCGACACCGGGGCCCGCCCCTGCCGTCGGTCGGGCCCCCCCCCCCGGGGGCAGGGAGAACAGAGGCACAAGCATTGGGCCGGGCATGTCCTTCGACAGGCGCGTTCAGGAAAAATGAAAAACATACAAACATAAAGAATCGCCAAACGAGCACGAAACATCGCCCCCATACTATGTTTAGCAATTCTCGAACGTTCCTCCTGTAGAGGGACGTGCCCGAGTTAACAGAAGTATCCCAACACGCAGTGACGGAGGCGTCTCCGACGTATCGCTCTGTCCAACAAAACGGGGTCCCCCTGGAGGCCTCGCCCCTTTCCCTGGGGCCCGCTTTCTCCATCCTGAGCCAACTTTTGACGGCCATACTTTCTGCATCCTACTGCAGCTGTTGAAGTCCGCGTGAAGGGGGGGAGCCCCAAACCACCCAGCTACCACGCCCGGATCGCGTTCTCGGAATTCATGGGGGGCGTAGGACACGTAAAGATACGTGAGATTCGCGCCTACGAGGCCAGAATCCCTTGTAAATTAAACGATACTTGCGTTCTCGAGGCCACACACCATCGTAAATTATACAATGTTTGCTTCTCTGGGGCAACAAACCCATGCAAATTATCCGATGCTGCCGTCCCCGAGGCAACAACCCCTTGTAGTAAAGTACAGAATGCCCGCGTCCCCGAAGCCATTCACCTTTGCAAATTACACCGTATTCGCATGGCCGAAGCCGATAAGAGTGCTCCAAGGCGCCCGAAGGTGATTCCCAGGCGGCCCAAGAGGGCCCCAAGAGGCCCCAAGAGCGCTCCAAGAGGCCTCCCGAGAGATTCCCAAGAGGCCAAAACGGACTATTACACTAACATGTTTGAAGGATGTTGGCCTTCTCGCATGTTCGGCTCTCCGCCGCTCCAAGACGGCTCAAGAAGCTCCCAAGACCGCCTCAAGACAGCCCAAGCGGCCTCCAAGAGGGCCCCGAGGCGGCCCAAGAGGGCTCCAAGTGGCCCCAGGAGCGCTCAAGACAGCCCAAGAGGGCCCCAAGAGGTGCCCAAGCAAGGGACCACGAGCCGAAAATTCTATGCTGTATCGCGAGAAGCCTCCGGGAGGCCCCAAGAGGCAGCCAAGGGGCCCCAAGAGGCGCCCACGACGCGCCCAAGAGGCCTCCGGGAGACCCAAAAGATACCCCACGAGGCCCCTAGAGACCCCCAAGAGGCGCCCAAACCGCCTCCAAGAGGCCTCCAATGGGCTCCCCACGACATCCCGGCACATATACAAGAGGCCTCAGACCCACAACCCAGGCAAGGTAGCCCGATGGGCCGAAGGCCACTAGGCTCCGCCGCCCCCTGTTGGCTTGCCACAGGGGTACCCGGCGTGCTACATCCTTTCGATGCTGGTTCTTTTCGAAAAACTCCCTGGGGCTTCGGGCCGTCCCGAAGCCCACCCGAAATGCTGCACAAGGCAGCATAAACCACCCCAACATCCAAAACAAATTCTCCAAGACGGCTCAAGATGGCCTCTAAGATGGTCACGTTGGCCCGAGATGGCCTCCAAGAGGGCCCAAGATGACGTCCAAGTCGCCAAAGATGGTCCAAGATGGCTTCCAAGACGGCCCGAGAGAGTCCAAGATGCCTTCAAGTTCGTCCAAGAAGCCTCCAAGACGGCCCAGGATGGCTCCAAGATGGCCTACGACTGGCCAAGAGGCCCCCAAGAGGCCTCCAAGACGTCCTCCAGGAAGGCCCGAAAGGGCAACAATCATTGCTTTTCCTTAGGTTGTTGAATGATTTTTGCATTTTCTTCTTATCAGCTCTCTGACGGCCCAAGACGGCCGTAAAAAGATGTCCCAAACATTGTGCCAAGAGCGCCAGAGAGGGCTCCAAGATAGCGCCATGACAGCCCAGGAGGCCCCCAAGAGGGCCCCAAGAAGAGCCCAAGACGGCCCAAGATGGCGCCGAAGACGCCAAAAATGGCCTCCAAGATGCCTCCAAGACGGCCAAGAAGGCCTCCAAGACAGCGAAGATGGCCCCGACGGCTCAAGATGGCCTCCAACATGGCCATGTTGGCTCAAGATGGCCTCCAAATTCGCCCAAGATGGTCCAAGATGGCCTCCAAAACGGCCCAAGAGGGTTCGAGATGCCTCCAAGTCCGCCCAAGAAGCCCCCACAACGGTCCAAGAAGGCCCCAGAGGCCCTCATGAGGCCTCCAAGACGGCCCAAGAGGCTTCCGAGAGGACCTCCACGAAGGCCCGAAGGGGCCAAGTCATTGAGTTTCATTTGGTGTTTGAAAGATTTGGGCGTTTGCTTCTTTTCAGCCTTCCGACGGCCCGAGACGGCACAAGAGCCCCCAAAGATTGCCCCAAGATCGCCCAAGAGGCCTCCAAGACGGCCCCAGAACGGCCCAAGAGGCCCCCAAGACCGCCCCAAGAGGGCCTAAAGACGGCCTAAGAGGCCGCGAAGACGCCAAAGATGGCCTCCAACATGGCCCTGGAGCACCCCAAGAGGGCCCCCAGTCGGCCCAGGGAGGCCCTAAGGCAGCTTCCGACAACGTCAGAGGGGCTAGGAGCCCACCAAGACCGCCATGACGGCACAAGAGGCCCCCAAGAGGTCTCCACGACGGCCCAAGAGACCTCCAAGAGGGCCTCCACGAAGGCCCGAAGAGGCCAAAATCATGGATTTGCCTCAAGTGTTTGAAGAATTTGGGCATTTGCTTCTGTTCGGCCTTCCGACGTCCCAAGACGGCCCAAGAGTCCCACAAGATCGCCCGAAAGGGTTCCAGGATGGCCCCAGAACGGCCCAAGAGGCCCCCAAGACGGCGTCAAGTGGGCCCAACGACGGCCCAAGAGGCCTCCAAGACGCCCAAGATGGCCGCCAAGTCGGCCCTGGAGCACCCCAAGAGGGTTTCAAGTCGGCCCAGAGAGGCCCCCAAGACGACTTCCGACGGCGTCAGACGGGCCAGGAATGTTCTGAGACTGCCGAAGAGGCCCCCGAGAAGCCCCAAAGAGGCCCAGGGAGGCCCCCAAGATGCCTCCAAGAGGCTCCCAGGAAGCTCCCAGGAGGCCCCTAGAGTGTCCCCAGAGGCTCCCAAGATGCCTCCTCCTCCTCCTCCTCCTCCTCCTCCTCCTCCTGATCGTCCACGCCATCCTCCCCCAAGTGTTCCCCGAACGGTTTCCACAACGGTTGGGGGAACACATGGTCCGATAGCTTGGCGGAGCTCTTGTCACAACGCTCGGCTACATGGGCGATTTCAAAAGGCAGGGGGCGGCGGTGATTCGCCGTAGGCATCCTCGATAACGCCAACGTTTCAATATGCGCTGATGATTCCTTCCGCCCCCGCATGATGTTCCCAGATGCGCCAATGCAATACCGAGACGCACCGACGCGACACTGAGATATCCCGTCACGGAAGAGAGGGGGCCGGCGGCAGGGGGCGAAGCCCCTACGGATACACACAAAAAAAGAAAACAATCAACCAACAAAACAACCGGCATCGATTGTTGTTGCTCAGGCATCCGGAGGCCGTTCGGGACGCTGGAAGCCTGAGCAACCCTAGAACGGTCTCGGTGAGGCGCGGCTGCTGGAACGCACCCCGAGGACGGACAACCTCCTGAAACAAAGGAAACATCTGAAGGCCCAACTCCCTCGAGAACCGAGGTCGCCAAAAAGATGCAAGACCGTTCGAACATCGCGACTGGAACCCTGGACCTCGACATTCTGCGGATTGTATCGAGCCAGATCGCCCCGCGAGGGCGCCTGGAACCGAGCATGAGCGAAAAAGGTCTCCGGGGCAGTCGTACTCGGATGACCGCAGGGGGTACTGAGTGGATAGAGGGTTCGAAGTGGACACTAAAGTGGATTATATCTGACCTAACCTGGTTCGTAAATGGGTTACACATGCCATGAGTGGCTTGGGTAGGTTCGATAACCCCGCTAAGTGGGCGGAACCCACTTGGCCCGAATATTTACCCCTCCCGTAAGCCAGTTAGGGCACATACAACCCCCTCATGACATATGCTTGGCCAGGCCTAACCAACCTTGACATTAACTTAGAACTCTCCTATCCGCTTAGCACCCACCGCAGTGATTCAAGTGGGGGGGGGGGGGGCGGTTTTCGGTTTTCTCGGCCCGAATTGTTGTTTGACGGCCCTGGGGCCCCAGCCAGGGCCCCAGAGGGACGACAGAGGGACACAGAACGAGGGCGAACGTATCTTTACACGAATAGATGTACATGTACATCTGTATATAAATATATGAATGAATGAATATCTATTTGTCTAGAATCCAGATCGACTCGCGCGAGGGTCCCTGGGCCCGAACCTGGGTGAAATCGACCGACGCAAAAAAAGCGACGCCAGGATCCACGGGTTCATCGTGACCGAACTGTCTTGGTTCACGGCCCCACAGATCCACAGATCGGCAAGGGCTCCCGAGGGCCGACAAGGGCCGAGAACCCTCTGCGCCATCTTGTTCGACTACGACGCGAGGACTGGGTGCACCAGGAGCGCCCAGAGGAACGACCGAAGAAGGCCCTAAGGAGCAGCGAGCTCGGATGTCAGGTCCTGGACTTAACCTAGCTGCCCCGACACGGAGCTCAACACGAAGACTGACAACGCAGGTCCGACGCGATGAGTCCGCCAAAACGCGGGCCGATGCGCTGAGCCAGCACGCAAAGTATGGTCACGGACGTGCTGAGCACGGCACGTCTTGCGCGTCCAGACGGGCGCATCGAGGCAGCCAATGTCCTGGGCTCTGGGGCTGTCCCGTGGGCGAGCTGCTCTGGTGATGGCCCCCGGGCCCGCGGAGGGCCCCGAGGATTCCGGCAACGGCGAGGAGCCCCGGGGGGCCCGCTGGCCTCAGGCCTCGGATGGCCTCGGGACGACGACCGCGCCTGGCTCCTGGGCCCTCGGCTGAATGCAAGAAGCGTGCGGCGAGCTTCTCCTTCTCACCGGCCCCCCTCGCGCGCCGCCGAAAGAATGACCCTGGGCAACAGCGACCTTGGGTGGGCGGCCCTCTGGGTGCAGCAGGGGAGCAAACACAAGCGCGCAAAGCGCTACTACCGCATCGCGCTCGGCGGTCGGGAGACCCCAGTGGGCCCGCATCACTCCGGCGAAGGGTCACTCGTACGTGCAGTCGAAGATCTTCTTCACCCCGAGCCCCTGCTGTCGGCCCCGATGTAAAACAAGGCCAGGGCGAGGAGAAAGTCGGGTGAGGATAGATCGAGAATCTCACAGATCCAGCGGCTCTGCAGGAGGCGGACTCCTCAGAGCGTTCAGGCACGCTCCTGAGAGCGATCCAGAACGCTCTGGAACGGATCATCCTCGCCCCAGCCCCGTCCGACGAGCACCCGCCTCCAGAGGCCAGAACTGGTGCCAGACCACCCGCTGCGGTTCTGTCGACGCGCCGGATCTCAGGGTCGATCTCCCCGAGAGGCCGCAAACAAGCAAAAACCGTCCGTGCACATGTTTTCGCGAAGCGAGGGGGACTGGGTTGGGTGCACAAAATCAACGCCCGGGCTTTTCCTGGGGCGCTTTCGGGCCAAAATTTCGAGACAGATCCAGCCGCGGCGACGAGGAGACCTCCCGTAAGCCCAAAAAGATTGGAAACCCATGGATCCTCGACGACGACGACGTGGACGACGACGACGACGACGACGACGACGACGACGACGACGACGACGACGACAACGACGGAGAGAGGGTCGGCTACACACAAGAATGACCGTAGGCCCTAGGCAAGAGTGACCTTTGATGTGCAGCTTTCGGGGGGCGCGGGGTAGCCAACTCCAAGCGCGCAAGCCGCTGCTGTCGCATCAGATTCAGAGCCCGGGGGACCGAAGTGGGCCTGCACCAACGGCCACTCCGGCGAAGGGTCACTCTCGGGGGTGCGCAAACATGGATCGTGGGAGGGTGCTCTCCCCCAAAACAGCCTGTGCTGCCTCGTTCGGCGGCGGAAATCCGCGATTCCCAATGGAAACGGGACCCATCGCTAATCCACGCCCCCTTGATCCATGTTTGCCATCGCCTGGCAAAGTGGCCCTGCACCAAAGGCCACTCGGGCGAAAGGTCACTCTTACACCCCAGGGTGAACAAAAAACAGATCGTCGGGCATCTGGGCTTACGTATAGCCTTAGGTCGGGCCCGTCCCCCTACAGGGGATATTCCTTCTGTAGAGGGACAGGCCCGACTTCATCTTACCCCCAAGGGTGAACAAAAAACAGATCGTCGGGCATCTGGGCTTACGTATAGCCGAGGGGGGATCAGATCAAAAGGGGACCACCTCAGGGGGGGAACACCGACCTGGAGTCGGCGGTGCATCGCCGGTAGATCGGCGATAGGCCCCCGAGAGCGAATCCGCACATTCCTGGGCGGGGTGGGCCATCGGGCCCCTATCTCGGGGGGGCGCAAACATGGATTAGCGACCCATGGATTTGGCGCGCGGTCACCAAATCCATGGATCGGGGGAGGATGCCCTCCCCAAAATACGGCCGGCGCCGCTCATTCGGCGGCGGAAATCCGCGATTCCCCATGGAAACGGGGCCCGTCGCTAATCCACGCCCCCATTGATCCGTGTCTGCCATCGCCTGGCTATCGGCAATCAATGGGCGATCGGGGGCCGATGCGTCTCCCCCCCTGCAGGCCCCAATTCCCCCCGCGTTGCCCCCTGGATTTCGGGTCGTGACTCGACTCTTTGGCGGCCGTTCGGGACGATCCGGGCAACCCGGGAATGCTCTCGGCTGCGGGAGAGCATCCCGAGGCTGGGCAACCGCCGAGAACCGACGATCATGCCCGAAAACCTCGACCCTCGACCGCGAAACGTTCCCTCCTCCTCCTCCCTCCCTGCCTTCTTGGAGGCGGCTGGGGGATCTGAGCGAAATAAGCCCAAAGACGAAGGGTCAAGACAAGAAGATGAGAGCAAATCCCACCAGCCCTGTGGGCGAAGGTGGCATGACGAGTCGTTCTCTTCTCTCTGCCATCCCTTGCTCGGGAGGGGGGGTACCCCTCCCCCTACCCCCTCCCCGGGGCCTGGACGGGGAGTGGGCCGAGGTGACAGAGGGCCCTGTTTGGTCCGAGATGGTGCCAAGAGCGCCCCACATGCTGCAACGTGGCCTCCAAGATGCCTCAAGGCGTCCCAAGATGGCTCAAAATAGCTTCCGGCATACCTCCAAGACCGCTCCACAATGGTTCCAAGTGCTCTCCGAGCCTTCCGAGGCACCCTCCAAGAGGCCAGCATGTCTCAAAAACCTTGGGAAATCAATGTGCTTGCCTCCTCGCCTTTGACATCCGATGGGTTCTTGAGGCCCCACGATGGCCCTAAAATGGCCCTAAAATGGCCCTAAGATGGCCCAAGAGAGCTCCAAGAGGGGCCGAAGAGGGCCTCGAGACGGCCTCCCCCGAAGGATTCCAAGAGGGCCCCCATGATGGCCCCAGGAGTCCGCCAAGGATCTCTTGCAACAACAAATCCAAAAAAAACGACTCCTCATCCTTAATTAGTGTCCTCGTCCGGTCCTTTCTTCCTTCCTTCCGTCCTTGCTTCCTTCCTTCCTGCCTCGTCCCTCCTCTTCCTCATTCTCCACCTGCCTCCTTCTTCCGCTCCTCCTCCTCCTCCTCCTGCTCCTGCTCCTGTTCCCGCCGTTTCTGCGTCCCCAACACGTTTCCAAGGCGGCTGTTCCACTACACGCTTCTCCACTTCCCAGATCAAAGCAGCTCGCCTGGAGATCGTTTCTTCATGGGCTGGTGGGTATCCGCGAAGTCAGTCCTCAGACCTGTCCTCGGGTCGCACGGTTTCCCCCGGGGCCGTAGGCGACCCGAGGAGGAGGAGGAGGTGGAGGATGGGGAGGGGAGGAGGAGATGGAGGAGGAGGAGGAGGAGGAGGAGGAGGAGGAGGAAGAAGAGGAGGCGGAGGAGGAGGAGGAGGGGAAGAAGGCGGAGGAGGAGGACGGGTCGCCTAAGCCCTTCGGAGAAACCCTCCACCTCAGGTCGAAACTAACAGGTGCTTCGAGCCGCGTCCAGTCGTGGCGAGGAGGTGGGGCCCCGGCTCCCCCCTCCCTGCTGATTTGAACCAGTGCTGGGCCACCTCAGCCCCCCAGCGTAAGAAGAACTCCCCTTTGCATGGCCGCAGGCGGCGCTGAGGGGGATTACAAGTGGATGCGAAGGTGGCTCAAATGTGGCCCAGCATTACTAAGGATTGGGTGAGAACCGCAATCTGCTTTAAAGAGGTGGGATCCAAGTTAAGTGGGCTCCGCCCACATAGCGACCCCACCCAAACTATTCAGGGCATATGCAGCCCACTTAGAAGCTAGGTTAGGCCATATGTGATCCATGTGGACATCCACTTAGAGACCCCGTTTTACCTAACAGCGAAGACTGATAGGCTTCTAGTGGTGTCAAAAGAGAGCATCTGATGAAGGGAGGTCTGGGCGGCATCCGGACAGCGAGGGCCGGGCTCAGGGCCAGGCTCGTTTCAAGCAAATAGTCACACACACACACACTTCGTGCTCTTCGACCTCCCAGAACTCCATTCCCGAGCCACATTTTGAATGCCCGGAGCCAACTGTAGGCCACTTCGTGCTCTTCGACTTCCCAGAACTCCATTCCCGGGCCACATTTTGGATGCCCGGAGCCAACTGTAGGCCACTTCGTGCTCTTCGACTTCCCAGAACTCCATTCCCGGGCCACATTTTGGATGCCCGGAGCCAACTGTAGGCCACTTCGTGCTCTTCGACTTCCCAGAACTCCATTCCCGGGCCACATTTTGGATGCCCGGAGCCAACTGTAGGCCACTTCGTGCTCTTCGAGTTCCCAGAACTCCATTCCCGGGCCACATTTTGGATGCCCGGAGCCAACTGTAGGCCACTTCGTGCTCTTCGAGTTCCCAGAACTCCATTCCTGGGCATGATTTTGAATGCCCGGAGCCAACTGTAGGCCACCTCGTGTTCTTCGAGTTCCCAGGACTCCATTCCCGGGCCCCATTTTGAATGCTGAGGCAGGCTGAGGCTGAGGCTGAGGCAGGCTGAGGCTGAGGCAGGCTGAGGCTGAGGCCGACGCTGAAGGCAGACTGAGGCTGAGGCTGAAGCAGGCTGAGGCTGAGGCTGAGGCAGGCTGAGGCTGAGGCTGAGGCTGATGCTGAGGCAGGCTGAGGCTGAGGCTGAGGCTGAGCTGCAGGCTGAGGCTGAGGCAGGCTGAGGCTGAGGCCAAGGCTGAAGGCAGACTGAGGCTTTGGCTGAAGCAGGCTGAGGCTGAGGCTGAGGCTGAGGCTGAGGCAGGCTGAGGCTGAGGCTAGGCTGAGGCTGAGGCTGAGGCTGAGGCGGAGGCTGAGGCTGATGCAGGCTGAGGCTGAGGCAGGCTGAGGCGGAGGCCGAGGCTGAAGGCAGACTGAGGCTGAGGCTGAAGCAGGCTGAGGCTGAAGGCAGGCTGAGGCTGAGGCTGAGGCAAGCTGAGGCTGAGGCTGAGGCTGGCTGATGCTGAGGCAGGCTGAGGCTGAGGCTGAGGCTGATGCAGGCTGAGGCTGAGGCAGGCTGAGGCTGAGGCCGAGGCTGAAGGCAGACTGAGGCTGAGGCTGAAGCAGGCTGAGGCTGAGGCAGAGGCAGGCTGAGGCTGAGGCTGAGGCTGGCTGATGAGGCTGAGGCAGGCTGAGGCTGAGGCTGAGGCTGAGGCTGAGGCTGAGGCTGAGGCTGCAGGCTGAGGCTGAGGCAGGCTGAGGCTGAGGCCGAGGCTGAAGGCAGACTGAGGCTGAGGCTGAAGCAGGCTGAGGCTGAGGCAGGCTGAGGCTGAGGCTGAGGCAGCTGAGGAGGCTGAGGGCTGAGGCTGAGGCTGAGGCTGAGGCTGAGGCAGGCTGATGAGGCTGAGGCAGGCTGAGGCTGAGGCTGAGGCTGAGGCTGATGCAGGCTGAGGCTGAGGCAGGCTGAGGCTGAGGCCGAGGCTGAAGGCAGACTGAGGCTGAGGCTGAAGCAGGCTGAGGCTGAGGCTGAGGCAGGCTGAGGCTGAGGCTGAGGCTGAGGCTGATGCTGAGGCAGGCTGAGGCTGAGGCTGAGGCTGAGGCTGAGGCTGAGGCTGAGGCTGAGGCTGAGGCTGAGGCTGAGGCAGGCGAGGCCTGAGGCTGGCAGACTGAGGCTGAGGCTGAGAAGCAGGCTGAGGCTGAGGCAGAGGCAGGCTGAGGCTGAGGCTGAGGCAGGCTGATGCTGAGGCAGGCTGAGGCTGAGGCTGAGGCTGATGCAGGCTGAGGCTGAGGCAGGCTGAGGCTGAGGCCGAGGCTGAAGGCAGACTGAGGCTGAGGCTGAAGCAGGCTGAGGCTGAGGCTGAGGCAGGCTGAGGCTGAGGCAGGCTGAGGCTGAGGCTGAGGCAGGCTGAGGCTGAGGCTGTGACTGCGACTGCCGTTGCCACTGCGACTGTCATCGCGAATGCGACTACGACTGCGAGAACAGCAGAATTCTACAATATGCTCCTACACATCGCTGTTAGGTTGCTTTGCCGGGATAATCCCCGTAGCACCCCCCACGATGACTCGAGCAGAAAAACTCTCGCCCCTTCCTACCCCGTAGGTCCCGACCCTTCCTGCTGGACCAATGTTTCATCCTGCGTCGTTTTCTCACGGCACCTCGGCCCAGCCGGGGCCCCCTGGGGCCCAAAACGGCCAGGAACCTCTCGCCCCGATGCCTCCACGACGCGGGCACGTCTGGGTCCGTAACGTTAAGTCGGGCCTGTCCCTCTACAGGAGGAATATTCAAAAACAGTAATATTAGCCTGACGAAGGACCCAACCATGTGCAGGTGTGAGTACCGCAGTTGACACTACCAATTTCGGTGGGTTCCCTATAGGGCCACGAAACGTGTGAAGGGGATGGGTGTGCGGGACGCATGCGGGCGGCAGCACTGGGGCCTTCGGTGGAGCTCCCTATGGGGCCACGAAACGTGTGAGGGAGTTGACGAAATGGGTGTGGCTGACGCATGCGGGCGCGGGCACTGGGGCCTTCGGTGGAGCTCCCTATGGGACCACGAAACGTTTGAGGGGTGTGCCGACATGGGTGTGGCTGACGCATGCGGGCGCGGGCACTGGGGCCTTCGGTGGAGCTCCCTATGGGGCCACGAAACGTGTGAGGGGTGTGCCGAAATGGGTGTGGTTGACGCATGCGGGCGCGGGCACTGGGGCCTTCGGTGGAGCTCCCTAAAGTGTGAGGGAAACGTGTGAGGGGTGTGCCGAAATGGGTGTGGGTGACGCATGCGGGCGCGGGCACTGGGGCCTTCGGCGGAGCTCCCTATGGAGCCACGAAACGTGTGAGGGGTGTGCCGAAATGGGTGTGGTGACGCATGCGGGCGCGGGCACTGGGGCCTTCGGTGGAGCTCCCTATGGAGCCACGAAGCGTGTGAGGGGTGTGCCGAAGGGTGTGGGTGACGCATGCGGGCGCGGGCACTGGGGCCTTCGGTGGCGCTCCCTATTCGGTGGAGCCCCGATGGCGCCACGAATGTGTGCCGAAATGGGTGTGGCTGACGCATGCGGGCGCGGGCACTGGGGCCTTCGGTGGAGCTCCCTATGGAGCCACGAAACGTGTGAGGGGTGTGCCGAAATGGGTGTGGGTGACGCATGCGGGCGCGGGCACTGGGGCCTTCGGTGGAGCTCCCTATGGAGCCACGAAACGTGTGAGGGGTGTGCCGAAATGGGTGTGGGTGACGCATGCGGGCGCGGGCACTGGGGCCTTCGGTGGAGCTCCCTATGGAGCCACGAAGCGTGTGAGGGGTGTGCCGAAATGGGTGTGGGTGACGCATGCGGGCGCGGGCACTGGGGCCTTCGGTGGAGCTCCCTATGGGGCCACGAAACGTGTGGGTGACGCATGCGGGCGGCAGCACTGGGGCCTTCGGCTGAGCTTCTACTATGGGGCCACGAAACGTGTGAGGGGTGTGCCGAATTGTGTGTGGGTGACGCATGCAGGCGGCAGCACTGGGGCCTTCGGCGGAGCTCCTATGGGGCCACGAAACGTGTGAGGGGTGTGCCGAATTGGATGTGGGTGACGCATGCGGGCGGGCACTGGGGCCTTCGGTGGAGCTCCCTATGGAGCCACGAAACGTGTGAGGGGTGTGCCGAAATGGGTGTGGGTGACGCATGCGGGCGCGGGCACTGGGGCCTTCGGTGGAGCTCCCTATGGAGCCACGAAACGTGTGAGGGGTGTGCCGAAATGGGTGTGGGTGACGCATGCGGGCGCGGGCACTGGGGCCTTCGGTGGAGCTCCCTATGGAGCCACGAAACGTGTGAGGGGTGTGCCGAAATGGGTGTGGGTGACGCATGCGGGCGCGGGCACTGGGGCCTTCGGTGGAGCTCCCTATGGAGCCACGAAACGTGTGAGGGGTGTGCCGAAATGGGTGTGGGTGACGCATGCGGGCGCGGGCACTGGGGCCTTCGGTGGAGCTCCCTATGGAGCCACGAAACGTGTGAGGGGTGTGCCGAAATGGGTGTGGGGGCATGCGGGCGCGGGCACTGGGGCCTTCGGTGGAGCTCCCTATGGAGCCACGAAACGTGTGAGGGGTGTGCCGAAATGGGTGTGGGTGACGCATGCGGGCGCGGGCACTGGGGCCTTCGGTGGAGCTCCCTATGGAGCCACGAAACGTGTGAGGGGTGTGCCGAAATGGGTGTGGGTGACGCATGCGGGCGCGGGCACTGGGGCCTTCGGTGGAGCTCCCTATGGAGCCACGAAACGGTGTACTGGGTGGGTGAAGAGGAGAGGAGGAGAGGAGGGGAGGAGAGGAGGAGAGGAGAGGAGAGGAGAGGAGAGGAGAGGAGAGGAGAGGAGAGGAGAGGAGAGGAGAGGAGAGGAGAGGAGAGGAGACGCGGGGCACCGTCTCTTCAAAACGAGGACCCAACACCACAGGATGGTTGGGAAAAATATGGGGACGATTTGTGTAGGGCATTGTCTCGCTATTCTTGGGCGTTCTTGGACTATATTACCTAACAGCGAAGACTGATAGGTTTCTCATGAAATCAAAAGAAAGCATCTGATGACTCCCCAGGGGGGTCTGGGCGGGAGCTGGACAGGCGAGGGCCGGACTCTTTTTAAGCAAACAGTCACGCACTTCGTGCCCTTCGACCTCCCAGAACTCCATTCCCGGGCCACATTTTGAATGCCCGGAGCCAACTGTAGGCCACTTCGTGCTCTTCGACTTCCCAAAACTCCATTCCCGGGCCACATTTTAAATGCCCGGAGCCAACTGTAAGTCACTACGTGCTCTTCGACTTCCCAGAACTCCACTCCCGGGCCACATTTTGGATGCCCGGAGCCAACTGTAGGCCACTTCGTGCTCTTGGACTTCCCAAAACACCATTCCCGGGCCACATTTTGAATGCCCGGAGCCAACTGTAGGCCACTTCGTGCTCTTCCACTTCCCAAAACTCCACTCCCGGGCCACATTTTGAATGCCCGCAGCCAACTGTACGCCACTTCGTGCTCTTCCACTTCCCAGACTTCCAAGACTCATCATCTTCATCATCATCATCATCATCATCATCATCATCATCATCATCATCATCATCATCATCATCATCATCGTCCCCGTAGCCTTCTTGGCTACAGCCCTGCTTTCGAAGATTTCCTTTCAAAGGAACTGCGCAGCGCCTACTGCACACCTTACATGAATACCACAGGCAATGTTTCCAGTTATGCTTCTACACATCGCTGCTAGGTTGCTTTGCCGGGATAATTTCCAATTATTCGCCCAATATCTGCCTGTAGGGGAACAGGCCCGACCTAAGTGTAACGCCGTAGCGCTGCCCCTGCAGGGGGGGCACGCCGTAACGCCGTAATGCCGTAACGCCGTACGCCGTAACGCCGCGGGCACGTCTGGGCCCGCAACGTGGAGGTGGAGGAGGAGGAGGAGGAGGAGGAGGAGGAGGAGGAGGAGGAGGAGGAACGCCGCCCCAGCAGGGGTGGGCCTTGCCGCCGCCGCGCCCGGCAGGGGCCCCCGCGCCGCCGGCGGGCGCGCCGCCGCCGCGCGCGCCGCCGCCGGGCGCGGCCGTCCTGCCGCCGCGCCCGCGGCTCCTGGTGGGCCCACGGGGCGGCGGGGCCGCGCACGCCGCCGCCGAAGGCCTGCAGCGTGCTCGCGCTGTCGGGCTCCTTGGCGCTCCAGGATGGCCACTAGTAGGCCCCAAGGTATCACCCCAGGAGGCCCCAAGAGGGCCCCCAGGACGCCCCACGGCGGCCCCTCCACCCTGGCGGGGCGAAAGGCTAGGCCCATCCGCCCCTCCCAGTGAGGCGTCGCTCGTTGTTCGCATTGGGCGGTGCTGCCCGGCTCCGGGCGCCCCTTCGGCGCGCGTGCTGGCTTCTATGAGCGCGGGTGCGGCCGCCCTGCCGCCGCGCCCGCGGCTCCTCTCGGCCCACGGTAGAGGGCAACAAAAAAAACAGGATAACCACCCCGACAAGCGAGGCCGCTTCGTAAACGCAGCCTCAGAAAGAATCGAACAGGGCAGGGCCGTTTAGTAAATGTCCCGGGCCGTTTAGTACATCCCTTGACACGGCCGCGCACGCCGCCGCGGAAGACCTGGCGTCGCACGCTGTTCGCAATGGGCGGTGCTGCCCGGCTCGGGACCCCCTTTTAGGCGCGCGTGCTGGTTCCTAGGAGCGCGGCGCGCGCGCGTTTAGCACGCTGCTGGCTGCCACGCTGTACACGTTATACTTTAAGCGTCGGGCCCCCCTAAATCCACTCAGGGCTCCTCTCGCCCACCTGTAAGATAGGTAAAGCAAACGATGATACCTTAGCATTCAGATGCTTCAAATTTCATAAACAAAAAACAACAAACACAAATCCACTGAGCACCCCTCGCGACGGAGGCCAGAAAGGCAGCAGAGGACATCAGCATTCCTCAAAGCTCCTCCCCGCCTCCTCCGCGAAGGGGGTCTGCAACGAGACACAACCTTTGCACTTGTTGTTGGCACCCGGCGATTTTGCCCGGGCTCGGGCCCCCAGGCCATCACAGATCGATCGGGCTCGTAAAACGCGGCCAAACAAACAGGCGTAGGTCGGGCGTGTCCCCCTACAGGGGGATTTTCAACGAATTTCTCTGTTGTAACACTTTGAAAGAATACCTGCAAAAAGCTCAGAACTAGTCAAAAAACGAGTCCCCTGACTATTTTTTAATATCCCTCCTGTAGAGGGACAGGCACGACTTAAAAAGCAGGCGTCGAGGAATCCAGTCGTGATGCTTCGCAATTCCAGAATTTGTTCGCGACGTCGGATCTCAGGGACCGCGGCATCTGAAGGCACACACGATCAAACGTCCTGATGGAACGAAGACGTGGGACACTTCTCCGACGAGTTCTCAGCTTCCTGGGCCGTCCCCAAGTTTCTGGGTATCGTCAGGGCCCTCGGGGGGAAAGACACTATACTCCAAGTCCCTTATTAATCGACCCCCCCCTGAAAATTATTCGTCGCAGCCTCTGACTGCGTGCGCCCCCGCGCGAACGCTGCGCCCCCGCGCGAACGCTTGGAGAAACAAGTGCGCACAGGAAGCGGCGCCCTTGGCACCAGCTGCGCGCACCGCCTCTCCATTGGAGCTAGAGCTCTGTCGCCCGCCAGCGTGACAAAGACGGACCGACGGAAGACAGACGACCACCGACAGACGACCGACAACCGACAGGAGGGATGACGAGGAGGGGGTACAGTCCACCGCTCCTCCGAGGGAGCCCACCAGCCGTGAACGCCCTGTGAGCGGGTAGGGGCCAAGAGGGCACGAGGCCAGGAGGGGCACCTGGGCACTCCTCCAAATTTTCACACCTCACAAAGCTGCGCCTTAGAGGTGGCGAAAAACCAGACCCCCCACCAAATGCGACTTAATATTCTGGACCCCCCTCTTCGACGGGGCGCCTTAAGAAACCGGACCCCCTAAGCTTCAATCCAAAGAAACCGCCCTAATAAAGCGGATCCCCCCAGTTACAAAAAAGGCGCCTTGCAAAACCGGACCCGGGGGACGATTAATGAGAGATTTGGAATAATCCCACCAGCCCTCTGGGCAGATGCGGTTGGGGAAGCTTCCTCTTCCAAGCCCCTTTCTTCCACTGCGGGGAGGCGCTTGCCCCTCCCCTCCCTGTCCCCTGTGCCTGGATGGGGGAGGGGGGGGGCGCAGGCCGCTGGAGCGTCGAAAGGAGGCCTCGGCAAGAGGGCAAATTTCAATGATGTTCCTGACGTGTTGGTCCAACCGCAGGAGCCCCCCCGAGCAAGGGAGCCGAGAGTTGCGCTGCCAGGGTTGAATGATCTGTGTCGGCAGAGCTATGCGCTCTCATCGAGAGCCCATTGGAGCGACGAACAGAAACGGGTCTCACGAGAGATGGCATAGCGACCTTCCGCGGTGGTTTGCCCAGGCCGCCAGCGCAGCACGCTACATTGGAAACGAGGGCGCTTACGCGCGACCTTACGCGGGCAGCTTACGCGCCAATGTCGGTGAAGACGGCCCCGTTTTTCTGAGTCGATGATTTGGGGCTCGAGAAGCGGGTGGAAGGATTTTCGCGTACTGCATTTGGTGGGAGGCTGCGGTGCAGACTGGAGCGCACTGCCGCGATGTGCTGAGACAAAAGGTGCTTCTTCATTCCTGTGGCTTCTACGACACAGGCTTCTGCCTCATCCGACCCTCCGCCTCGAGGCATCCCGAGAGGAGGGACAGGGCGCGAGCTGCTACTTCGGGCCCTCCGCCCCGAGGTGGTCACCGAGACCGCCCCCGGGGCCCCAAAGAGGGGCGCCGAGGCGGGGTCACGCCGGAGCCGTGCGCGTCGCCGCTGCCACTCCATCCTGCCCGTCCCGGCACCACGTCGTCGTCGTCGTCGTCGTCGTGGTCGCCGTCGTGGTCGCCGTCGTCGTCGTCGTCGTCGTCGCCGTCGCCGCCGTCGTCGTCCTCGTCGTCGTCGTCGTCGCGGGGCGCCGCCGAGGCGGCGGGCAAGGGCGCGGCTCCTCAACGGCGGCCTGCTCGGGGCCGAGCGGCCCCTCTGCGCGGCGGCGGGGTAGCCTGCGGCGGGCACGCGGGCGGCACGGCGGCGGGCACGCGCGGAGGCGCCTGCGCCCCAGATCTCCGGCGATGCGTCAGCTCCAGCGGCAGTTGTCCCTCGGCTTCGGCCCTCGGTGGCACTTCCGCGGGCCCACGCGTGGGGCCCCGGCGGCCCCGTTCCCGCCCGTCGCCGCCGCCCCCCCCCCCGATCCGTTGCGTTGCAATCGCATCGCATTGCAATCGCATCGCATCGCGTTTGCAATCGAATCGCACTGCGGTGCAATCGCAGTGCATGGAATTGCTTCGCATCGCAGCGTATTCCCATCGCATTGCGCAACATCGCAAGAGCATTGCAGTGCACTGTTTGGCATCATTCTGCATAGCGTTGCATTGCATTGCATTGTTTTGCATTGCATTGGTTAGCTTGGCTTGGCATTGCTTTGAATTGCACCACGTAGACTGCACCACATGGATTACACCACCTCCTCAATCCTCCTTGCCACAAAGGGATTAGGATCTACCACCTCCCCGAGGGCGGGATTATCCCCCTGGGGATGTGCAAATTACATATGATGAGACCACATTGTTCATTCGAAATGTGATTTCATACCATCCCAGCTAGGCCAGTATCGACTGGCCCCGTCACCCCTTGCGACAAATACAATGCGCGCAAATTCGTGTATCTCAAATTATGTATATGTGTGTATGTATGCGTCGTCGCGCGCGCATACCGAAATCCTTCAGAAACCTTCGCAGCGAAGTCAGAATCGAGTCCCGAACACATAAAAACGTGGTTTCGTAACATGGCATGACGTTTCAATTACACCAGAGAAAAACCCCAACCAGTGGATGGTTTGATGATACGGATCTTGAAGGCGAGTGTGAGATCGATTGTGAAAGCGATAGTGAGGACGATTGTAAGGTCGATCGTGAGACCGATAGTGAAGTCGATTCAACGAGATCGATAGTGAGATCGATCGTGACATCGCTCGTGCGATCTATAATGAGATCGATGGTGAGACCGATAATGAGATCGAATCTGAGATCGATAATGAAATCGATAGAGAAAAGGGTAATGAGAATATCGTCCAATAACCCGGGATCCCGGGAACCCCGCCACCCACCGAAATTGGCCCGGAACCCGGAACCGGTAACCCTGGAACCCGGAACCGGGAACCCGGGAACCCGGCCGCCCACCGAAATCGGACCGGACCTTTCGCCAAATCCTTCAATCTCCGAGGACCCCTTCAGTGCAAGCACTGATTGGGGGAAAAAGGTCTGCGCTCGCGCCTCTTGGAACCGTTGAGAAAATTATGCATTTTCAACCTGTTCGTATTAACTGCGGCCACACGGGCCTCTCCCTGATCACGCACGAGTCGCGCTGGCGCCATCTGGGAATGAGGCATCCCTAGGCGTTCCCAGACGGCGTCAGCGCGAATCGCAACGTGACTGGCCCCCTCCCAACTCCCCACTCCCCCAGTCACGCCCGCTATCGCAAGGAGACAAACAAGCGGTCTCGTAGCCAGCCTGGGCCTTTATGGCTTGGCGTAAATAACCAGACTCGAACTTATCCCGATCCCAAAGATGGGCAGGCCCCAAGCAATGACAATATTAGGGAAGTGCCCTCAGAAACTGAGAGAATCCTTCAGATCGGCATCGAGGTAAGGCGCTGCCAAACATAGGGATAATTAGGGGTGTATTTCAAACTGGTCTCTGCGGCGAGCCTTGGGGGGGGGAAGTTACAAGGGCCGTGCGTTCTCAGAAGCCTCGGAAGTTCACCAGACCTCTGAGAAATATTATAAGCCTTCCCCGACGACACGGACAACTTCGCAGAAGGCTTGAGGGCTTCTGGGAAGCCTCGCCGACCTCTGAGAAAGCTCCTTCTCACTTCTCTCCATCGCTCACCACCGATAGGAAGTACACGCCGTCCTGGCCGAAGCCAAGAGGCCGCGAGCAGGTTCCCTGACCTGGGCCTGAGGACCGGCCCAAAAGCCAGGGCCCCTCATGAGCCCAGCGTGGTCCTTCTTCTGGCGTCGTCGCTGCAGAAGGCCAGGGATGGAGCGCGGGCAGTGGCAGCAGATGTCGCCCGTGCGAGAAAGCGAGCAGAAGCACGCGGAGGGGGGGGGGCATGCCATGGCCCTGCCCCCGGGCGAGGTTGAAGGGGCCCTGGGACACACAAGTGAATGGACACCATATTTCCCCACATTCTCTGGGTTCTCGTCTTCCCCCCCAACTTCCCATATTTTCCCATGTTTTCCTCGGAGTCGAGGATTCATTGTGTCTGTGTGTGTTTTTTCCCCTACTGAGAGGTGGCGGAGCACAGGTGCCCTCCGGCGCGGGACGGGGGACCGGGGGGGGGGCCTCTCCAGGGCGAGGAGGCGGGGGCCATGGGCAGGGCAACAGCGGGGTGCGCGGCTGGCCCGCCAGAGGTTCGAAGGAAATCTGGCCGTGGCGACGAGGGCTCTCCAGGACGGGCAGCGGTACCGGTATCTTTCCCTCCCCTTCGTCGTCGTCGTCGTCGCCGTCGTCGTCGTCC
>CAUYUJ010010480.1:235229-267729 GCA_963575745.1 Prorocentrum cordatum | reverse complement strand
GTCGGTGGAGATCCCTATGGGGCCGAGAAACGTGTGAGGGGTGTGCCGAAATCGGTGCGGTTGGCGCATGCGAACACAGCCACTGGCTCCTTCGGAGGAGCTCCCTATGGGGCCACGAAACGCGTGAGGGGTGTGCCGAAATGGGTGTGGATGATGCATGCGGGCGGTGGCACTGGGGCCGTCGGTGGAGTTCCCCATGGGGCCACGAAGCGTGTGAGGGGTGTGCCGAAAATTGTGTGGGGACGCATGCGGGCGGTGGCACTGGGGCCGTCGATGGAGCTCCCTATGGGGCCACGAAACGTGCGACGGGTGTCCCGACATTTGTGTGTGGGGGACGCATGTGGGCGGTGGCACTGGGGCCGTCGGTGGAGCTCCCCATGGGGCCACGAAGCGTGTGAGGGGTGTGCCGAAATCGGTGTGGGGGACGCATGCGGGCGGTGGCACTGGGGCCGTCGGTGGAACTCCTTATGGGGCCACGTGTGAGGGGTGTACCGAAATTGGTGTGGGGGACGCATGCGGGCGGTGGCACTGGGGCCGTCGGTGGAGTTCCCTGCGGGGCCACGAAACGTGCGAGGAGTGTGCCGACATGGGCGTGGGCCAGGCGGTGGCACAGGAACCTTCGGTGGACGCCCCTATGGGGCCACGAAGCGCGCGAGGGACAGATGGATAGAGGCCCGGTCAAACCACAGGGGTTGGCCCGTAAACGGGCGAGGCTACAGCGCACTGGCCTGGGCAATCACACGCGCAACGGCGAGCAAACGCTGTGCCTCCGAGGGGGGGGGGGGAGGTGAAGAGCGGGGGCGGTCCTCAGGCGTGACTGCAATACTCGACGAACGCGTCTTCATCACGTTCATGTCAAATTTTATACCAGAGAGATACAGCATGCAAAACATCACGGGCAAGTCCTTGAAAGCGGTCCTCCCATCTCGTCAGAGGGCGTCCGCGCACCCTCGTAGCCCCGCGCGTGCAGCGCGGGCTCCACATTCTGACTTCCTGGGCCCGTTCATTGTCCGAAGGCGATGACTGGCGCGCAAATCTAAACAAGCGGCGACAGAATAGTTCGCTCCATTTTTCAATCGGCAAAATATGCAATGCATGGGCAATTATGTCCCGAATTCGTCTCATGGTGTCTGCCAACTCCTCGCCCTCGCAAAGCCTCCAACAGCAATCAAACTCATCATCTTCTTTTGAGAGACGTCCAATGGTTGCATTTGATGCTTGGTCAGAGATGCGGCCGACAATCCGAACAATAGTGTCGGTGGAATGACAGATTGGAACAGCTTCAGCCGCAGTCTTAAAGAAACGTTATGGTCTGTGAGAACATGACGGCGTTCGTGAAACGTGTGCCATGCTCGTTGAAATCTGCGCCCCAACTCGACATCGCTGCAATTCTTCAAAATTGCCGGTATACTTTTACCCAAGTAGTTGTGAACATCATTGCCACCCATGACTTGGAGCATGTGATCGCCCACCTCAATGAACGCGTTCTCCATCCCCTCCTCCGCGGTGAGAATAACGTCTTCTCTGGTTTCAGATGAAGACCGACTGCGTCGAGCTCCTCAGGCAGCAATTCCATCATGGCGGCGCACTCGCTGGCAGAACTCGCGCATTGTAAAATGTCATCGGCATGCCGCATGTTCGTGAGTATCGCCCGCTCCGATGAGCAACCTGGCGTGGCCTACGCGGGCCCCCCACTATCCACTGCCAACTCCAACCCGGCGTTGAACAACATCAGGCTGATGACGTCTTGCTTTGCACCCCGCTGGATGCGAACAACTTGCGCGCCTCGCGCGCTGCCCGCGCGCCCAGAATACAGCCTCGCCGATAATGTCATGCAATCAGCGTCGACTCCTTGGCGCCGGAGGGCGTCGAAGAGAAGCCCGTATTCGATCCGGTCGAAAGCTTTGCGTAGGTCCAAACTGGCGCGCCACAGCGGCATCTGCCACTCTCAGCATTTACCGCATGCCATTTCAAAGACAAAGAACGCGTCATCGACTGAGTGGTTCAACCCGAAGCCAACCTGGCCTGGCCCTTGCGACTGCTCGAGGACGTCGCGCAGACGATGGAACAGCATTCGGGAGATGATATTGTAAGTTGTCTTGAGTATGACAATCGGTCTCCAGTTTTGCGGCTGCGCCAAATCCCCAGACTCAGGGAGCCTTGCAAACAACGTGTCTTTCCAAGATTCTTCCACTTCTCCTGTCAGCAGAATCTAGTTGTAGGAAAAATAAAAGCCACTCGATAAGCGCCGGTCGGTCATGTCCGGCGGCGGCGCGGCTGCGTACGAGAAGATGTGATCCGAGAAGCCCGCCAAATATTCAGTAGAAAACTGCGCATCAACTACATCATGTTTCCCTTGGGCTGGGAAGAGCTTCGTTGCTGCGAGCCGCTGAAGATCGCAGAACTCGCCGAGGATCTGTTCGGTGCGCCTTGCATTTCTGCCCCGCAGCTCGGCGCGCGCAACCCTGCGAATGCGTTTGGGAATGCCCCGCCTGGCTGCGGACCCGCATGGGGGAGCACGACGTTGACGCAAGAGTTATTGGAAAGCAGTCCGATTCCAGAAACAAGTTTGCTCTTCCTGCTGCCGGGCGTGCCCCGGTGCAACGGCGGCCAAGCGCGCGTCCAGGTCGGACAGATTACCTGGCTGACTATCGTGCAAATACGCGTCCAAATCGCGACCGTAATCAGCATCATCTCGTGGTTGCCAACATTGATGGTCCCACTTCTGCTGTCACTTCCAGACGCGGAATCTCCTAGACAAATGCGCAAGCACGGCCTTGTAGTCCGATCCCAAGCTTCAGAAATCAACCGCTCTACTGCCCGCCACGTGTAGGGAGCCTGGCACTAAGATGAAATCAGTGCACCCTGTGCGTCCAAGGCTCGATCGAAAAGTCCACGCGTCTGCGAAGTTCAGCCTGGGTGGAAAGTTTGCCAATTTCCAATTGAAAGCCACGGCACGCTACGAACTCATTCAGTATTTGCCCCCGTGGGCCGATACTGTACCGAGTATTCCCATCGCCACCAATAACTACTTGACTTCATTTTCTCTGGGCCGCGGGCGCCATCTCATCGAGTTGGTCGTAGAACTCTGCGAACTCACCCAGGGAGCAACCAGCATGAGGAACAGAAGTTGAAATACATGTGTATGAACGTTTCCCCAATGTGATGTCCGATCTGATCGCGCGGCCAGCCTCCGCAACCACCCTGCAAATATTCTGGGCGCGGCGCTCGCGCGCCAAGACGCCGACGCCCGCAGCAGCATAACCATCCAACAAAAAAATATGCCCACCTTCTAATGTAAATTGCGTTGAAAGTGTCCTTGTCCCGCTGAACATGACGGTATCCCAATCAACATCTGTCAACTCTGCCATTAAGTCAACTATTTGCGCATTCGTTCGTAATCTCGTATTCTTGCTGTACACTTGCGAATCCCCTGTCAAGGTAGGGGGTGGAACGTGGCTTGACCGGTGCTGTCCCTATTTGGCCACTGGCTTCCCTTTCCCTTTCCCTTTGTCCCCAACCGCCTCTAAAGACTTTTGGCATTTTTCGCAAAGCGCCTTGTAATCACCGTCGTTGCGGAGAGACCGCAATTCTTCCACTCCACGCTCAAGCACGTAATTGCCTAGTTGTTCCCCGAACAGGTAGTAGACAGAATCGTCTCAGGACCGATCTTCAAAGAAAGAGCCACATCGTCGACATTGATAGCCTTAGAGTTGTAGCCCCGATTGGTGAGCAGCTTCTTGAAGTCAACCAACAAAAAACGTAGAGGGACGCGTACATGGACAGGTTGGTCTTGACTCGCCCACGTCCTTTTTTTCCAGAGCGCGTGATGGATGCGGTCCGAAACTTGTGCACGACTGCCTGGAGGTCATCCGGGTTTGGCGCCTTGCCGAGAACGAGGCCTGAAAATGTCCCCCTTGATGAAGATGTCGACGGGTGGTGAAACCTTCGCCTTGCGGAGCTCCGTCTTTATGAACCTCTCTGCCTCCTCCAAAGAAGAGAGACCGTCCAAACCACCGAATATTGCAGTCACAGCGTCTGTTTTCCACTCGGCGTCGAGAGATTCTCCATCATGGTCGCCAACTCTGTCAAGCGGTCTTGCACTGAACCCCGGGTGATCGCCGCGCCGTCCGAGCGCGGAGTGTATTGGGCCGACTTCGCTTCCAATACCTCAACTCGTTGCGAAATGGCCTCCATGTCTTGCATGATCGATTGGAGAGCTCCGTCAAGGTCGTCGCGAGAAACACCATGCAACCTTATGGCTGACATGTCTTGGCGCATTGGCGCCAAATGCTCCTCCAGAAGACGCGCCACATAAGAAAACGTTAATGCATCGTTCCCCTGTTGGTGCTGTTGTTGAAGTCCAAGGGCAGCTCCTGTGATTGCGCTCGTGGTGTTCTCCCCCGTTGATGGCCCAGAACCTCCTGTCCCCGAACCCCCTTGCTCCACTGTCGTCCTCAAGCCCATCCAGCTCATGAAGTGGGCTGTGGACCCTGTGCTGTTTGAAAAGTTGCCTCACAAGGGGTACCAGGCAAAGCCATCGATGTGGTCTCGAAGTGTAAGATGTGAGGACGGATCGAATACTCCTGAGAGACTGTAGGTGGGGAATAAACCGCCGTTCAAATGCAACCGCTTTGGCTTGAGCCAACTTTCAGCCAACCTTGAGCCAAATTGGTGTGGGGGATGCATGCGGGTGGCGGCACTGGGGCCTTCGGTGGAGCTCCCCATGGGGCCACGAACAGAGGCGTACCGAAATTAGTGTGAAGACGCATGCGGGCGGTGGCACGGGGGTCTTCGGTGGAGCTCCCCATGGGGCCACGAAACGTGTGAGGGGTGTGCCGAAATTGGTGTGTGGGGGACGCACGCGGGCGGTGGCACAGGGGATTTTGGTGGAGCTCCCTATGGGGCCGCGAAACGTGTGAGGAGAGTGCCGGAATTTACGTGGGGGATGCATGCGGGCGGTGGCAGGCACAGGGGGTCTTCGGTGGAGCTCCCTATGGGGCCACGAGACGTGTGAGGGTGTGCCGAAATCGGTGTGGGGGACACATGCCGGCGGTGGCACTGGGGCCTTCGGTGGAGCTCTGGCGCATGCGGGGGGTGGCACTGGGGCCTTCAGTGGAGCCACTGGGGCACTCGGTGGAGCTCCCTATGGGGCCACGAAACGTTTGAGGGGTGTGCCGAAATGGGACTGGGGCACGCATGCGGGCGGTGGCACCGGGGCCTTCGGTGGAGCTCCCCATGGGGCCACGAAACGTGTGAGGGGTGTACCGGCATGGGGGTGGGGGACACATGCAGGCTGTGCACGGGGGTCTTCGGTGGAGCTCCCCATGGGGCCACGAAACGTGTGAGGAGTGTGCCGAAATTTGTGGGGGGGAAGCATGCGGGCGGTGGCACTGGTGCCTTCAGTGGAGCTCCCTATGGGGCCACAAAACGAGTGAGAGGTGTGCCGAAATGGGCGTGGGGGGCGCATGCGGGCGGTGGCACTGGGGCCTTCGGTGAAGCTCAGGCGCATGCAAGCGGTGGCACTGGGGCCGTCGGTGGAGCCCCCTAAGGGGCCACGAAACGTGTGAGGGGTGTGCCGAAATGAATGTGGAGGGACGCATGCGGGCGGTAGCAATGGGGCCGTCGGTGGAGCTCCCTATGGGCCACGAAACGCTATACTGAATGGGGAGGACGCATGCGGGCGGTAGCGCCGGGATCTTCGGTGGAGCTCCGTATGGGGCCACGAAACACTGTAATGGGTTGGAGGGGGCACGCGTGCGGGCGGTAGCACTGGGGTCTTCGGTGCAGCCCCTCATGAGGCCACGAAGCGCTGTACCAGGTGGGGGGGACGCATGCGGGCGGTAGCAATGGGGCCGTCGATGGAGCTCCCTATGGTACTGGGTGGGGGGGGGACGCATGCAGGCGGCAGAATTGGGACCTTCGGTGGAGCTCCCTATGGGGCCACGAAGCGCTGTACTGGGTGGAGGGACGCATGCGGGCGGTAGCGCTGGGACCGTCGGTGGAGTTCTCTACGGGGCCACGAAACGCTGTACTGGGTCGGGGGGACGCCTGCGGGTGGTAGCACTGGAGCCGTCGGTGGAACTCCCTATGGCCTATGGGGTCACGAAACGCTGGACTGGGTGGGGGGGACATGCGGGCGGTAGCAGTGGGACCGTCGCTGGAGCTCCTTATGGGGCCGCGGAGCGATGTACTGGGTGGGGGGGACGCATGCGGGTGGTAGAACTGCGAACTTCGGTGGAGCTCCCTGTGGGGCCACAAAACACTGTACTGGGTGGGGGGGACGCAACCGGGCGGTAGCACTGGGACCTTCGGTGGAGCTCCCTATGGCGCCACGAAGCGCTGTAGTGGGTTGGGGGGGCGCATGGGCGCATGCGGGCGATAGTAATAAGATCTTCGGTGGAGCTCCCTGTGGGGCTCAGTGGAACCCCCTTTGGGGCCACGAAACGTGTGAGGGGTGCGCCAACATGAATGGGGAGGAGGGGAGATGGAGGGGAGGAGGGGGCAACGGGAGAAGGAACGCGGGGACAGTCTCTTCAAAACGACGACCCAACACCACAGGATGCTTAGGACAAAACACTACAAAATACATTCGGCCTTCACGTTTGGAGCACGCGCGGCTGCCACGCGACCACTGTGTATAAGTTTTTTTTACGGGGACGGCCGGGGTGCCAGCAGACCCCACCTGCCTTCTGGGCGAAGGTGGTCGACCGACTGCTTTGACAAATCAATTTCTGATGCCTTCTCGCCTTTTCGTGTGCGGTGGGCTTTCGCAGCCTCCAAATGGCTCCAACATTGGCCGAGAAAGCTCCAAGCCAGGCCCAAAAGGCTTCCAAACCGGCCCCAACAACGCCCCACGCGCGCGGTGGCCAGCAACCGCAAGCATGCGCTGGGGCGTGCGCAAGTGCTGGCGTAGCAGCAGTTGTGGCGCACGCACGTGGAGCCCCTATTGGTTCTCAGTGGCTTGCGCACCTGGCGCGGCTGGAGCACGTGGAACACGAGGCTCCCTATCCAAAAAAAACTACAAAACGCACTCTGCCTCCACATGTGGAGCATGTGCGGCCACCCCGATGCGGCCCCCCCACCGACACCCCTGTCAAATGACATACAAATTACACTTCGGGGCAAATTCTTGAATCATGTGCGTGAAAACCGCGAGCACTTTGTGTTGATTGTTGTTTACAAGGACGGTTGGGTTGTTAGCAGATTGCCTGCTGTACGCAGGGCTACCATCCCAAACAACAACTACACAACATGCGCCTCGCGGCCTGATCTGGATTATGCGCGGCCACCCCGCGATCACTGTCAAGTGGTTTTTGACAGGGACGGCGGGGGTGGTGGCGTTTGGCCTGCTGTGCGCAGGTCCACCAGACACAATGATGGGCATTGGTTGTCAACAAGGATGGTGGGGGCCGACATGTGTCCCGATGTGTGTTGTCACGTGCGCAAGCGCACCTGACACACTCAGCTCGTGCCCCAAACGTGGCGCACCTGGCGGGGCTGGAGTCTGCGGCGCACCTGGCGCACGCGGAGCACGTGGCGCATCTGGCGCACTAGGCTGGCACGCTCGGGCCCCAAGGGTGCCTGGCGCGCGTGCCGCGCCTGGCACGCGTGGCTCGCCTCGCCCACACTTCGTGCACATGGGGCCGGTCTTGGTTCCCAGTAGCCACCCGTCCAAAGACGACCGCTGAACATGCTCAGGCTCGGGTGCTACTTATGTGTTGGGAGGGCGGGTGGGACTGAGCTAGACGGCCTGCTATCTAGAAGGGTGCCTTGACCCCTACTCCTACCCCCTCCCCTGGGCCTGGGATGGGGGCGGGCCGCGGGTGGTTAGAGTGCCCTAGACGGTTCCAAGAGGGCCTCAGGGCGCCCAAGATGACCTCCAAGATGGCTCCAGATACCTCAAGATGGTCCAAGATATCCTCCGACACACAGTCAGGAGGCCCCCATGCGGCCCCGACACGGTTTCAAAGGCCCTCCGAACGTCCAAGGCGCCCCCCAAAAGGCCCAAATTCTTCAAACACAAAAACAAAACAATGTATATTGCCTTCTCGCCTTTTCGCTTCCGATGGGCTCTCGTTGCCTCAACACGGCCCAATGACCGCCCAGGAGGGCTCGGGGCCCAAGAGGGCCCCCAAGAGCGCCCCACAAGGGCCTCAAGACATCGCTTGTGGGTCTCCACGGGGTGCGGGTGGGCCTGAATTTGTCACCCCCTTGTGTTTTTGTTGAAACCATGGGGCGCAGGGCGGCGTCAAGAGGCCGCCCAGGCTCCCCCAAAGAGCCCCAAGACACACCAAAGGAGCCCCAAGAGGGCCCCGAACGTGCCCCGGGTGGCTCCACGAGGACCCCAATAGAGACCCACGGCGAGCTCCCCGGGACGCACTTGCCGAAGAAATTGTCCTTGAAGAACCGGCAGTCACGAACTCCCAGCAACCACGCGGCAGCCAAAACGGAAAGAGAAATGTGGCGTTCATTAACAGACCCTCCAGGTAAGCTCGTCGAACTCGAAGTCACTGAACCCTTAACCCTTACAGCCATCACAGACATAGAGAAACGAGCAGGCAACCCCGAAGAAGCAGCGTGAACGACACCGAAATACGGGCGTGGTCAACGCGAAAGACGCGCCGAGCGAACGCCGAGGAGACAAACAGCCTCCAAGTCCCCAGAGGAGGAAGCGGCAGTCGGCCGGGCTGCGGCCGCTCCGCGCCCTCCAGCGAGCGGGTCGGAGGCTCTCCGGGCGGGGGCAGGGCTGGTGGGGATACTTTTTTTGGTCAGCGGCCACCAAGACAACGGTCATGTGGCGAAGGCAACTTCCGGGCCACGGGCGAAGCTAATTGGCTAAAACAGAAACGCGGCCGGCCACCTCAGACGGCCATGGAATTCGGCGCCTGCCACAGTATGAGACGTGAACCAGGATAACCAAATCCGTCAATCTAAGTGGGGGCAAGTGCGAGGCCGGTGGAGTGAGTCGTTGGTGGGGCGCCAGGCTCCAAACGCCAAGGACGACGTGTGCAAGCTGGGGGGCTGAGCTGTCGCTGAACGTGGTGCAACGTCATCTGCCGGAAGCTGGTGGTGAGCCTGGGGTGCTGTAGCTGCTGCGGAAGGCTGAACCACTCCGCGGCGATACCACCAACCGCCAGACCGCCCCACAGTGCAAGGGGGAACCCAGCAACTGTGGGCCACGCAGTGCGTGCCGGCACGGCGTCAGGCCTCAGAGAGAGGGGGGGGGGAAGACCAGCAGGCGTGGTGAGCATCGCCAGCGGGGAGAGCAAGGGGGGGGGCGGCACTGGTGGTAGTGCTGCCTTCTGGAGGACGCCAAACTGAACCGGGGAAGAGCGTATCCCCAATTGAACAGGCCTGGCTGTACCTCCCTAGGCACGTGGCGACTGTGCGAGCAAGGGCTGGTGGGGATACGCGGAACGTCAAGAATTCAACACCCCAGGAGTTACATCTAGATGTTGGTGGACGCTTTCGGCATGTTAAACAAGTTTCCAGGGGCATCGGACGTGATTGTCGGAACTATCCGGGGGTGCCACAAGCATTCCCTGGATTGCCAAGGACTTGGAGGAGCCCCCGTAGGTGTCATGCTTCGGGCCAGAGAGGTAGATGAGGAGGTAAGGTGAGGGCGCTAGGGGGTCTCAGGTCCTACAGCTGGACGTGAAAATGATATCTGGGTAGGTTAATATGGACGCAAGACCCTCACTGGATAGAGGGCCTGCCGAGAAGAGGAGGAGGAGGAGGAACGCACTGCTCACAGAAGAGAGGTCCGAGAGGCGGATCCAGAAAGCGCAGGGCCGCCCGAGAGGGGGCGATACCCCCTACGCGAGGCAACCGAAGGCAAGATGGGTGCTGATGGAAGTTGCCAGACTGGGCTTCTTGTCGTGGGTCGCAGCGGACACGACCGCTCCAAAGCCCCATTTGTTTCTTCAACTCCTCCTGCACTGCAGTGAATCGAACCTCCATGCCGACGTGGGCCACTGAGACGCCGTTCATGCCCCCCGTCATGAACCCATGATGCGCCAAACGGTACTGTCATAGGAAGAGGAAGAGGAGGAGGAGGAGGAGGAGGAGGAGGAGGAGGAGGAGGAGGAGGAGGAGGAGGAGGAGGAGGAGGAGGAGGAGGAGGAGGAGGAGGAGGAGGAGGAGGAGGGAGGAGGAGGAGGAGGAGGAGGAGGAGGGGGAGGCGGAGGAGGATAATACACCCTTCGTCCCGAGGCCCCTCCCCAGAAGCCCCTTCCAGATGTGCAGCTCCGCTGCGGGAGGCGCCACCCCCCTCGAAGGACGGGCGCCCGGTGGGCCTGCCGCTCGGGCGAGGCACGGTTTTGCGCAGGGGCCCCACCGTCCATCTCTCGAGCCGAGACGAGCCGCGAAGAGCCGGGACGGCAAAAGTCCGAGGAGGTGTCCCGGGACAGCCCAGCTCTGAGCTGGGCACGAGGTAAGGGTTGCTCGCGGAAGACTCCAAGTCGAGAGCCCCACTCTGAGAAGAGGCCACCCTCCACCCGCCTGGCTGTTGCAAGAAATTGCAACCTCGGGTCGTCGAACCCGAAGCAGATCAAGAGAGAACCGCAATTTGAAAACAAACCAGCCTCTACTCCTGCAGTTGTTGGAAGTGTTTTAAAGAGAGTGTGCGCGACGCTAACGCGAGAACCGCATGCTGAAGGACTCCAGCACTACATCCTTGCAAACTTCGAAAACGAATGTGCATGGCGCTCCGGCGGGAGCCACATTTGAAGGAAAACCAGCAGTCACCCATTCTTGCACATGCAGGGAATGGTTGGAAAGAATGTGCGCGGCGCTCAGGCGACAGCCACACTTGGGAAAATAGGGGAGAACCATCCTCGGAACTGTTGGCCTCTGTTGAACCGAATGTGCGCAGCGCTAGCGTGTGAGCCGCAGCTTGGAATCAACACACCGTCCGTCCTTGTGACTGTTGAAGTTTGATTCGTCCAGGTCATCTTGACGAATCAACTTCCTTGCAACTTCTCAACTCAGATGAGAAGTTGCAAGGAAGTCTCAAGTGAGACGCCCGTCCTGGCCTACGGAAAGGTTCGATGGTGCGACACGGGGGAGTTCATTCTCAAGAGGAGGGATGGAGGAGAGGGATGGAGAAGAGGGATGGAGGAGGAGGAGGAGGAGGAGGAGGAGGAGGAGGAGGAGGAGGAGGAGGGTCGCTGCTGTGGCCGGGCGACAGCTCCGCCCAAACAGGCCGAATCGATGCCCGAGGTCGGCGTCGGCACGAGGAGGACGCGGCCGAGGACGAGCACGCGCGAGTCCGCCGGCGGGCCCGCCAGCCCGAGGGCCGGCGTCGGCACGAGGAGGAGGAGGAGGAGGAAGACCGTGCCATCCCTCCTACATCATGGAACAACCTCTCCGGATGCCTGAGCTCGTGCCTGGCCGCATCGCAAGGCATGCCGCAACGTTTCGAAGTGCAGTGTTTCTTCTAGCGGGCGGAGAACTGGGCGCCTGGCGCAACAGTTCATGATACACCGTTCTTCGCCCGCTAACTCTTCCATGTGATGCTCCACTCTGGCGGCCTGCGCTGTCCCATCCCGGTCAGCAGCACCAGAATGAGATGCGTGAAGACAGATGTCCAAAGGCCCGCGCGGGTTTCTTGGATCGGCGCTGGACCCTCCCCCCCTGGCGCACGGAGCCCGCCAGGGGCGGCACGGGAAACGACGCCAGCGGGGGGGGGGCCATCGCCATCACCACCGTCACCACCGTCACCACAGCCACCGCGGTTCCCGTCGCCGTCGCCGTCGCTGTCGCCGTCGGGAGTCCTCGTCAGTCGCTGCCGCCGCCGCCGCCATCGCCGTCGTCGCCGTCGTCCCTTTCGCGATCACGCCCGGGAGCCGCCCTCGACAGCGGAGGCGCCCGCGGCGACACCCCCACCGTCCGCGCCGCTGGGGAGGACGGCCGCTGCCGCCATGGTGGCGCGCCCGCGCGCGCGCGCCGGGCAGCGCGGCCACACGCTCCTGCTGGCAGGAAGCCCCCGAAGCGCGCCCCTCCAGCATGCCCGCAGGTCCGCTCGCTGTGGGAGAAACTCGCAGCTTCCCCGGGTCCCTCACCGGGAATGAAGCAAAGAAGACTCGGGATGAAAAAAACTGTCCCTGGGATGGGGCATAGACATCTGGGGAGCCACGCTTTGAAACAAAATCACAACTTCGAAAATCGGAGATCGGGAGGCCCAAGGACGGCCCGAAGGGGGACGATGCGAGACTGGGGCTGGAATTTCGAAATACGGATGATGGGAGGACGAAGCAGGAGATTTGCATAACGAATCCTGGGATTCAACGCGAGATGACAGGAGGAACGCGTCAGAAGCGTACAAACGTGGCACCTTCGGCGTTTGCGTGCATGGATTCCGAACACAGGCGGCGGACTCTTTAATCTGCGCACTAGGCCAAGCTGCATAGACGGTTGGTGAATGCATTTTCTGGCCGTGAAGTGGGAGCCACAGCGAAGAACTCTTGATGTGGACCCTGTGGTCCAGGACCTGAGTGTCCTGCCACTGCGGGCCACGATACTATACAGCATCAAGCATCCGGATCTCGACGTACGTAATGCTCTCCACTTCAACTCTGAGCACCGTGGAGCGGTCCCGTAGCACGTGGATGCGCTCATCCAAGCTGTCACGGGAACTAGAGCGGATAAGCAAAATGTCATCGCGGTGTCGCACATATGAAATTATCCCGAGATAGGCGCGAAAAGCTGGGCAAGCGACAGTATTACGCTCAACGTGGTTGAAATAGGCGGCATCCAGGACCTCTCCGCTGCATTAGGGTCCCAGTCCAGAGCCGAGTAAAATACTCGAGACAACGTCTGGATGTGTATCACAGCTCTCGGATTGACAGTCTAGAAAGTGGACGAGAGCGCCCTGAACGCCGGCTTCAAAACGCCATCCCAAAACGCAGACGAAATAGACACAAGATCGCTGTGGACACCACTCATACAAGAATCCTTGATGTCGGCTTGAGCTCGTGGCAACCTGCTGGGACGCGCACCGATGACTTGATACTCAAAATTTGCTGGGTGGCGCGTGCCAGAAGCGGGATGGACCGCACGCCTGGCAGCAGCTTCTCTGACACCCAGCGCATGGTCCGGGCCATGGGGGTGCGGCTGCTACAATGCAACAGGCGCGCGTCAACCTTACCAACAAGGTTTTGTGCGGCTCCACGGTGACCACATCCCTGGAGATGATGCCACTGCATCGGTCCAAGCTCACATCGGAGAGCAAGGCCAGTGCCAAACCGTCATCCTCACGTATGCCACACGCTTCACTCATACCGTCAAGAAAGTCATACGTGACGGCACGAGCAAACTCGAAAGCGACAGGGTATTTCAGATACGACGTCCCAGACAACAGACGAGTGCAGCTGTCACATAAATCAAGCTTCTGCAACAAATACGAGCCCACGTCTTGATCCGTGGGGGGCGGGGCACCAACCTTTCCTGTGCGAAGGAATGCGATGGCGAATTTGACCACAGCAGGCACAACGCACGAAGACCGTCTGGTGTGAACCCTGATCCCACACATCACGCCTCACAACTTCCAGCATACTGTGCGTCAACATAGGGAGCTCAACGGGGCACTCACGCGTGACAAGACGCTTAGACAAAAAGTGCCTAGACGGGCCATCGCCACCCCCACGGCGCGAAGAGGAAAGGTACCGCCGTCGAACCTTGCGTTCCAAATCCCCAAAGGCAAGCGACAGTTGAGACAGATCAAACCTCGGCCTAAATGCGAAGATATGCCTACGGTGAAACATGGTGGGAAAAGTTCTGGTTGGCAAGGGTACGTTCCTCGGGTACCGAATCTGAACTAGGCTCGGGGTGGCACACATAGACGGGCATGGCAAAACAAGAGACGAGGGAGTTCAAATAGGGAGCGGGGAAATCACGAGCAAGGCGGGGGAACATGGAAGCAAGCACGCTCTCGAGGTCCACTCACTCGTCCTCCCCTGTCGGCGACGGGACTCCCAATTCAATGCCCTCTCCAGGTTCCGCGCCCTCCAGGCGCCGATTTATCATAACGGGGGGGGCGGCGCCCTTCTTCCCCTTGCCAATACTCTTCCCTTGTAGGCAAGCGCGCTCCGCTACTCGCAAATAGACGAGCGCGCCCCACTACTCGCAAAGTGACTACTCGCAAATGGCCTGGATCCGCCGCGGGGGATCCACGATAAATTACATCGAAGTAGACATGTGGTTTTCGGAGGTTTGCAAATAGGCACTTTGCGAGTAGTGGAACGCGCTCGGCGAGCAGAGTAACTACTCGCAAATGGCCTCGATCTGCCGCGGGGGATGCACGATTTACTAAACATCTAGGCAAACATCGATTTTGCGGACGTTTGCGGGTAGGCACTTTGCGAGTCGTGGAACACGCTCGGTGACTTTGGCCCCTTGCCGGAGCCCTTGCCGACGTCCTTGCCGAAGTCCTTGCCGGAGTCCTTGCTAGAGCGCTTGGCCGGAGACTTGGACTTCGACTTTCCGCCGGCCCCTTTACCTTTCCCCTTCTCAGTGGTTTTGCCTTGCTGCTTGCCACCAGGCTGCGTGCCTTTGCCTGAGCTCTTGCCCCCGCCGTTGGCGGGCGGGGACGCGCCGTTCTGTTGACGACGCATCGGCCTCGGCATCCCCTCTCTGGACGACAGCAGCGCAGCTCACATCATTAGAAAACAACGAAGCAGCATGTCGGGAAAGCGCCAGGTGCGAGCAAGGGCCCTTCCCGGCCCCGCGTTGGGCCAGACGGGAGGCAACGGCCATGTTGAGCAGATCGACGGGCTTCGTGGTGATCAGCTCCTGGACCAATTTGTCATCGCAGCCTGCTTCCTTAGCCCGTTCATCCTTCACTCGGGCCTTGGCAGCGGCAACGTGGGCGACCGTCTACACGTGGAGGACGTTCGCCTTAGCCGCTATCTGAACCGTGGGCACTCAAGCTTCAAGAAGGCCAGCCTGTGGATCCACGCCTCCGTCCTGGTCAAGGATCCAGAGCTGGCATGGCCTCTTGGGTGCGTGAAGTGATAGACGCAATACACTCCTTCCGCGTCAGACGACGTGATGCCTCCCGCTGCCGAGCCATGAAAGCCAAACCAAGCTTCTTCCTGTACCAACAGGCTGTACTTGTGTAAGCTCTGTTTTCCCTCACGCACAAGCTTCCCCGTCAGGTCCAGCCACATCTCGAGCTTGCCACGCTGGCCGAGTCCAACACGGGTGACTCGCACGCCAGAGCAAACGGGCGGCAAGCCAAAGGGACGTGGCCGCCCTCCAACTTGGCAACGTCCGCCTTTGTTGACTATGTCCACTCATTGACCCTCTGCAAGCTGTCGATATGTGCCTTCTGGCATTTTGTGGTTTTGCGGACCTTCTTGAGGACATCCTGCGTCACGAAACCTTTCAGCTCCGTGTCCACAAGAGCCTTTAGCGCAGCAAACTCGCTCTGCGGGGTTTGGCGCTAGCTGTCGCCTGCACCCGCAAGCAACTCTGGGGTGCACGGTTCCCCCCGGCGCCGTAGGCGACCCGAGGAGGAGGAGGAGGACGAAGGGGAGGAGGAGGGGAGGAGGGGGAGGAGGAGGGGGGAGGAGGAGGAGGAGGAGGAGGAGGAGGAGGAGGAGGAGGAGGAGGAGGAGGAGGAGGAGGAGGAGGACGGGTCGCATAAGCCCCAGGGAACGGGAGTGGTCCCGTCCTGGCCGCTCCTCAAGGCCTCCTCCTCCTCTCTGTGACTGTGGCTGGTGCCCAGGCCGGCAGCGGTGGCTGATCGCGCTGGGCTGCAGCCCTCCCTGTGGGGAGCTCACCTGCCCAGCCACGGGACCCGCCATCACCGCTGGACGGTTTCCCCCGGGGCCGTAGGCGACCCGAGGAGGAGGAGGAGGAGGAGGAGGAGGAGGAGGAGGAGGAGGAGGAGGAGGGAGGAGGAGAAGGAGGAGGAGGAGGAGGACGGGTCGCCTAAGCCCTTCGGAGAACCCTCAACAATACCGCTGAACGTCTGGGATCGGTCAGGAGTCAGGAAGTGAATCCTGCGGCTGCGTGACAGCCGACCCCTCACCACAAAAAAATGACTGTCCATGTCGAAATGGAATTGACAACTCTCGGTCGCTACACTGTGAATTATGAGCCTCGTCTACATCGCAGAGAAGAGGGGGCTGGGACGGGGCATGCCACTCCGTTTCAAAAACCTTGCCCCGATGTCTGGCCGCCGCGATGTCCGCGGCGACCTCGGAAACCGACCCGGAGGTTGGGCTCGGGGTCGGATTTCCTGCAACGATCCTGGGTAGTCTTCGTACGAACGAACACGGGCTATAAAGCCCGATCTAGAGGGCTCTACTAAGTCGGATTAGCCCAGATTCAGCCCAGGATGAAGCGGGATCACGCAGAACTGAACGGGACTAAGCCGGATTAGGCGGGATTGCGCCCGATGCTGGTCTGCGACCACCGGTACACTAGCACCCGGTGCTGAAATTGACCTCCCAGGACTTGCATGCTGACGGGAGGGACGAGGCCGAGAGACAGGCCCAGGAGGAGGACCGAGCAGGGCGAGGACCGAGCAGGAGGGAGGAGGGTCGAGCGGGAGTACCAGGCGAAAGGATTGGATCGGACAAAGGCCGAGGAGGGGCGAGGAGGACCGAGCAGGAGGAAGGAGCAGGAGGGAGGAAGCAGAGCCTGACACAGGAGGGAGGATCGAGCAGGAGGATCCCACGGAGGGCAGAGCCGAGGACGAGGATCGAGGACTCAGGATCACGGGAGTTCCATGCTGTGGGCCACCTGTGCCGCGGGCGCGGCGCTGACCCAGGTCGGGCGTCGCGTGCCTGGGCCAGCTGCGAGGTAGCTCCCAGACCGGGGTCAGCGGAGGGAGGGTAAGGAACATCGGCCCCACGCCGCTCCCGAACCTGGGGCGGCCAGAAGGGATTAGCCGACCCCCTGATAGCACTCATATCGGAGGCACCAGGAGGCCTCCCAGGACTCCCCTTTCTCCTCCTCCTCCTCCTCCTCCTCCTCATCATCATCATCATCATCAGCAGCATCAGCATCATCAGCATCATCAGCATCAGCATCAGCATCAGCATCAGCATCAGCATCAGCATCCTCAGCATCAACATCATCGTCATCATCATCACCATCATCATCAGCATCACCATCATCAAGTATCATCATCAGCAGCATCAGCATCAGCATCAGCATCAGCATCAATCAATCAATCAATCAATCAATCAATCAATCATCAATCAACATCATCAGCATCAGCATCCTCATCCTTATCCTCATCCTTATCCTCATCCTTATCCTCATCCTCGTTACCATCATCAGCATCAGCATCATCATCAGCATCATGAGCATCGGCGTGACCATCATCAGCATCAGCATCGTTTTCTAACTCCTCCTCCATCGTCCTCCTCATGCTTCGTCCTCCTCCTCCTCCTCCTTTAATCCAACCCTCTCACTCGCCCCCCCTTTCTCACTCTCAGGAGGAGGCTGCTTCTCCGCACACACACACACACTCACAAACACGCACGCACGGACACACGTACACGCGCACCCACACACACACACAGACGCACACGTTCACACACATACACACACGCACACGCACGCACGCACGTACGCACACATATATATATATATATACACAAACTCTCTTTCTCTCTCACAGCAAATGTATCGCACGAGCGCCAGCGCGCGCGCGCGCTCAGAAGCACACCGCCGAAGAGAGCGACCGCGCCAGCCGAGGCGAGCCGCCCCGACGCCTGTTTCTCTGAACGCATTCCATCTCTCCGCCCTGGCTCTCCGTCCTAGCATGCGGGCAAAAGCCATGCTGATTCAATCAATTGACAGTCGCATTTGCCCGGACTGGCCCGGCGCGCGCGTCGAAGCCGCCGCCCTGCGCCCCCCTGCCGTGCTCGGCCAGAGACGACCGACCCGCAGGCCTTCCCGCGGGAGGGGCCTCGGCAGATTCCGTCCCGCCCTCCCCATCCTACACCTCTCCATCGACTCCCCTCGCTGACCTCCTCATTGCCAGCCAATCCTCCTTCTCATCCCTGTTGGAGGCCCCTTCGCTGGATGTCATCATGAAGGAGGGGAGGGTCACAACCCTCCCAGACGAGCTATTTCAGACCTCCCCCAATCTGGCGACCCCCTCACGGACCTTTTCGCCAGACCCCACCCAGCCCTCCCGAGGCAGCTCAAGCCAGACCCCCCTTCTGATGAGACCCGGAGCGCCCTTAACCGAAGTGCGCGGATCCGAGTTACTTCCCCACACCTGGCCACGAGAGGTCTCAGACGATCCCGCAGGACCAGTATTAGGTCGGGCCTGTCCTCCTACAGGCGGAGTTGGGAGGAAAAATACAAAATGATCAAAAAATAAACCGAAAGGGTATAAAACAAAACGAAAGAACACGAAAAATCGTCCCTAGACTATTTTTGAACCCTTCTCGAATATTCCTCCTGTTGAAGGACATGCCCGACCGAAGACCAGTAGGAGGATGCTCCTAGTCCTCCGCCGCGGCGTACCACGACCCCGAACCTGCAGACCACAACAGAGCGACGGGGCGGCCCGAAGGTCAGTCAGGGCGGGACGGGGAGACGCCCACCCCTGCCGCTAATGAGGCCCCCGCGCAGTTCTCGAGGACCACGAGAGCATGAAGGGGCCCTGAGACACACAAATAAATACACACAAATAAAACGATTCCCCATATTTTCGCATTTTCTGGGTTTCTGTCTTCCCCCCCACTTCCCATATTTTCCCATATTTTCTGGGAATCGACGATTAATTGTGTCTGTGTGTTTTTTCCCCTCCTGAGAGCAAATGGGACACCCGGAGGCGTGGCTCCCGGGGCCTCTCGGGGCCGCTGCCGGCGGAGCGGGCGGGAGGCCGGGCCTAACCCCTCGACGCCGGTGCTGTCCGCGACGGCAAGAGGCGGGGAGCACGAGCGCGTGGAGGCCCCTGCGGCGCTCAGAGTCTGGCCAGAGGCGGCGCGCTCCGCCAAGACGTCGACCACGGCGTCCCCGCAAGCTGTGTGATTTCATGAAGGGGCCCTGGGACACGCAAACAAACAGGCGCAAACAACAGGATCCCCCACATTTTCCGATATCCTCTGGGTTTCTGTCTCCCCCCCCCCACTTCCAATGCTTTCCCATACTTTCGGGGGAATCGACGATTAATTCAGTCGGTCGAAATCTCGCCCAGCGTCCACACGGGGATCCCAACCTGGGCAGCGCGAGTCGCTTTGCCCTGGGCGCAGCCAGATTGTCACCATCCGCTCGTCACGTTGCTCTGCCGTGGCCTGCCGCCCTCGCCTGCCGTTGTCCTGCCATCACCCGGCGCGCGTGGGGCGGGGCCTCTCTCGGGGACTCCTGCGGCCCTGCGGCCGCGGCACGCGCAGGAAGGCGGGCGGGGAGGCGATCGCTGCCCACGCCCAACGACCGGACCCCCTCGGGCCGGGAAGTGCCCGGCACACAGGCGCTCCAAGATGGCCCACGACGCCCATCGCAAGGCCCCCTGCAGTGCTGTCTTTGCTCCAAGACGGCCCCACATGGCCCCCCAAAGCTAAGACTGGACCACGAGCGCCCCGAAGAGCCCGAAGGCGAGCCTGCCCGGCGCAGGTGGCGCCGTGAGCGACCGTGGCATCGAATACCGCGAGCGGCATGTCGTGAGCATCAGCAGTACAGTCAACCAGTATAGTAAGGACGCGCGATAAGGATGCGAGGGCCTTGGACGCCCATTTCGAAGCTTTTCGAGCGGGGCACGGCCAACGAAAGTGGCCAAGGATGGACCGAGGAGGCAAGGATGCAAGGGTACCCTTTGGAAGGTTGCCAATCCTTGCTAAGCTGGTTGCCTGTAGCAGTCCCACCTCCCCACCCCTTTCGTCCACCCCAAGAGGATCCGATGGGTGGACGGCGGCGTGGAGGCCTTCCTGTCTGAGGCCAAGATTTACACGCATCCACCGCCTGGGGAACCGATGCTCCAGAGACCCTGGAGGAAATATGTGTGAATATCTTTGGGCCCCCCCCAGGGGGTTCGAGAAGATCCATATACAAACAGATGTACAAGATTTGATGGCTCGCTGCGCTTCGCCTCATCTCTTGGTCCTGCGTCCGTGTACCTTTGGGCACCTAGGGAAAGATAGAGAGATGGGACGCTGTTAAAAGCAGGGCGGGAGGAACAAGAAGGAGAAATTAAGGGCCCCGAGCGCGGGCTGGGCCAGCGGCGGGTCCGAATACGACAAGGACGACCTTATCTCCTCATCGCCCGCCGTAGAGCATGCGAAGGAGACTGAAGCGGGAAAAGATCATGACAACGAGGGGGTGAAGACCATGGCCTCGAAGAAGTCTACAGTCATGAGCATGGTGGAGGTTGAGGACATTGCCGCGGCAACAGCTCAAATCATGACCGCGACGGGGCTGACGGTAATACGGGAAGGGGCGGTCAGGTTGATGATCATGTCATGTGGGGGCGAGGGTGGTAGCTGTGAGTGGGGTCTTGGTCAAGGCGGTGGGGGGGTCCAGGTATACACCGTGAGTGGGGTGAACGTCTGTGGCGCAGCTGCTGAAGGCATCGCGAGGCAAGCGAACGTCCAAGAATCAACAAAATAGTTCATGAGCCAGGATCCACGATGTCGCTTCGGGCACTTGCCGAGAGAGCTCAGGGCGCCGCCCTGTCTTGGGACCCCTGGCGTTAAGCGTTTTGGCTCGCGTAAACAAAACTCTGTCCTTCACTGGGCCGTCTTAGGGCCATGTGCCATGGGGGGAGATTGAGAAGCTCTTCTAGACATGTTGGGAGCCTCTTGAGGGTGTCTTGGGGGCTTTATGGGCCATCTTGGGGGCCTCTGGGGGGCCTCCGGGCCGTTTTGGAGGCCTCTTGGATCATCCTGGGGACCTCTTTGGCCGTCTTGGGGCCCTCTTGGGCCGTCTTGGGTTCCTCTGGGGCCGTCTTGGAAGCCTCCTGGGCCTTCTTGAAGCACCCTCGGACGCCTTCTTGGGGCACTCTTGAGCCGTGTTTTGGCGCTCCCCTTGGGCCGTCTTGGGGCGATCTCGAACGCTTCTGGGGGCGTCTTGAGCTGTCGGACGCCCCAAAAGGCTAAAACACCAGAATCAATGAATCTTGCCTCTCAAGGCCCATTGGAGGTCTCCTGAGGCCCTCTTGGGAGCCTGATAGGTCGTGTTGTGGTCGTTTTGGGGTCATTTGGAAGCCGTCCTTGAGCGCCCTTCTCTATCTTGGGAGTAGTTGCAAGCCTTCTGGACCCGTCCGCAGCGTCAAGAGGAGTGCGGGTGGCTACCCAAAGAGGCCAGGGAGCCGTCCGAAAGGAAACCTGGGGCGTGGTGGGGCGTCAGAAAAATGTCCTGAGATTTTGTGGGGGGCAGGTGTGAGCCATCCGGGGGGTGTTCTCCATGCAGGACGTATATGAATAGGAAAATCTAGATTCACACACACACACATATATATATATATATACATACATACATACATACATACATACATACATACATACATACGTACATACATACATACATACATGCATGCATGCATACATACATACATACATACATACATAGTTATATACACATATTGCAATGGCTTCCGGCCAATGCCACCGATCATGGCGGGCTGGATGTTTGCGCGACAAAGGAATGCACAGGCGGAGAGCTGAGCTGGGGCTCTATGGGCATTATCTAGCCCATTCGGCCACCGTGCCTGGGTTGTGGGTGGTAACGAAGCCTCTGAGATGTTCGTAGGGATGTCGTGGGAGGGCTCTCGGGAGCTTTTTGCAGGTCGTTGCGAAGCCTAGTGGTAAACGCCGTTCCTCCCCGGCGTAACGCTGGTTACCCGGGCCACCCACCCACCCTCCGGGTAACGTTAGGTCGGGCGTGTCCCCATACAAGCGGATTGTGGAGGAAGAGTTAATACTCCCAAATATTCAAAAAATACCCACAAATACAAAAAGAGTCGTCCCAAAACTATGTTTTGACTACTTTTGAATATTCCTCCTGTGGAGGGATAGGCCCGACTTAATCGCACTGGGAGGGGAGGCCTGGACCCCCGACTTACATGCTAGGGGGGCGGACTGTGCTCACAGGCATGGCGGGGTGCTGAAAGGCATGCTTTGGGTGGGGAGAGCCCGTTGCGCGCGACCGCTGTGGTCGCCGTGAAACAAGGGGTTCTAAGGGGATGGAGCGCTGGATTCTGTCTGATTTGTTTTTGCACCCAGGTGTTTCGGCGGGTCTTGGGGCCGTCATGAGACGGTTCTTGCTGACGAACTGGACCTGCTGGCGCCCTTGGACCCCCATGGCGCCCGCAATCTGAAGCGTCATCGGTCCAGGGCCCATTTCCCTCGGTGCCCGATTGTTTCATGCTAAAGCATTCCCCTGAACAGCGTGGTTGCAAGAGCAAATTGGCGCACGTGGGCCCCAAACAGTTATACTTGACGCGCAGGGCGCGCGATGCAACCTGCGCGGTGCTACCAATGTCGGCACCTGTGCAAGCATTGCGCGGGGAGTCTTGTTGAACTGAAGCATTGTGGCGTGCGTAGGCACTGCGGTACACATGGTTGCTGCGGTGTACACAAGCGAAGTGGTGTACACAAGCGCTCTGGTGCACGCAGGCAACGAGGTGTACGCAGGCACTGTTGCGCACACGGTTGCTGCAATTTGCACAGGCACTGCGGTGACCATAGCCGAGATGGTGCTGCGGTGCACGCGGCCGTCCTGGTGCACGGAGGCACTTCGGTGTACACAGGCGGCGGTGTGTTGCACGCAAGCGTTGGGCATTGTCGTGTACGCAGGGACTGTGGTGAACGCGGGCGATTGATGAGCCGGTCGCGGGTGCACGCCGCGCCCGCCGTTACCGTTACCCTCCCGCCCGAAACCCCCCTCCCCCCGGGGTAACGACCGTTACCCTGGAGGGAAAAAAGACGCTCACTTTGGCGCCGTTTTGTGGCCTCTTGGGGCGTCTTGGGGGCCTCATGGGGGTCTCTTGGGGGCTCTGGGTGGTCTCTTGGGACCACGAAGGGGTATCTTGGAGCGGAAGGCATGACTTAGCGGTTCGGGCTTCCCCTCTGGTGCCTCTCTTGGCGCTGACTTGGGACTCCCTTGGGCCGTCTTGGGGCGTCCTGGGGCGGTTTCGGGACTCGAGTGGGGCGTTTTGGGGCGGTGTTCGCGGGTCTCTGGGACCGTATTGGGAACTCCTTGGATCGTCTTGGACGTCGTGAAGGCCGAGAAGTCGGACATGCTAGAAATGAGGCTCCCCACAACAATTGACTGGTGTTTGCCTCTTGGCGCCCTCTTGGGGTTGCACTTGGAGACCTCTCGGGATGTTTTCGGAGCTTTTGCGGCCGACTGGAGGCTGTCTTGGGCGTCTGGGCCCGATCGTACAGCGATTGTGCAGGGCCTAAGAGGTCCTGACCTGTACATTTTGACGTGTCCGAGGCCCCCCAAGAAAGCGGAGCAAAGCAGAGCATAGGCGCACCAAGGTGGTCCCCCCCCATTCCCCAGCAGAGCCACCCCAGCCCCCCTCCCCAGCAGAGCTGAAGCTCAAGCTCTAGGCTGTAGCTCAGGGTTTTTGAAACTCACACGCCAGATCGGCGGACACACACACAAGTATATATGTATGTAGTTGTGAGATCCACAAACATAGATCTACATGCATGTATGCATACATGTATGTGCATATACAAATACATACATACACACATACATACATACATACTAACATGTGCGTAATTGCGCACCTGTGTGTAAGTGTGTGTGTGTGCAAGAATAAATGTGCGTAAACGTGTGTGTAAGCTGGTGTACGTGTGTGTGTAAGTGTGTGTGTAGGTGTGTAAGCGTGTAAGTGTGTAAGTGTGTGTGTGTGTGTAAGTGTGTGTGTGTGTGTGTGTCAGTGCGTTTAAGTGTGCAAAGTTGTGTGAGTGCAGCGGTGTGTAAATGTACGTGAACGTGTGTGCCAATGTGAGAAAGGGTGCGTACGGGTGTGTAGGTGTGTGTACGTGTGCGTAAGTGTGTGTAACTGTGTGTATGTGCGTGCACGGGTGTGTAAGTGTGTGCACCTGTGTGGAAATTTGCGGAAGTGTGTGTAACTGTGTGTGAATGTGTGCAAGTGTATGTAAGTGTGTGTGTAAGTGTGTGAGTGGGTGTACGTGTGTGTGTGTGTCGGTGTGCGTAGGTGTGTGTACGTGTGTCTTAATGTGTGTAAGTACGTGTCCGTGTGTGTAAGTGTGTGGGTGTGTATAAGTGTGTGTAAGTGTGTGTGTGTGTGTCTAAATGGGTGTGAGTGCGTGTAGGTGTGTGTACGTGTGCGCACGTGTGTGCAAGTGTGAGTAAGTGTGTGTAAGTGTGTGAGTGTGTGCAAGTGTGTGTGTGTGTGCAAGTGTGTGTGTAAGTGTGTGCAAGTAGGTGTGTGTGCAAGTGTGTGTGTAAGTGTGTGTAAATGTACGTGAGTGTGTGTAGGTGTGTGTACGTGTATGTATCAGTGCGTAGCGGTGTGCATATGTGTAAGTGTGTGTAAATGTGTGTGCGTGTTTGTAAATGTGCGTAAGTGTGTGTGTGTGAGAGAGAGTGTGCGTATATGAGTAAGTGTGTGTAAGTGTGTAAGCTTGTGAGTATGTCTAATGTGTGTAAGTGCGCGTACGTGTGCGTACGTATGTGTGGATGTGTGTAAGTCTGTGTGGGTGTGTGTAACTGTGTGTGCGCAAGCGTGTAAGCGTGTGCAAGTGTGTGCATATGTATATGTATGTGTGTAGTTGTGTGTGTGTTTGCGTGTGTGTGTGTGTGTGTGGTGTGTGTGTGTGTGTGTGTGTGTGTGTGTGTGTGTGTGTGTGTGTGTGTGTGTGTGTGTGTGTTTGTTTGCGCGTGAGTGTGTGTGTGTGTGGCGTGCGTGCGTGCGTGCGTGTGTGTGTGTGTGCGTGCGTGCGTGCGTGCGTGCGTGCGTGTGTGTGTGTGTGTGAGAGTGTGTGTGTGTGTTTGTGTTTCAATTCGCGGCCACAGAGGCCCCGACCCGGCTCCTGGGGTAGCTTGTCGCTCGAAACCAATATTTGATGGCCCTTGGGCCCAGTAAGGGTCCCCAGAGGCCGACATTGAGGTAACTGGTTTGATCTGCGGCGCCTTGGGTGCAAGCTGCAACCGAAGGCATGGAGGAAACACGCTGGGATTGAAACTTCATATCGCTGGAGATCGGGGTCAACAAATTCTGACGTCCGGCCTCGCCACAAGCCCTCCCGCTCCATCGGGCCTCCTCAGGGCTTGGGCTCGGCGGTCCGCTCACCAGTAGTCCCAGCCCTGGGGGTTTTGGGCGGCCGTCACCGTCGCCAGCGCAGCACCGCAGGGATGGGCGGCATTGCGCCGCAATGCGGGCCGAGGGCAACGATGCCGAACGCTCGGGTCGCCGAACTTCGCGCCCAGACCCCCTCGCGTCATGAAAAAGTCAGGGCGGGCGCTATCGGCTCGCTTTGGCGCTCCAGGGGCCCTCGCCGGGCCCGGGGAGCCTCAAAGAAAGGCTCAGGATGGAAGGCCCGGCCTCGGGGGAGAGGGTCGAGATCTCTGGGGGGAACTCTTGCGAAAAAATCCAGACGTCGGGGGTCTGGGTTCGGGGTGCACGGTTGGTTTCCCCCGGGGCCGTCGGCGACCCGAGGAGGAAAAGGAGGAGGAGGAGGAGGTGGAGGAGGGGAAAGAGGAGGAGGAGATGGAGGAGGAGGAGGAGGAGGAGGAGGAGGAGGAGGAGGAGATGGAGGAGGAGGAGGAGGAGGAGAAGGAGGAGGAGGAAGACGGGTCGCCTAAGCCCTTCGGAGAAACCCTCCAGGGCTCGGGAGGCGTAGCTGTCCTCCTCGCCGCCGATCCTGGGCCCAGGAGCGGCGCCAGGTGCCCGCCGCCCCGGCCAGGCCAGGAGGGCGCGCCTGCCCAGCATCGGCGGAGTCTGGACAGTTGCCGCCTGTCGAGATCCTCGCGCCGAGCGAAGCGCGAAGCGCGCAGCGCGACGCGCGACGCGCACTGGATCAGATTTCCGGCCTCGCTAGCAGAAGAAAAACCACATAAACATAAACCTTGGGTCGCCCGCGCGGATTTCTTGCATCCGCGCTGGACCCCCCGGAGCGCGCCAGAGGCGGCGCCGGAGGCGCCGCCGGGGTGCCCAGGCGCGGATCCAAGAAATCCGCGCGGAGCGCCAAAAGTTTATGCTTTTGCGTTTTTGTTTTTTTTGTTTTTCTTTTTTTTTCTTTTTTGTTTTTTTTTCTCCATATTTTCGGCCTCGCACCGTCCAGTGGCGAAAAACACGTGTTCCAGCCCAGGCCGCGCCGCGAGAGGCTCGGCTATCCTGTCCTTGCGCCCCCTGGGGGGGGGTCCGAGGAAGATACGAAGGGCGGCAGCGGGCAGCAGGCACGGAGAGGAGGCACGCCGTGCGAATCGTTGGTGCGGCTGCGGCAGAGCGGTGAGATCGTGCACGGCAACGTCTGCAGACTGAAGCGACTCGGGAGGGAGAAATCGTGCATCTATCGACTACACGCCAGAGTGACCCTGGGTAAGAGTGACCTTTGGTACGCGGCTTTGGGGGGGCCGCGGGGGAACCAAACACGCGCGCGAAAGATGCCACTACCGCATCGCGTCCTGCGATCGGGGAACCCCATTGGGCCCGCACTCCAAGGTCACTCCAGCGAAAAGTCACTCTTACGTGTAGTTGAATCTAAGCGGTTGCAGACTAAAGCGAACCGCTACGGATAGGCCACGCCGGTCCGCATTCCTGCCACATTGCGTGCAAGGTAGCACTGGCACTGGCAGAGAGCGACGAGTGGCCAGGAGAGACAACGAAAGTGCGGTCCTCCATCCGAGAGCGCGGAGGAAACCCACTACCCTCAACAGAATGAACCTCAAACATTAGCTTCGTATATCTGGTGCTCTGGGTCTGGGTAGCATGGCGCGCGACGTACTAGTTGGCACCCCCTCACCAGTGTCGGTAATCGTGAACTTCCGAGCCGCACTGGCCAAGACCATGTCTCGCGCTGCTTCGACAGTGGTGGATGTGCGACACTTAAGAAGCGAAAGGAGGCGACATTGATGGAACACCCTTTCGCCCCATGTCATCTCCCGAGGACTGGCGAGCGCCTTGGAGCCCGAAAACCGTGAAACTAATCCAATGCTCCGTTCAGAATTTCGAAGGGAACCCATCCGTTTCGACGAGCAGCCTCTGGGAGACCCAGATCCCTGATGTTTGAACCCAAGACCCAGAATCCGTCAGCAACGAATCGGGAAATCGGACCGCATTGGAATGTGCGTCGGACCGGGATCGGGCTGCATCGGCACGGAATCGGAACCGGATCGCATCTGGCCGCATCGGATCGTCCAGGATATCGTAAGATAATCGACTCGAGCCAGTCGGAATCGATATCGAATCGAATCGATCGGATCGAAACGGCCCCAGTGAGCCTCGCTTCTCGAAGCCGCCTTGATGGCGACCCCGACGGCCTCAGGAGGCCTCCGCCGCTCCCCCGGAAGCCACAAAGGGGAGGTATGAATTCCCCCCCCCCCCTCCCCCTCCACCTCCTCTCGGCGGCGCGCACAGGGGGGTGGGGGGAGGGGGGAGGGCTTCTTAGAAGGAGGCTGCTTCTTCGAAGGCGCCGGCCTTACATCTGTAGAGAAGGCCCGCGCCTTCTGAGAAGCAGGGGTGCTTCTAAGAAGCCCTCCCCCCTCCCCCCACCCCCCTCTGCGCGTAGCTGATCCACATCGTCTCCCCATCGCGAATCGACCCGGACCTCTCCAGATGCCCTCTGGTCCAACCGTTAGGGCGGAACCAGGCGTGGTGGCGAGAGGCCTCCTGGAAGCCCCGAAAACGGCGAAACACACACACACACAATCACACACACACACACACACGCACGCACGCACACACACACACACACACACACATACACAAACAAAACGAGCCTCGGTCCTCGAAACTGGAACATCCTCCTCCTCCTTCTCCTCCTCAATCCTCCTCCCTCCTCCTACCCCTCCTCCTCCTTCTCTTCTCTTCCTCCTCCCCTCCTCCTCCTCCTCCTCTTCTTCCATCTCCTCCTCCCCCTCCTCAACTCCTCCTCCTCCTCCTCCTCACCTCCTCCCTCCTCGCCTCCTCCCTCCTCCCTCCCCTTTTTCCCTCCTCCCTCCTTCATCATCCTTTCTCCCGCATCCCTCCTCCCTCCTCCTCCCCCCACCTCCCCCTTCCACCCCTCCCCCTCCCCCCTCCCCCATCCCCCCCATTTCCCTCTTGGTCCTCGAACCTGGAACATCATCATCCTCCTCTTCCATCCTCCTCCCTCCTCCCCCTCCTCCTCCTCCTCCTTTTTCTTCTCTTCCTCTTCCTCTTCCTCCTCCTCATCTTCCTCCCCATCCGCCTCCTCTTCTTTTTCCTCTTCCTCCTCCTCCTCCTCTTCTTCTTTCTCTTCCTCTTCCTTCCCTCTCTCCCTCCTCCCTCCCCCCTCCCCCCTCCCCCCTCCTCCCTGCTCCCATCCCTCCTCCCGCCTGGCACGATTCGGGATCTCCAAGGCGCAACAGTCAAATTGATTCGTGGCGTTGAAGTTCCCAGAATGTTGTTTTTGGGACGCTTCATGATTTCCTAACGTTTGTTCCTAAAAGGGGCAACTCGCCCAGCGGGAATGAGCCCATCTGGGGGCCTCTGAAGAAGGAAGTTGGAGGAAGGGTTTATTCCAACATCGTTGACAGATCTTGGGTTTACACTGGTCCTCCTCGTCCCCCTCCTCTTCCTCCTCCTCATCCTCCCTACCTACCTCCCTCCATCCCTCCCTCCTTCCTCTATTGCATTTCCTTATGAATAGATTGTCCCTGTCACCACCCGAGGCCTGTCGAAAGGGCGGGGCTGGGCGTTTCGCCTGAGATTTCCTCACCACCTATGTCCCTGAAGCTTCAAATGGGCAGGATTTTGACAATTTGAGGGCGGACGGTTTTCAAAATGTGGTTCTTGCCTTTGCGCCGCGCGCATTCGTCTTACGAAATCGCAGATAGGTGTCACGGATTGACGGCGGGCCGCTTTCAAAATGTGGCTCTCGCCTTAGCAGCACGCAGACTCGTCTGAAACATCTGCAAGAGTTTCACGGACTCCCATGGTCAACGTACCAGAAGTGCTGTCTGGGAGCGATGTAAGACTGTCAGAGTGCAACAGTTTACGTTGATTCATGGTGAAGCTCCAGGATCGGTGATCAGGCACGATTCAGGATCGTCAAGACGCAACAGGATCGTCAAGACGCAACATGTTGTTTGATTTGCGGCGCTGAAATTCCCAAAGTGGTGTTTCGGCAAGTTCAAGATCTTCCAACGGTTGTTTCCTAAAGGGGCAGTTCCCTCACTGGAAATTACTCCGCCCAGGGCCTCTGACGAGGGAGCTTGGAGGGAGAATGCATTCCAACATCATTGGTGAATCGTGGGTTCATACCTCCTCCTCCTCCTCCTCCTCCTCCTCCTCCTCCTCCTCCTCCTCCTCCTCCTCCTCCTCCTCCTCCGTCCTTCTTCACCCTCGCAACCCGTCGAAGGCGACTCCCGTGGGGCCGGCCGGCCGCGGCTCGCAAACGCCTTGCTTTTGCTCTTGCCCTTGCCCCCTCTCCGCCGGAAGGACCCGAAGTCGTCCACGACCTGCCGCGGGCGGTCCCAGAGAGCGGCGACTGAGCATGCGGTGGGCGCCCCCTTCTCCTCTGAGCACCCTCCTGCTCCTCCTCCTCCTCCTCCTGCTCCTCCTCCTCCTCCCTCCTCCTCCCCTCCTCCTCCTCCTCCTCCTCCTCTCCTCCTCCTCCTCCTCCTCCTCCTCCTCCTCCTCCTCCTCCTCCTCCTCCTCCTCCTCCTCCTCCTCCTCCCCTCCTCCTCCTCCTCCTCCTCCTCCTCCTCCTCCTCCTCCTCCTCCTCACTCTCTTCCTCCTCCTCCTCCTCCTCCTCCTCCTCGTCCATCCCGAGGCCAGTCGGAAAGGCGGTCCAGGCGTTTCGCGCGAGACTCCCCTATCACTTACGACCCTGAAGCTTCAAAATTGACAGCGTTTTCACACATGGAGTGCGGATCGTTCCCAAAATGTGGTTCTCGCAGCAGCGCCGCGCACATTCGTCTTAAACATTGCAGAAGCTCTTTGCATTGAGGACGGGTGGTTTTCAAAATGCGGCTCTCGCCTTCGCGCCGCGCATTCTCGTTTTCAAAGGTGGCAAGAACTTCACGGATGGGCAGCGGGTCCTTTTCGAAATGCGGTTCTCGCCATAGCGCCTCGCAAACTCGATTTAAACAAGTGTAAGAGGTTCACGGGCCCCCATGGACCATGTTTTGAACGATGCAGGATTGTCAGGGCGAAGCAATTACGTCGACTCGCGGTGTTGAAGTCCCAGAAATGGTGTTCCGGCACGACTTAAGACCGTCAAAAACGCAACCGTCTGGTCAATTTGTGGCATTGAAGACCCAAGAGTGGTGCCCTGGCACGGGTCAGGATTTTCATATGGTTGTCTCCCCGACGGGACACTTCCCTCAGAGGAAATGAACCCTTCGGGGGGCTTATGAAGAGGGATCTTGGAGGGAGGGCTTATTCCAACATCGCTGATGGGTCTCCAGTGTAAACTGAACAACATGTTCATCTTTCTCCTGCTCCTCCTCCTCCTCTTCCTCTTCCTCCTCCTCCTCCTCCTCCTCCTCCATTCCCTTCCCTTGCAAGCAACTCAACTCCTCCCTGTCTCAACCCGAGGCTGGTCGAACCGGCGGGCTGGGCGTTTTGCATGAAAGCCCCCTACCACTTACGGCCCTGAAGCTCCAAATTTGGCAACAGTTTCACCATTTGAGGGCCGGCGGTTTCCAAAATTACACCAAAGAAAAAAGCCCAATCGGTGGATGGTTTTCGCTGACGAGATCGACCGGGAACCCGGGAGCCCGTGAACCCCAAACCCACCGAGATCGGCCCAGAACCGGAAACCCGAGAACCCGAACCGGGAACCCGGGAACCCAGCCTGCTACCAAATTCGGGCGGACACTTTTGCCAAATCTTACTTCCACTAGGACCCCTTCAGTGCAAGCACTGATTGGGGAACAACAGTTTCACCATTTGAGGGCCGGCGGTTTTTCAAAATGTGGTTCTCGCCGTAGCCTCGCGCACATTCGCCTCAAAAGAGGCCGCAAGAACTTCTTGGATCTAGGGCGGGCGGTTTCCAAACCGCAATTCTCGTCTTAGCGCCGCGCATCCTCGTTTTTCCCCGATCACTGTTTGCACTGGAGGGGTCCTTCCTAGCGGAAGTTGAAAGATTTTGCGAGAATTTCCCGCCGATTTTGGTAGCAGGCTGGGTTCCCAGGCTCCCGGGTTCCGGGCCCCCTGGTTCCCAATTGTTGGTTCGGGCCGATTTCGGTGGGTTCTGGGTTCCCGGGCTCCCATGCTCCCGGTCGATCTCCTCAGCGAAAACTATCCACTGATTGGGGTTGTTCTCTGGTGTAATCAAAACTTGTCAGAGCTTCACGAATTGCGGGCGGGTCGTTTTCAAGATGTGGCTCTCGCCTTAGCGCTGCGTACATTCGGTTGGCAAAGCATTCGACGAGTTTCACGGATTGACGGCGGCTTCTTTTCAAAGTATCGTTGTCGCCTCAGCGCCGCGAACACCCGATTTAAACATTACAGAGGTTCTACGGGTCCCCAAAGTTAGCGTACCGGAAACGGTGTTCCGGAACCATGTAGGATTGTCAGGACGCAACAGTTAATTACGTTGATTCGCGGCGCTGAAGATCCATAAATTGTGCTCTGGCACGGTTCAAGATCGTCAAGACGCAACAGTCATGTAGACTCACGGCGTTGAAGTTCCGAAAATGGGGCTCTCGCACGCTGTAAAGGTATTCCAAGGGTCGTCTCCCAACGGAGCACTTCGTTCAATGGAAGTGAACCTTTTTTGTGTGGGGCCCCTGAGAGGGAGCTTGGACGGAGGGTACATTCCAACATCGATGACGAGTCTTGGGCTTGCACTGGTCCTCCTCTTCGTCCTACTCAGCACAATCGTCCGCCTCCTGCCCCTCCTCCTCTAAAGGGAAATTAGGACACACAAATAAATACACACAAATAAAAGTAGTCCCCATATTTTCCCATATTTTCTGGGTTTTTGTCTTCCCCCCCAATTCCCATATTTTCCCATATTTTCCTTGGAATCGAGGATTAATTGTGTCTGTGTGTTTTTTCCCCTCCTGATCCTCCTCGCACGCAACTCGGAACGTGTCCCTGAGTCACTCAACTCAGCCCGGTGCAGCATCTGCGCGCGGGCAGCCCGTGCTGAGATTACCAGAGCCGAACGAGACGAGCGACGGCGACCCCCTCCCCACGGCCTTCATCGCGGACGTTTGCCAGGGCGGAGTCGCCGTGAGGAGCCGAGCTTCCGACGCAGACAACACTATCCCTCGGAGCGCCTGCTGCGATGGAGGGCGGCTGGTCACACTCGAAATACGACGACCCACATCCTGAAAGGCGTTCTGGACGAAGCTCGGGTCCACGGAGCGAGCGATGACGCTCTGGGCGTGGACCTGGGGACCCTCGCGCCGCGCCTC
>CAUYUJ010010480.1:190229-227729 GCA_963575745.1 Prorocentrum cordatum | reverse complement strand
GCTTGCGCAAGCCCGCGACGTCACCGAACAAGTGGGTGTTAACGCACTCATGCTTGGCCGCCACCACCGTCTTGACAAGGGTCTACGTGTGGGTGCTAACTTCGATGGCGATGCCCTTCTTGGTGTTGGCGAACTGGGGGTCAACCCTCGCGGACACGTCCTTCGTGAACAGCTTGGGGAGATCATCCAATGTACTCCTCGACACGTGTGCACAGAGGCAGAGCACGAGCCGGTGGCAAACCAGAGCTCACCAGCACCCGAGGCCCAGGGGTCAGCGTCCGCCAGTGGGTCCGCAGAACGTTGACCACCAGGAGGGCGGCGAACACTACCCTTTTGATGTTCAGCCCTCGGGGTCGAGGTCACGTCTGGGGGGCTCGGAGCGCGAGCGCCTGTTCGGTGTCCCCCTCCCACCGCGCGGCTTGGCCGAGTGTTTGGTGGCACTGGGTCCATCAGCCCCCGCGCCACGTGCACCACCTCGAGCACGCCGCCCAGAGTGCTGCGCAGCGCCATGGTTATCGCCACCCGGCATGGGGGCCGCTCCTGGCGGCTCGCGAGCAGGCAGAAGCTCTGGGCAAAACGGCGCTGTGAAAGTGAAGGGTAAACAGGAGCAGCTGAGGCCAGGGCAGGCGCACAGCAGCGAGAGATGAATAGTGTACCCTGCCCCGCTCGAGAGAGGCAACGGACGCGCCAAAGCTTACCAGAGTAAGCTGTGTCACTTTAGCGTCCTCTGTTCAGCCTTGAGCCCCAATGGCTACGGACTCCTCATCCTCCTCCTCCTCGTCCTCCTCCTCCTCACCGTCATCATAACCATCGTCATCATCAGCAGCAGCATCTTCATCAACACCATCGCCACCACTACCATCATGATCATCATGATCATCATGATCATCATCATCATCATCATCATCATCATCATCATCATCATCATCAGCATCATCATCATCATCATCAGCATCAGCATCATCATCATCATCATCATCATCAGCATCATCATCATCATCATTATCATCATCCTCATCAGCATCATCATCACCATCAAAAACAGTATCATAGTCATCAGCATCATCATCATGACCATCACCATCATCATCATCATCATCATCATCATCATCAGCATCGACATCAGCACCATCATCCTAATCGAAGTCATCATTGTCCGCGTCGTCGTCGTCATCATCGCCATCACCACCACCATCGCCACCATCGCCATCACTCCCACCATCGTCAGCAGTATCACCAACGTCATCATCATCATCATCATCATCATCATCATCATCATCATCATCATCATCATCATCATCATCATCGTCATCCTCATCAACAAAATTATCAGCCTCATCATCAGCAGAAACATCACCAGTATCGTCATCCTACTCACAACCGTCATCCTAGACATCATCATCAACGCCGTCATCAGCATCATCATCATCATCAGCATCATCAGCATCAGAATCCTCAGAATCCTCAGCACCATCACCATGATCCTCATGCTCATCGGAATCATCACCACTGCCACCGACATCATCATCCTCATCAGCAGCATCCTCAGCATCATCATCATCATCAGCATCGCGATCAGCATCAGCATCATCATCAGCATCATCGTCGTCATCATCTTCATCATTACCTCTTCCTCCCCCGTCTCCTCCTGCTCCTCATCCTCCTGCTTCTCCTCGTCATCATCATCCTCCCTCCCTCCTCCTCGTCCATGGAAATCAACATCGTCAGCATCATCATCAGCAGCATCAGCGTCATCATTATCGTCATCAGATACGTCATCGTCAGCATACTCTTCAGCGTCATCATTATCAGCAGCATCAGCATCATCACCAACATCATCATTATCATCATCGCCATCATCGTCATCATCGTCACCATGACCCTCATCCTCATCGTCATCCTCATCATCATGATCGTCATCATCGCCCTCCTCCTCATCATCACCACCACCACCAACAGCATCAGCATCCGCATCAGCAACATCATCATCAACATCATCATCATCGTCATCAACGCCGTCATCAGCATCATCATCATCATCAGCAGCAGCAGCATCATCAGCTTCGCCATCATCATCGTCATCATAAGCATCATCATCGTCATCAGCAGCAGCAGCCTCATCATCATCATCACCATCATCGTCATTCGCATCATCGTAACAATGATAATCATCGTCATCCTCATCATCATCATAATCATCATCATCGTCATCATCCTCAGCATCACCACCATCATCATTACATTAGAATCATCATCATCATCATCATCATCATCATCATCATCATCATCATCTTTATCCGCATCGTCATCTATATCATCATCGTCATCATCCTCATAAGCATCCTCATCATCATCAGCATCGTCAGACTCGTCATCATTAGCATCACCATCATCATCAGCATAATCATCAGCGTCGTCATCAGCATCATCGCCATCATCGTCATCATCACCCTCATCCTCATTCTCGTTATCCTCATCATGACCGTCATCATCCCCCTCCTCATCATCACCACCACATTCAACAGCATCATCATCAGCATCATCAGCATCATCAGCATAATCATAACAACATCATAATCATCATCAGCATCGTCGTCATCAGCAGCATCATCATTAATATAATCATCATCTTTATCAGCGGCATCATCATCATCAGCACATCATCACCAGTCGACATCATCATCATCAGCAGCATCAGCATCGACATCACCATCAGTATCATCACTATCGTTACCACCATCATCATCCTTATCATCACCATCATCATCATCATCATTACCGCCAACGTCGACGTCATCGTCGTCGTCATGGTCGTCGTCGTCATGGTCGTCGTCGTCATCGTCATCGTCATAGTCGTAGTTGTAGTCATCATCTCCAGCATCATCCTCATGGGCTGCGACATGAGGAGACGGCGGAGCGGGAGCAGAGACAGCCTGCTTCGGGCCGGCGGGTGTGGAAGAACGGTGGAGGTCTCGGAGGATCGGCGGCCTCCGGGCCAGAAACTCGGACCTCTCCAGCGGCTGCCGCGCCGGGACGATTCTGGGCCCCCCCTGGGATTCTCTCGGGGAGGCGCGGCGCAACTCTTGGAGGAGGAGGAGGAGGGAGGTCTCGGAGCCAGAAACTCGGAACTCGGCTGCCGCGCCGGGACGGTTCTGGGCACCCTCTCGGATTCTCTCGGGGAGGCGCAGCTGCTGGAGATCAACCAGAGGCTGGAAAAGACCCCCAGGAACTGACGAGAGAACGCCCGAAGACCTCTGTGGCTCGTCGTCGTCCTCCCCCAAGGGGCATTTTTGCTCACTTTGCACGGAGAGTGGGGGGGGGGGGGGCGTGGCGAGGCCCGAAAGGAGATCTGAACTCGGGGCCTCACTTGCACGCGTTTTCGGCCTAACGCGGTTCGAAGAGGCGGCGGAGGGGGGAGAGGGGGTCGTGGGCGGGATGCCATGCAAGGAAACCTGCCTGAGTCTACTCTACAACGTTCTCGAAAGATCGCAAGCCTCTACGGCTCGTCGTCCTCCCCCCGCATGGTGGGTGAGCGACAAAACCAAACGGGTCTTACGCGAGGTGACATAGCGACCTTACGCCGCGGCTTACGCGAGGCGCCCGCGCGGCACGCCACGTTGGAAACGAGGGCGCTTACGCGCGGCCTTACGCGGGAAGCTTACGAGCGAATGTCGGCGAAGACGGACTGTTTTTATTCCGTCGCTCACGTGGCGGCCAGCAGCGGTGCCGGCGGCGGCGCTGGCGGCGAAAAGTTGCGGGTCCGGGGCTGCGGCACCTCCTCGAAGAGGTCGTGCTTCCACTTGCCGCCGCCACTGCGCCGGAGCACGGGCGCTACAGAGGGAGGGAGGGAGGGGTGAGGTCGGGCAACGCTTTTGGAGGCAGGCGCCTGCGCTGTCTGGTTTGAGGGGGGGAGGGAGGGAGGGGGAAGGAAGAGGCAGGGAGAGAGGACGGAGGGAGGGAGGAAGTACAAGAATCGCAGCCTTCGCGTAGCGATAAGAGCACACTCGAGCAAGACCCCTGACTTTGAAGCTCCGCAGGAGGACAAGGAACACGAAGCGCCCGAACTGGAGGAATGACGTCACGGAAATTGCAAACCACCATTGTGGAAAACTGTAGCACCCACTTGACTGCAATACACACCACCACCACGACAAACTGCGGGACGTGACCTTTCACTGTACCGCCAGGTGAATGATCAAACTTAAGGAAGGCCTTCAGCCCATTGGTTAGGCAAACAACCTCATGTCCCTCGGAACCTTTCCGCACAGGAAGATGATCACCAGAACGTAACATGAATTATGGGAGACACGCGCAGCTGATGGGATGAAAGATAAAGCCCGACGAGGGATGCGGAGGAGGAGGAGGAGGGAAGAGCAAGGAGGAGGAGGGGGATCCAAGACTTTGGACCTCTTTGGCCCTCCTTGGGCCTCCAGGGACCTCCGCGAGAGGGAGGACGCAGGAGGATTTGAACGGCATCTCGGAGAGTCCGTATGCCCTCGGGGGAGGGGAGGGGTCCAGACACGTCTCTGGTGGTTCAGAGACTGTCGACGGTTCTCCATTTAAAACGTTCGAGAGAGTCCCCAATAGGTTTTGGTACCTTGGCGACTAGCAGAGCAAGACGAAGATGAGGAGCAGTAGAAGCAGAACGGAGGAGCACGGGGCCGAAGATGAAGAAAGGTAGAAGGAGAACGAGTAACAAAGTTTGACGAAAAAGAATGAGAACTAAGTCGGGAAGCGGAGCAGCAGCAGCAGACCGAGGTGGGGGAGAGGGAAGAGAAGAGGAGGGGGGGAATGATATGTTACAGTAACTACAACCATGATGAACAAGCTCTGGAGCCTGTTGCGCAAGGGGTCAGAAGATATATCTTACAAGTGAGTGTGTACATCATATATATATATATATACACGCAGTGCCCTGCCATCTATATGTCCTGCCAGGATACGGTGAGGCGAAGGAGGGGGAGAATCATGAGAAAGCCTGAGGTAGAACAACAGAAGAGGAGAAGAAGGACGCAAAGGAGGAGGCAACGAAGGAGAGTAGGAGGAGGGCCCCGATGACACGTTCCTTCCTTAACCCGAGGAAAATCAAAAACGGCGACAAACATCAGCCCTGGTGCCCAGGTGGTCCAGGCGACGGGAGCGGAGCGCACGTCCTCCTGACCGGCCGAGGCGCCCCGACGGGAAAACCATCAAAGTTGCCCTGGGGATGATCACGAAAGAACGGGGTCGGGTACCGAATGTAATGCACAACGGTGAGGACATTGGATAAGAAACCCTTGGATAAAAAATCCAGGGTGAGGAGGCCGGTGGAACATCAATGATGGCTCGACCATGGCTATCACCGCCGCCCTCATCAGATGAGGAGCCATCCAGGGTCTGGTGCCTGTTGGGCACATTGCTTAACGAACGCTTCCCCCGTATCCCTGCGCTATCAAGCACGCTGACACCGTGACGAAGCTGTACCCCGCGGACGCACTCGAAAGAGGGAGCTGCGTGCGAGGCAAGATACATGGCGTGGACTGGGGGTCAGGAACGTACAGAACGGCGTGCGGGTACGTGGGCGCGTGAATGTTATATTGACGATATGTTTGCGCATACCATATGATCGAGGTGCACTTCAGTAGGCACCAATTCTAATCTGCCACCGTACCCCCCGTCACGTTGGGGCGTGTGAGAATGCCAAGTGATGGCTGGTAGGGTTGCTGTAATCTTCTGGGGTCCCCCTCTCTCTGGCCGTGTTGCACCGCATGCATCGCCCACTCTCTCGAGGTCACAATCATCAAAATACGGCAGTTTCGCGCTCTCGAGGTCAAGATGCCTCGACGACTGCCCACTTTTGCTCCTAGACTGCCCACTATGGCCTCAAGACGGCCCAAGATGGCCTCAAGACGGCCAAAGAGGCCTTCGAGACTTCCCAAGAGAGCCCCAAGAGCCTTCCCAAAAAGGCCTCGAGTGGCAAAACTCGATGCTGCTTTTTGTATACTAGAAGTGTTTCAATGTGTTTGGGGGGTCGACTTTTCGAGCTTCCGACGCTCCAAGAAGGCCTACGAGGCCCCCAATACTGCACACGACGGCACAAGAGGCCTCCAAGAGGGCCCCAAGACTGGCCAAGAAGGTCTCCACACAACCCAAAGGGAGCCCAAAACGGCCCAAGAGGGCTCCGAGACGGACCCCAGAAGGGCCCAAGGGGAGAGGCACGAACCGACAATTCGAGCCTTCCGCCCCAAGAGGCCCGCAGGAGGCCCTAAGAGGCCCAAAAGAGGCCCCCTAGAGGGCCCCGAGACGCAACAACGATTGGATTAGCGCCCAAAGGTTTTTCCCCATATCCTAAGATGGGGTTCTTGTTATTACTTGGACGCTTCCTACTCCTCCTCCTGCTTCCTCCTCCTCTTTTCTCCTCCCCTCCTGTCGGACATACTCAGACTTGCTCATACACAGACTTACTCATACTCAGACTTACTCATACTCAGACCTACTCATACTCAGACTTACTCACACTCAGACATACTCATATACAGACTTACTCATACACAAACTTACTCATACACAGTATTAGTCATACCCAGACGTACACATACACATACTTACTCATACACAGACTTACTCATACTCAGCACCCCTACGGGGAGCCGCCAGGGGTGGTTGCACGGGCTCGTTCGCGGCCATTTTGTGGGGATGTCTCATGCGGTTTGCCTGTTTCTGTGCCCAACATCCTTCGCTTTCGGAGCAGATTTGGAGGATGTCTCGAGCGAGGCGCTCATTTCAGCACCCCTAAGGGGAGCCGCCAGGGGTGGTTGCACGGGCTCGTTCGCGGCCATTTTGTGGGGATGTCTCAGGCGGTTTGCCTGTTTCTGTGCCCAACATCCTTCGCTTTCGGAGCAGATTTGGAGGATGTCTCGAGCGAGGCGCTCATTTCAGCACCCCTAAGGGGAGCCGCCAGGGGTGGTTGCACGGGCTCGTTCGCGGCCATTTTGTGGGGATGTCTCAGGCGGTTTGCCTGTTTCTGTGCCCAACATCCTTCGCTTTCGGAGCAGATTTGGAGGATGTCTCGAGCGAGGCGCTCATTTTCACCCCCCAGGTGGGCCAGATTTTGAGGATGTCTCGATCGGTTTGCTAGTTTTGGTGGCCAGGCTCGTGGGCGCAGATTCTTCTCAGGATGCCACAGGAGGCTCCAACAGGCTCCAGGAGGCTCCAGGAGACCACATGAGGTCCCAGGAGGCATCAGGAGGCCACAGAAAGACTCAAGAGGCCACAGGATGTCCCAAGAGGCTCCAGGAGGCCCCAGGAAGCTCCAGAAGGCCTCAGGAAACCACAGGAGGCCCCAGGAGACAACAGGAAGCGCCAGGAGGCCTCGGAAGGCAACAGGAGGCCCCGAGAGGCCCCAGGAGCAGGAGGCCTCAGAAGGCAACAGGAGTGGCTCCAATCCCATGTGTTTTACGTATGCTCCTATCGATTGGGCCTCACCTGGAGCACGATTCTTTGATGTTCTACGTATGTTTCTATAGATGGTCCTTCTCCTGTGTACACAATCCTAAATGTTTTACTCATGTTCCTATGTATTGGGCCTCTCCTGGGGCACGAGTCCTTGGTGTTTTACGCGTGTTCCTATAGATTGCCCTTCTCCTGTGGCTCTAATCCGCAATGTTTTATGTACGTCTGTTGCTATAGATTGCGCCTCTCCTGGGGCACGAAACCTTCCTAGGAGGTCCCAGGAGGTCCCAAGAGGCTCCTGGAGACCCCAGGAAGCCCCAGTAGGTTTCAGGAGGCCCCAGGAGGCCCCAGGCTCATGCACAGAGACGCGCTCGTACTACTGAGGCTCATTCACACTCCAATTCATTCGCAGTTAGATTGATGTCCAGACCGTCACAACTGAAGCCCGTTAATATTCGAAAGCTCTTGCGCCTAGACATTCACGGCGGACAGGTCCATGCGAGTAGATGCACATATGGGGAGCTCCACGCAGTGAATAATTATTCATATGTGCGGGTTCTCACCTCTTCGAGCTTCTGAAGCTCCAAGACACCCCAAGAGGCCCCCAAAACTGCTCCGAGACTGCTCAAGAGACCCGTAAGCGAGCTACACGACGGCTGAAGGGGGCTTCAAGACGGCCCAAGAGGCGCACAACTCTGCCCAAGAGGGCCCCAAGACGGCCCCGAGAAGGGACCAATAGGGGAAGTACGAACCGAGAATCCGAGCCGTCCGCCCCAGAAGCCCAGCAGGTCCCAAGAGGCCCAAAAGAGGCCCCCTGATGGGTCCCGATTGGCAAACGTATGTGGCTTTCAATAGGTGAGCGTTTTCGTTGTCGGCGTTTCGACATTGAGCGGAAGGGGGCGGCGCGGTCTGGCTCCGGACTGTTTGGAACAGTGCTCCGATGTGGAATCCTATAGGAAGTCGTCCACCTTCTTGAAACAGGCGCCCAAAACAGCCAAGATCTACTCCATCGGGGGGGAGGGGGGTTGCGAGGACCCGCGCCGATCGGCAAAATAATGCATACGAAAACGATCACCAGGTTGGTCGATGTGTTTGGGGGTTTCGTTCCAATTTTTTCGAGCTTCCGACGCTCCAAGAAGGCGTAAGAGGTCTCCAAGACAGCCCAACGACGGCACAAGAGGCCCCCAAGAGGGCCCCAAGACTGGCCAAGAAGGCCTCAGCACAAGCCAAAGGGAGCCGAAGGTGGCTCAAGAGGGCTCCGAGACGGCCCCCAGAAGGGCCAAAGAGGGGCGGCACGAACGACAATTAGAGCGCCCCAAGAAGCCCCCAGGAGGCCCCAAGGGGCCCCAAAAAGAAGCGCCCAAGTGGCACCCAAGACTGCCCAAATGAGGTTCATGAAGCTGGAGGGTGTCACATGTGACGGCGTTCCTCCTCATCCTCTTCCTCCTCCTCCTCCTCCTCATCCTCCTCCTCCTCCTTCTCTTCCTCCTCCTCCTCCTGCTCCTGCTCCTGGTCCTTCTCCTCCTCCTCCTCCTCATCCTCCTCTTCCTCCTCCTCCTCATCCTCATCCTGCTCCTTCTTCCTCTCCTCCGCCCTCCTCATCATCATCATCATCATCATCATCATCATCATCATCATCATCATCATCATCATCAGCATCAGCAGCAGCATCATCATCATCATCAGCATCATCATCATCATCATCGTCACCCTCCTTCTCCGACACCTCTCCTCCTCTTCCTCCTCTTCTCCTCCTCATCATCACCATTAACAACACCAGCATCAGCATCACCATCCTCATCACCATCAGCATCATCAGCATCAGCATCAGCATCATCATCGTCATCAGCATCATCATCATCAGCATCATCATCAATATCATCACCATCAATATCGTGATCGTTATCATCATCAGCAACATCAGCATCAGCATCATCACCATCACCGTCATCATCGGCGGCAGCATCATCATCCGCATCCTCATCGGCATTTGCATCAGCACCAGCACCAGCACCAACATCGTCATCATCAGCATCAACAACATCGTCAGCAGCAACGACAGCGTCATCTGCCGTGGCAGCATCACCATGGTCACCGTCATACCCGTCGTCGTCATCCCCGTCGTCGTCGACGTCGTCATCATCATCACCAGAATCAGCCTCATTACCATCAGCATCGACATCAACATCGCCATATTCATTCTCGTCCGCATCTCCTTCCCCATCCAGATCCTCAACCTCATCACCATCATCACCAGCATCATCACCATCACCATCACACAAGATCAGCATCATCGTCACCATCATCACCGTCAGCAGCAGCATCATCCGCAGCATCATCAGCATCAGCATCAGCATCAGCACCAGCACCAGCATCGTCGTCCTCCTCCTCATCATCATCGTCAGTATCATCATTCACCTCATCCCCATCACCGTCATCGTATTCATCCTCATCATCACCGCCACAATCATCACCATCACCATCACCATCACCCTCACCCGCATCCTCACCACCATCATAATCACCATCACCATCACCATCATGATCATCACCATCAGCATCACCGTCACCACCATCATCATCATCATCATCATCATCATCATCATCATCATCATCATCATCTGCATCATCATCATCATCATCATCATCATCAGGATCAGGATCATCAACATCACATCATAATCATCACCATCACCATCGTCATCATCATTGACATCATCCCCATCAGCGGCCCATCCTCATCCTTATCGTCACCGCAACCGTCTTCAACATCATCACCACCATCATTGTCATCATCGTGATCATCATCATCATCATCATCAGCAGCAGCAGCATCATCATCATCATCACCACCGTGCCCCCATCACACGTTGGAGCGTCTTCGAATGCCAAGTGCTGCCTGAGAGGGATTATGTAATCCTCTAGGGCCTCCCCCCTGTCGCCACGCTGCGCGGCATGCACCGCCCCCTCTCTCGAGACAACAATCCCCCATCCACCTCCCCCTCCTCCTCCTCTTCCTCGTCCTCCTTATCATCATAATCATCATCATCCCCACCACCGTCCTCGTCCTCGTCTCCATCATCACCATCATCGTCGTCAACATCACCATCATCATTATTATCAGCAACATCATCATCACCATCATCACCATCATCACCATCATCGTCGTCATCCGCCTTCAGGTCCTTCCCTCGCTTTATTTTCCTACTCTTGAAGAGTAGACTTCGCTCTATGAGTGAATCGCGGCAGTGCGAGGTGGGCTCAAAAAATGGCAGAGGCGTCACGTGTGACACACCCCCAGAGTCTAGCGATGTATCACGTGTTGGCGGCGCGCACAAGGGGGTAGGGAGAGGGGGGAAGCCTTCTTACAAGGGGGCTGCTTCTTTGAAGGCCCCGGTCCTACATCTATAGAGGAGGCCCGCGCCTTCTAAGAAGCAGGGGTGCTTCTAAGAAGCCTTCACCCCTCCCCCTACCCCCTTCTGCGCGTGACCGAGATGTGTAACATGTGAAGTCTTTCTGGACTTGCTCCAGCCGTCGCCGCAGTGAGTGCATCTATCGCCGCTCGTCGTGTCACACGTTAGGACCTTCCGTCTCCCTCGCGCAAGGGCCACCGAGAATGCTGTGCTGGCACGGTCGTCGGACTTGCCGCAGGCAGCCGGACAACTGCTCTCTGTCCAGAGATGTGCGCTACATTGCACACGAGCTCTGCAGACAGACAAGTGAGCAATCGCTTCCACATAAAGCGTGACGCAATCGCCCCTGCAAACAGATGCAGCAACCACACTAACGAGCAAGAGAAGATGGCGAGCTCGAGCCGGCAGACCTGCTTATCTAAAGTTGGACGCAGAAGAGCATACTACTGCTATACTCGGGAGCGGCAAAGAAGGGGGTGTCCAAGAAGGGGGGGTGCAAATCATGGCCGGCGGCATGTGCGCGGCCCAGCGGCGGGGCACAGGACGTAATGAAATAAGAAGAGGCGCCATGAAATCTGGGGAGATATCATGGCCCCCGTCATGATATCCACCCCCCCCGTAGTCATCACCCCCCTCTTTTCCGCCCCCGATATACGCCCCCCTTGCAGGCTCGCGCTCCACCAAAACATGTACGTAGCATAACAATCGAGGGAGCGCGATCGGCCGTCGCTTGGCGCAACCCCCCCACCCTCCAGGGCCTCCAGGGCGCCGGGCAAGGGGGCGGGTGGTGAGCGAACAAAGGTATCGTAAGGATGCAGGCCTTGGACGCCCATTTCGAAGTTTTCTGAGCGGGGCGCGGCCAACGGAAGCGGCCAAGGATGTGCCGAGGAGGCAAGGATGCATGGGTACCCTTGGGAAGGTTGCCCATCCGTACTATGCGGGTAGACTGTACGTACATGTACGCCCTCCGGGGTCCCGCGACCGCGTTCACACGCAGGCCGACGGAAGCTGACGGCGTACGTGTACACATGCTGTTGGCCTCTGAGGTGGGGGTAAAAATCCCCCCCCTGCCACGGGAACCAGGGGGCGGGGGGGGGAGGGCAATCCCCCTGCCCGAACAACCGGAGGTGGTGGGGGGGGCACAGAAGCCCCCGCACCCTTCCTGGTTCGAACCGGGGGATGCGGGGCCCTTGCCGGGAAACAGGGGGAGGGGGGGGGAGGACTCCCCCCCTTCCCTGGTTCGAACCCGGGGGGGCGGAGGGGGGAAGGTCCAGACTGCCCCCCCCCCAGGTTCGAACCGAAGGGAGAGGGGATAATCCTGTCCCCGCCCGACATTCGACCGATGATGCGCTCCGTTTGAGCTTTGCTGGAGCTTCGTTGGAGCGTTGTTTGAGCTTTGTTGGAGCTTTGTTGAGGCGCTGTTGGAGCTTTGTTGGAGCTTTGTTTGAACTTTGCTGGAGCTTTGTTTGAGCTTGGTTCGAGCATGTGATGAACTTGAGTTGAGCTTTGTTGGAGCTCTGTTGGAGCTCTGCTAGAGCTTTGCGTAAGCTTTGTTTGCGCTTCGGTTGAGCGATTGCGGTTTTGTTGAGATTTGTTGGAGCTTGGAATGAGCTTCGCTTGAGCTTTGTTAAACTGAATTGAGCTGCGTTGGAGCTGTATTTGAGCAGTGATTGAAGCTTTGTTTGAACTGTTTGTTTGCGCTCTGTTTGAGCTGTGAATGTGAGGTGTTGTTGAGCTTTGCCGGAGCTTTGTTCGAGCTTTGGTCGAGCTGCGGTTGGGCCTTGGTTGAGCTTTGTTTGAATTCCGTGTGATCTATGTTTGAGCTTTGGTTGAGCTTTGTTTGAGCTGTGCTTGAGATTTTTATTCACCTTTGTTGTAGCTTCATCCAGGCTTTGTCGGAGCTTTGTGTGAGCTTTCCTTGGGCTTTCTGTGAGCTTTGTTTGAGATTTGTTTGAGTTGGTTGAGCATTGTGTGGGAAGCTTTGTTCGAGCAGCTTGATGTGAGCTTTGGTTGAAGCTTTGTTTGAACTGTGTCTGCGCTCTGTTTGAGCTGTGAATTTGAGCTGTGAATTTGAGTTTTGCCGGAGCTTTGTTTGAGCTTTGGTCCAGCTGCGTTTGGGCTTTGGTTGAGCTTTATTTGAATGTTGTTTGATCTATGTTTGAGCTTTGGTCGAGCTTTGTTTGAGCTGTGCTTGAGCCTTGTTTGACCTTTTGCTGGAGCTTCGTCCAAGCTTCGTCAGAGCATTGTTTGAACTGTATTCGGGCTTTGTGTGAGCTTTGTTTGAGCTTGTTTGAGTTGGCTGAGCGTTGTGTGGACAGCGTTGTTCGAGCAGCTTTGTGTGAGCTTTGTTTGAGCTTTGGTCGAGCTGAGTTTGGGCATTGGCTACGCTTTGGTTGAGCTTTGTTTGAGCTGTGTTTGAGCTTTGTTTGAGCTTTGTTTGAGCTGTGCTCGAGCTTTGTTTGAGCTTTGTTGAAGCTTCGTGTGCGCTTTTATTGAGATGTATTTGAGTTTTGTTTGAGCGTTGTTCGAGTCTCGAGTTGAGCTGTGTTTGAGCTTTGTTTAAGATTTGTTTGAGCTTTGCTGGGGCTTTGTTCGAGCTTTGCTTGCACTTTGTGGAACTGTGTTGGATCTTTGCTGCGGCTTTGTTGGAGATGTGATGGAGCTTTGTTTGAGAGTTGTTTGAGCTTGTGGTAACCTTTGACTGTGCTTTGTTGGAGCTTCTTTGTCGACTTTGGTTGAGCTTCGTTTGAGCTTTCTTTGAACTTTGTTTGAGCCTGTTGTCAGCGAAGCGGGCGAGGCTGCCCAGCATAACACGGACAAGTAGCCCTTCTGTCCGCTGTTCAGCTTCGAGCTCCAGCGGCGAAAAGGCCTCCCCCCCCATTTGGGAGAGGGAGGCTGTTCTACCCCCCCTCTCCTTTGGAGCCGGGGGGGGATGCCAGTAACGACAGAAAGCGCTCTATCCAACAGTACTATCGTATTTCGATATTTCGTTACCCAAGCGGTATTGCCAGAGAGCGCCCGCAACTGAGCTTACACTTTGTGATGTATGAGCGTGTGCGTTGAATCCCTGCGGGTCCGATGCACACATAGTAGAAGTGCGTTTGGAACATGCTTGCAAAAAATGCCCCAACGAGCTAGAACGTCCACCAGCTACCAGAGCCGACGTTATAGAGAGAGAAAGGAAGAAATAAACAAACAATCACAAACTGATCCAGGCGATGTACCACCCTTGCGCAACGCGTGGCCACAATAGCGGGGTATACTTGATTGGGGGCGAAGACGCTGCAAAGAGGTATATGTTCTGCGAACGTTACTTGGGGGTCTCGCGAGCTGCGCGACTCGCAAGACACCGATCGATGGACCAGGGCTTGATGGAGGTGATTCGTTAATTCCCTGGGCCGAGGGGAAAGACAGGCAAGGACTAATGGGGAGAAGGCGGATGGGGAGCTTGAAACATCAGTTAGGGGCCCAGCAGCCCTCGAAATTGGCGACAGTTGTCGCGGATCGCAGCCCCCCCGGGGTGGCGAGGTCTAATCTGAGTCTGGGTATGGCCCCACGGTGCTGCCCCCCCCCAAGCAGCCCTCGAAAGTGGCGACAGCTGTCGCGGATCGCAGCCCCCCAGGGGTGGCGAGGTCTAATCGGAGTCTGGGTATGGCCCCACGGTGCTGGCCCCTCCAAGCAGCCCTCGAAAGTGGCGACAGTTGTCGCGGATCGCAGCCCCCCAGGGGTGGCGGGATCTAATCTGAATCTGGGTATGGCCGCTCTGTGCTGCCCCCCCCCTCCCCCCCAGCAGCACTCGAAAGTGGCGACAGTTTCGCAGATCGCAGCCCACCAGGAGTGGCAAGGTCGGATGCAGGTACGAGAGAGATACAAAACAAGAGGAGAGTAAGAGAGAGAGAGAGAGAGAAAGAGGCAGAGAGAGGGAGAGAGAGAGAGAGAGAGAGACAGGGAGAGAGAGACAGGGAGAGAGAGACAGGGAGAGAGAGAGAGAGAGAGCGAGAGAGACAAGAAGGGAGGCGGGAAGGATCAGAATGAGGAGGAGGAGGAGGAGAAGGAAGAAGGAGACGCAACCACAGTCCTCTATTCAAAAGGAGAACCCAACAGCGGAGGGCTTGAGGGAAAAACGATACACTTGGATGACCGCGGGGGCTGCCGAGGGCATAGGGGGATTACAAGCGAATGTTGAGGTGACATGCATATGGCCGAGCACAGCGCATGAGTCGCGTAGAAGTGCCCTTCACGGCATAAGATCTGGACGAAGTGGGCCGCGCCCTTTTTGCGGAGTCATCGAACCCGCCACAATTATTTATTGAACAGGTACCGACCGTCCCGGCATTCCTATAGGCCTACCACGACATGTTCTTAGAACCCAAAAATGTTCGAAACACAAACACGATGTTCTTAGAACATCAGTCCGATGCGTTAAAACAGAACAGTCCCAGCCAGAAGTATTCAAAGAACTGTTCGTGGAAGCCACAACAGGTTCTTGGAACATTGTTTGGTAGGCCTAAACGCACGCCAGGACGCTTCGCCACTGCTTGAGTTTAGGGCACTCGCATCCCACTTATAAGTTAGCCAACACCTCAGCATCCCCTTGTGCCCTCCCCCCATCCCCTCAGCAACCTCGGTGGTATCCCAGAAGCATTGCCAGCGTGCATAGGTTCGCCCACACATTAGCATCCCCTTGTGCCCTCCTCACATCCCCTCAGCAATCCCCGCGGTCATCCCGGAGGCATATTGCCCGCGTGCATAGGCTCGCCTACGCCATAGCATCCCCTTGTGCCCTCCCCCCATCCCCTCGGCAACCCCCGCGGTCATCCCAGAAGCATATTGCCCGCGTGCCCGAGCGGCCGCCGCCGGAGACGGCGTCGGATGCCCCGCAGGCGCCACGACACCTGCCGACAACAAAATAGCGGGGGCGACCCTCGATCGAGCATCGAGGATCTGGGGTGAGGGTCGAGGATGGACCTAGGATCGAGGAGGGGGGAGGAGGAGGAGGAGGAGGAGGAGGAGGAGGAGGAGGAGGAGGAGGAGGAGGAGGAGGAAGAGGAGGAGGAGGAGGAGGAGGAGGAGAAGGAGGAGGAGGAGGAGGATCTAGGATCTGGGGTGAGGGTCGAGGATCGAGGGTCAAGAATGGATCTCTGGTAAAGCTTCGGGCTGCGCACAGACAGCCCACCCAGGTAGTCGCGGCTGGCCTCAACAGGCCCCCCGAATAGTCCCAGCTGGCCTTAGCAGGCCCCCCCGAGTAGTCCAAAGCGGTCTCAACATCTTAACCCGGCGGCGCGGAGCGCCTCAGGGGCGCAGCCAGTCAGAGGAGGCACCAGGGTGTTGAGGATCGACCTCTTTCTCCTTTACCAGCCGAGGATGGACCTCTTCCGCCCTTAGGGAAGCACAGAACAGCATGACCATCATTCCTCGGAAGTCCGCGCGGACCTCTTGGACCTGCGCCGGAGGCGGCGCCGCCTGGGGGGCCCTGGCGCCGATGCAGAAATCCGCGCGGGGCTCCGAGACTCTGTGTCTACAAAGTTCTTGTTGCTCTGCGATCCCTCCAAGCCCCCTCCTCCCCCTCCTCCTCCTCCTCCTCCTCCTCCTCCTCCTCCTCCTCCTCCTCCTCCTCCTCCTCCTCCTCCTCCTCCTCCTCCTCCTCCTCCTCCTCCTCCTCCCCCTGGCAGGGGGGCGCGGCGCGCGCCCGCTCTCGCGGCCGCCGTAGCCCTTGCCCCCGCCGCCTGCGGAGCGGCCGCGGGGCCGCGGCGGCGCGCGCTGCTCCGCCCGCTGCGTCGCCCGCGCAGGCTGCTTCTTAACAGGGCATATGTCGACCCCTATCCCAGACATCGTGGGGTTTTCGCATGAAGCAGAAATTTGAGCCCCAACCCTGGGATATACGATTGGGGGGCGTTCATCCTCGATAGTGGTGCGTCCGAATAGCCTCCTTGGGGTGTATCCCAGGGTTTCCCTCTTTTCCTGAGAGGTCATACTTTTCCGGCGAAGCTCGGGGATTGGGGGAGAAAAGTCACCTGCGACTTCTGGTTCTGGGTTCGGACCTCTGTCGGAGGCCTGGAAATGGGCACCAACACCAACACGGGGGGGTGCCTCCACAGGGTGGGGAGGTGATCCCAGATTCCGGTGTGGGTGTTGATGTTTCGACCACCCTGGAAGCCAGACTATGACCACCATCACCGAGCTCGGGATCTTCTTCCCTCGGTGGAGGCACACCGCCGATGTTGGTGTTGGTGTCAACCCCTAGGCCTGCGACTTTGGCCGAAGGTTTGGACGCCGGAGACGGGTGCGAAAAGATCGGTACGATGCCCATGAACACAGACGTTGTCCAAAACCGACAGCGGCCGCTGCTGGGCAGGTGGCTTTTCGTCTTTAAAGGACAACGTCCGCGGCGGCGCGGACAGCGAGACCTGTTCAAAATGAACCAGAACTGCTGTTGGGCATCGTACCTGTTCTTTCCGTACCCATTTCGATCGTCCCGAGAAGGGTGGGGGAGGGTGGGGGTCTGGGCATGGGCTGGTGCTTAGTCGCTCTGCTTCTGCCAGTCGCGCCAGAGGACTGGGGAGAAGAGCCGGACTAGTCGCCAAAAGCAGCCGTCCATGGCAGCCAAGATCTGTTCTGTGGAGGGGGGAGGGCCGGGGAGGGCGGGGGCTGGGGCCCGCACCGATCGGCGAAACAAGAGCAAAAAAAGTGACCCCCGTCCCAGCCGTCCTCCTGCTGTGCTGATTCGAGAGGGAAGCCCTCTTCCCTTTGATACGAAGGGAAGCCCTGAATCCCAAACAACAACAGTCGGGGCCATGACCTAAGGAACCCAAAATGAGGAACAAGGCCCCAGTTTTCCATAAGCTGAAAGCTTCGACTCCCCATCGAAAACCTAAGGACAACCTAAGGCAAGCTGCGACACAGTCAAGGAGCACGGAGCCCCCCCAACGAAAAGGGTTCCTTGTTCAGCGCCCCGGCTGCATATCGGAGGGACGACTCGCAGTCTCGTGGGAGTCCGCCCGCAGAGCCGCACCCCGTCCTGCTTCTGCAGGCCTCCGCTCTGGCCTTCCGCCGAGGAAGAAAGGTCGCCCCCCCCCCCCCACCACCACCACACCACCAGCCAAAAAATACCCACGAAAGGGGGGAGGGGGGAGCTTCGGAAGCCCTCCCCCCCCCTTTCCAAGGGAGGGGGGGGGTGTAGCTTGAAGCCGGGGCCCCCCCACTCGGTGAAACATGTACCGAGGAAGAGAAGTCGGCCTCCCCCCCCGAACGGCCAACAAAAAGCCCACAAATGGGGGGAGGGGGGGGGATGGCTTCGGAAGCCCTCCCCCCCCTTTTCCAAGGGAGAGAGGGGGGGGGGGGGTAGCTTGAAGCTGGGGCCCCCCCTCCCGATGAGGAGTGTGCCCACGAGCGCGCGCTATCCGAGGAAGCAAAGGTCGGCCTCCGGATCCCTCGAAGGCAGGGCCCCTTCTATTTGTTCTGCTGCTCGTAGATCGGCGAGGGGCCGCATAGCTCCGCTCCCCGTTGTGCGGATCCAGACGTCGCCAGGCAGGCCAGGAACCTCACACGGGCCGACCCTGCGAGGGGCAAGCTCGTGCGGTGAACCCTGGCCCGAAAGCCGAGGCGAGCGCGCCGCATGCGCATAGCTCCCCAAGCCCGAACAGGGCCCCGCTCGCTGTGCTGAATCCGGCCGCGACGAACGGTTTTGTGCTGACGCTCGGCCCCCGGGGGCCTCGCTGGGCCCAAGGGGGCGTCCGAAGGCGACGCGGGAGGACAACGTGGCCCCCCTTGTCCCTGGCCCTCTCGCTGCTTTAGAGGAAAATAGCAAGGGATACGTCGACCCCTATCCCAGGCTTCGTGGAGGCTCGAATGCGCCACAAATCTGGGAGCGTCCGAAAAGCCCCCTTGGGGTGTGTACCAGGGTTTCCCCCTTGTTCTGAGCGGCTTATCTTTTCGGGCAGAACTCGGGGACTGGGGGAGAAAAATCGCCTGCGAGAAAATCCTGGAGGCCTCGCGCGGCAACTTGAGGCCGGATTCGCGTCGGATCCACGCTGGACTTACGGGCGGTGTCACCTCGGATTACGTCGACTTTGCGCCAGACTCGCGGCGGATTCCCGTCGGGCTTACGTCGGAGCATCGCCGCGCGAACGTCGACCCATACCCCACGAAGCGGACGTGCGGACTGGAGGATTACAACTATTGCGCGCCGCGCAGGGCCTCCAGGATTTTCCTCGTCGCGTCGAGATCCGGGGGGCCTCGCCAGATCCCGGGACCGTCAGGAAACGACGCAGGATGAGAAACTGATCCCGGGGAAGGGGTCCAGACCTCGGGCTGGCCACGTTGGGGAAAAAACACGACGTCGGCTGTCTGCGATCCATTACAATTCGATCTCTTACCCCGCTCCCCTTCCCCCCCGCCAGTCCACCCACGCTACACCCCCTCCGGTCCATCCCTCGACGACGTCGGTTGGGAGGAGGGCAAGAGCAAGATAGTGACGGAAGAGGTGGCAGCCTCAGTAACGGAACGAAAACAGCTAAGCGGAAGGAGAAGGCAAGTTCGAGAAGAACGAAGTACAGAGGCCCGTAGATCCGACGTGTTGAACATTGGCCGACCCTTTCCACTGAGCCTGCTTTCCAACCCCGAGTCGTCCTTTGACGGTCCCAGGGCACTGCGAGGGCCCCCAGAGGCCGAAAACTGCAAAAAACATCCGTGATCTGTCTTCAAAGCGTTGAAAGTCTGGGGGGATTGGTGACTTCGGGCTTCAAATTGGACCTCCGGCGGCCGTTCGGGACTAGCTGGGCACCCCCCGAACGCTCTCGGCGAGGCGCAAATGCTAGAAAACACCCCGAGGCTGGAACGTCCGAGAACCTCTGCAAAGCTCTTTCAACACGTTGGAGGCCAGATTTGGAACATAGCAGCGGAGACATGCTCACCGGCAAGCGCTGCCGCTGGTTCCTCGGGCTTCTACTGACCCGGGCCAATGTAAACCTGGGTCAGTCTAACCCGGGCCAACGCAATCATGGCTTTGCAGGATCCTGCAAGATCCGGCGCTCTGACTGACCCCTGTTGGCACTGACCCAGTCTCAAGGCTCCCGAGCTCGCAGCTGTCAGCGCAGCTCGGCGAAGGAGAGAGAGAGGGAGAGGCTGGAGCGTCTGGGGGGGCAACGTCTCCCAATGAACGATGGCCAACGCCAACGCCTACGGCCACTGTGACCGAGGGGGAGCTCTACCGCTTGCAAGGCGGCCCGAGCCAAAGCCTCTTGTTGGGGGGTGGAGGGGGGGAGGGGCTCACCAAAAAACAAGGGCGGGGTGAAAAAGCAGTAAACAAGAATCCTCCGCCCGGGAACAGCACACACGCGGACAGGTCCAGCTCCTTTGCCAGGGCCCTGAGAGAAAGAAAATGGGGTGGCTACCCAGTTACCTCCCCCGACTCGTCTGGCCAGGCATCCCTCACATCAGTCAGCCTCCTCCTCCTCCTCCTCCACCGCCGCCGCCGCCGCCGCCGCCAACGCCGCTGCCGCCGCCTCCGCCTCCTCTGGAGGCTGGAAAAAACGGCAACAGAAAAAGCACTGGAGTGGGGAAAGCAAAACGACATCGTCCTTGACCTCCTCTTCCTCCTCCCCCACCCATCCTCCCCGTCAGCCTGCTCCTCCTCCTCGCACGCAGCTCGGAATGATTTCGCAGGCTACTGCTGCTGCCCCTCCCCCTCCTCCTCCCCCTCCTCCTCCCCCTCCTCCTGGCCTCCGTAGGGTTCGTAGCGGCTGCCACCGCCCTTGCCCTTCCGCGGAGGGCCGTAGTCGTACCATTCATCACCTGGGCCCAGGCGCCAGGCCCAGGTCAGGAGGAGGGGGAGGAGGAGGAGGAGGAGGAGGAGGAGGCGGAGGAGGAGGAGGAGGGGGAGGAGGAGGAGCAGGAGGAGGAGGAAGAGGGAGGAGGAGGAGGAGCAGCACGAGGAGGAGGAGGAGGGGGCAGGCGTGGAGCAAAGAGGAAAAGGCGGAGAGAGGAGGAGGGGCAGGGGGAGGTGCTCAGGTGCTCAGGGGACTTGGAACAACATCCATCGCGCCAAGCGAAGCTCAGTATGAAGCTCAATACGAAGGTCGGTGTACCTTTTCCTCCCCGAACAAGTGCCCTGCTGATCAGTCCGTGCAGGGTTTCTTCTCCACTGCGCACAGCGGCCCCCCTTGAGAGACGAGCGCACCACGAGCCTGCAATTCGGGCGGGAGCCTGGTTTGGAAAGAACCCGCCCTCCATCCTGCGAGCAATAACTAAGCACCGTTGATCCGACCCATGTCCCCAGCGGCGTGGCCTGGGTCCCACTGGCCGATCTACCCCCCTAGATGGGGATGTTGAAACAGGGACCGGCCGTCCTGGTATTTCTATAGGCCTACCACGACATGTCCTCAGAACCCAGAGATGTTGAACAAAAACCACGTTCTTCGAACATCCGCCCGACGTGTTAAAACAAAACAACGTCGGCCAGAAATGTTCTCATAACAATTCGTGCAGACCACTATAGGTTCTTAGAACATATGTTTGGTGGGCCTACAGGCTCGCCAGGACGCTTCGCCACTGATTGAGATATAGGCCGTCCCGTTCGGGTTTCGAAGGGTCTATTCCCAACAGGGGTTGTAATTTGGTGGGGGTCTCGAAGCGGATGAGGATGGGGATAGGGGTCGGTTAAACGATTCTGAATAAGACATGCGACAAGATGGGGCGTCGAAATACAATGGTTGAGGCTGAACGACAGTAGCTTCTGCGGCTGTGTAACTTATCATGCAGGCTGACGACGCTTGAGGCGAGAGGCACCGGTGCCACAGATGGCTTCGGCCGTCTCTGGAAAACAAGCGGAAGCAGCCCGATCGTCACCCTTGCTGGGCGCAGCCTGTGGAGAGACTCTTGCCGCTCGGCCTAGCCAGCCGAATGTCGGATCCGGCCCCCGGATCCACCCTGGAAGGGCTCCTGTAAACAGAGTTACCTAAAGGGGGCCTCCTAACGTTCGGAGGTGAGGGGAAGCTAAAAGTCCAGACGTTGTTGTGGGTAATCCATCGCTTCGTTGGGCCGGCGGGCAAGTGGGCGCGGCGCCGGCGCCCGTGTTCCATGGCTGGCTACCCGAGAGCCCCATGCAGCTGTGGCGGCCCCAGGCCGCTTGAGCCGCCGCTGTTCTCGGGCTCTGGCCTGAGGCTGCATGGGCCGACTGCATGTGAATTCACGCAGGCACTCTGGGCACCCTCCTCGGAGGTGGGCCGCGCGTTTCGCGCGCGACCAGCTCGTGTGTTCTGCGTCGGCAGTATTTGTTTTGCCTTGTCGCCATTTCGTCTCCGCTCCAATGCGTCACTAGCCGCGGGGCCTCAACCGCCGCGCCCGCAGCTCCGGGGCCGGGTGCTGCGAGGGCTTTGGTTTTGGCCGCACAGTGTCCGTGGGCCACGATCAGATGATGAATGACGCCGCGCCACCTCCCCAGTGGCACAGCGGCCAGAGCCAAAGGCCAGCGTTCAGAGACGACACTGCCCCTGAAGTTCATTGCATACCCTGAGACAGAGCTGTTTCGGCCCCCAAAAACACACCAGCAGGGACAAGCCACCCAGGCCCTGCATGGAGGTCAACCCACGCCTCGGCAACAGCCACATGCCTCCGAGTCAAAAGACGGAGGCCTTCACAGTTTTGCTGGGCCGTGCCAGGCAGGCTCAGCCTCGCACAGTCCTGAGCACGCCGGCAAGCATCGCACATGCAGGCACGCAGCAGCGACACATCCGGGGGAAGAGTATAGAGCTGAATCAGCGAGGCAATCCATGGAATCATCACAGGGGCAATTTGAAACGCAGCACCCATCCATTGGACACATAACTCGCGGAAGCGATGGCCGAAATTGCAATGACGTAGATCATCGTAGTCCCGAGACATATCAAACCCATATCCCCGATGAGTACACCCAAAGATACAGCCACGAGGATGAGTGGAAGCGAGCACTCGCACACACAGCACGCGTGCAGATACGAAGAGCACACATAGCAGGGCAATGGGAAGTCGCTGCTGCGTTACGTCGGTTTTGAAGGACAAGATGGGAGAGACTACTGCAATCCACTCCAGGCAGCCACTTTCTCAGTCGATACTGAAGGCCTTCAAACACCGTAGGTCCAGGAAGAGGAAGGGCGCGGAGACGGGCGTAGACTTTCCGTTGGAGAGTATCAGGGGGGAGATCGGAGAGATGCACAATAGTCTGGACACTCTGCGCCACCTCAAGCATCTTAAGTAAAAACGACCTGCGATGCCATCCCCGTGGGTCGACAACTCTGCCATAACATATTGCGTTGCTCTCAGTGAGCTTCAGCAGCTCGCCCTAGCACTCGCGAATGCCAGGACGCTTCACAGCAAGACGGGCGCGGCAGGCACGCGAGAGAGCAACAATATCTGGGGACTCGATACTGAACCCGAGCTTCTGGAGCGAGACGAGCATGTTATAGGAGAACGCATTGCATGGGCCATTCGTAAGGCATTGCAACATGTGCTTGTATATATGCATGACCTGTTTCGTGACTGGTTCAACTTGGAGAACGAACTGGAATACAGAGAGGCACATTACCAAAAAGGTAGAAACTGTCATCGCATATGCATGGGTGAGCTGTCGGAGCACCGCACATCGTGCAACAACTTTCGACAGCGGGGCACCCCATGCCATACCAGCAGCATCTGGGCCAACATACAGCCCCAAGTACTTGATAGCAGAACTTACTCCCACCAGCTCGAAACCCATCGCCTCCTTGGACATCGTGCCACTGACCTCCTCTTTCCTAACCCTCCCACAGATCAGAACAGCGCAATTGCGAAAAAAAGAGCGCCAGCCCAATAGCTGACTCGAGGACGAGAAGCATGCGCCGCACGGCAGTAGTCGAGCGAAAGACGCCCACCATTCCAACAAGACAGTCGTCAGCATACGCAAGGCACAGAGCAACATGGGCGGGGAGGGTCTGCTGCATCCATCGCAATACAGGGTCAATGCAAATACAGAAGAGGGCCATAGAGCTAGGGCCGCCCTGACGCACCCCCCTCTGGTTAGGAAAGCTTCCGAATTTCTGCCCACCAAGGGTTACCGCGCCCTGGTAATTCTTATAGAGCATCAAGTCAAAAGTTAGTGATGAAGGAGGGGGCACTCATAGCATTGAGCACGGCAAACATCCAAACATGCAGAAGCGACGGGAAAGCAGCGGGGAAATCAGCCGAGAGGACGGCAGCCGAGTCATGTGCGAGCAACTCTTGTTGCAGCCCCCAACTTCCTGCCTGCGCTACATTCGCGAGCGTTTGCCTACCTTTAACGCGCTTCTGGAGGGGTGCGACAGTCACTTTAGAGGGCTCATTCAATTGGTTGCAGAACACAGCAGAGAGGATCTTCGCATCGGTGTTAGACATGGAGAGCGGGCGCGCGCATGCTGCATCCCGAGTAATGCTTCATGCCCCCCCCCCCCCCCCCCCCCCCTCCCCCCCCTGCTCACCCTTAGGCAGGACAACCATCAGTAGTTCCCCCATATCGTCGGGCAGCTCTGAAACACTGTCAGCGGTAATATCAATATAAAAATTGTAGAGGTATCTCGGCGCATCTCCAATTCGCCAGCACGCATATGTAACACCGTCTGGTCCAGGCCTCGAGTTGCGGCAGTGTCGTATATGTTCAAAAGAGCACCATGTTCAACCTTCCAGGAAACCTCGAGGCCCTCGGGAACCATCTGAACATGTCTCAGAATTTCCGCCCACCTGGAACGATCTCCCGTCGCTGGCGGGGGAAAAAACTTCCCCAATATTCCGCAAGCACGTTGGCCGACTGCTCGAGTGTAGTACACGGGTTACCGTTAGCGTCCCGTACGGCAGCGAGATAGGTTCGCCTTCTGAATTTCCTCCAAGGCTCCATATTCCTCCGTAGTGTTGCTAGTGCAGCTTTCTTGGCATCATCGTTCATGCTGTTATCGTTATCAATCTCCCCCGCCCCCTCAGTTAAAATATTAACGTAAATCTCCTGCGTCACTTCACAAAGACCATGGCGGTCGTGACAGAGCAGGGTCTCGCAGTCAAAGAACCTCTGAAGCTCGGGATAGCAACTGACAGCGTTGCACACCAGATGGTCCTGCTGTGCACGTACCCCCTCAGGGATACCATACACCAGTGATGCTTCAAAATAAATGCCGAGGCAACTTGATCAGAAAGGAGATGCCGTGCGCGCTTGACCACTGAGCACGCGGTAGCCTTGACATCCTTCAGAGCATCAGCAGCATTTGGTGAATGAAGCTCCACGGTTTTGTTGTTAAGCTCCGTGCCAAGTAGTTCTTGATAGACTTCGTTCTTGCTAATCCAGTTGGGGACCCCGCAATTCAGGCCAGCGGGGGGCCTGAAAGTGCCAATTACGACCAACACTGGGATCTGATCAGGGACACGGGCCTGACAGAGCTTACCTGTAACTGAAGCGCGAATAGTACGGTCAGCCGCGACCGCCGCTGGAATGTTGGAGTAGATGCGGTCTAAACGCGCAGCGTGGGCAATGCCCCCGCCCCTCATCTCCCGACGAGTGTCATCTGATTGAAAGAATTCAATCCAGTCCGAGCACTCCAGGTTAAAGAGCGCGTGGAAACGCGTGTCACCCCGGGACCAGCCCGCCCCGCCAGGATGCATCCCCCCTTCCTCCTCCGAGGTATAATTCCAGCCCGCCAAGATAATTGGGGAAAAACACTGCTCGGCAGGCGGTAAAACCTCAAGTAGCTCGTCAAGGCTGGATGCATAGACTGCTAGCGACCCGCGCGTGTTCGGCATATGGACATTCATGATAGCCAAGTTCCCTTTGTCCCCCAACATGACACTCATTAGCATCCTGCCTTCCTGAATCACATGGCGTTGAATGGTATGAAACTGCTGCGCAAGATCAGCAGCGATGAAAGTGACAAGCCCTCCAGCCCTGGTGGAGTCCTGAAACATAGTGCAACCTACATTCGCATGTCGAAATTCTTGTCGCATACAGTTGGCGTCGGCGATAGTCCCGTGAGTCTCCTGGACACAAACAATTTGGTGACGCTTACAGAGTCCGATGGATTTCTCGCATCTAATCGAGGCATTCATCTGACGACGGGCCCGCACCGAGCCGAAGAGACCAGGCGCATCCCAGGAAACGGTATCAAGCGAGGAGGTGGGGAGAAAAAGCTGCTGGTGCACTGCATGCTGGCCACAGGGCCAGTCGGGAACAGCCAGAGGCGGCAACGGCTGCAAAAAATGGGGATCGTCTGGCTGGCTAGCCAGATCGTGAACAGAGTCAGAAGAGCAGGGAGAAAAGGCGCCAGACGTGGACGAGGAGCACGAAGACGATGAGCGTGTGATCTGCGAATTCGTGTTTGTGGCAATGTCCGCTGTCGTCCCCGCGCAGCGTGCCACCGGAGAAGCTGGCGTCGGAGACCATCAGCGTGCACTGCCACATCCGCCAATCCACTGCTGCATCTGGTCTACGGGAATGGCCCGGAAGGCGAGGTCGCTCTTGTTGGGCTCGAGCACCAGCCTGCCGAGCCCGTCCTGTTCACCTTTTTGCCAAGATGAATAAGTCATCGGATGTGCGGATGAAGAACTCGTTGCGGAGCCCGTTTGCGCCGATCTTGTAGTCGGCTTGGTACTTGTTGCTCTTCTTCAAGAACTGAAAGGTCGGCGCCCATAAATGTGACATGCGTCTCTGTCGACGACGGACGTCATCTGGGAGGTCGGTGCGAATACGTAGAGCATGACATGATCCGTCTCGAGCATCCTTCCATTGATGCTGCTGCTGGATGAACCATTATTTGGATTTCTCTGCCGTGTCCTCATTCTTGAAGTAGATGGAGCAACTTGGACTCGTTTGTGCAAACTGCGCTGTGGTGCCGCCCATGAGGTGGCTCGGTGCTCCTTGCTGGAGCTGCTGCCAGGTCGCCTGTCTCGCGGCAGCAAGAACAGCGCGTGGATACCCACTCACCCACATTCTACATGAATCGCTGGTGTCTGTCCCAGTTGTCATACCAACTCTAGCCCGCTTCGTCTTGTCTGTGCCGAGCGTGCTGGAGGCTGTCACTGATGCTGTCTTCATAGCTTCTTCTGAAGCCTGGATACGTATCTCCATCTGCTGTACTTTGATGTCAAGTGCAGCCATCCGTCCGTCCAGTTGTTTGATCTGGCCCGTCAGTTGGCTGCTCGTGTCGGTGACCGTCTTCGTCAATGCAGCGAACTGTCCTGTGACGAAGGCCGAAAACCACTCAGGCGCGGCATCTCCCATGGCTGCGCGGGTGACTCTGAACTCACAACTTCCGAAAGTTAGACTGGATGAGGTTGTGCCAAAAGGGCCTGCCCCCAAGCCCTTTGTGTCGAGGGCCGAGCCTGAAGACAGGCCCGAGCTGACCTGGCCAGCTGCCTCGATATATGGCCACTTGAGCCAAAATGGCTTGAGCCAAAATGGCTACGGATGTGTTCTGCGTCGGCAATAATGAGAGCCCCACTTTGAAGAGGGGCCGCGCTCCATCCGTGTACCTGTTGCTGTGAGGAAGTCTCAGGCGAGAACTCAATTTTGAGAACGTGCCTCCATCCGCGAAACGGTTGCACACACTTACACTTGTGGTGATATTTGCTGAAGCGCTCTGAAGCGAGAGCGCTCGTTTGTACACGGACCGTCATCCATTCGTGAAAATGTTGCGCGCGTTCAAAACGAATGCGTGCGGCGCTAATGTGAGAGATCCATGTTCAAAAGGGCCCAGTCTCCTTCCGCTTTACAGTTGCAAGCTTTAACAACAAATGTGCGCAACGTTAGGGCGAGTACCATGTTTTTAACAGGACCCGGCCTCCATCCGTGTAAATGTTGCAAGCGAGGGAGGATACGTCGACGTCGAAGGCGCATCGCCTTAGGAAATTATAAAAAAGGTCCCAGGCGAGAGAGCGAATCTTGAGTACTGCCGGGAAGTCTCGGGCGCGAGCGCGATCCCCGAATAAACTGCCAGGATGAACAAGGCGTGAGCCGTCGTTGTTGCAGCCGGGGGCCTGAGGGCACAGTTCCAGCATCGCGACTTCACCTGACAGACAAAGGAGTACGGGCCCCAGCGGGAGGGGCATTCAACTGAAAGGCACGGGCGGGCACCAGTGGGGGATCAACAACAGCAGCCCTTCCCCAGTGAGACCTCGACGACACAATGCCGACGCGGTGGAGGTCCTCGGAGGCTCGGTGGCTCTCGGGCTGTAGCCCGGGCCCCCCGCGGCCCCCTCTTGGGCGATCTCCGGCACCCCCTGGAGAGCCCTCGGCGAGGCGCGGCCGCTGGAGAGCACCCCGAGGCTGGAAGACCTCCTGGACGACGGGAGGCCTCTGCGGAGGGTCGTCGTCGATCTCGGGGCCAGCTTGCGGGGGAGGAGGCTCCCGGGATCCGTTCGGGGACGCCGTTTGGAACTTCTCTTCGAACCGCGTTGCAGGTCTCTTCGGCCTCGCCTTGGGCCGCCGCGCTGCAGGCCCTTCGGGGGGGCTCCTTTGGGGACGCTGGGTAGCCTCTCAGGGGACCTTCCTCGGGTCGGCCGAAAGGGGGGGCTAGTAAAGATGCGGGCACGACTTCTATCCATATCCACTGCGTCTTGGACTTCCTGGGAAGGGGCGCCAACAGGCCGCGGCGCAGTGGATATGGATAAAAAACTGACCTCTAGGGGCGAAATTGTTATATCCATATCTGCGGCGCCTCTGGTATCGGAGAAAAGAAGCCCGAAACTCCAAGACGCAGTGGACATGGATACAAATCTTGGCTCGTAAAGAGAGGGTTGGCAAATAAGCTCATGCTGCAAGTTTTCCCGACGCCTCCAGGCGCCTGCCAGAGGCGCCACCTGCACCGAGGCGAGCGCCCAACGGCGGGATGCAGCATTCTTCGTACCCGCCCCTTTCCCAATCCCCCCCTTATCGTCTGGCCTGAAGTATCCCCGTCGCCTGGCCCATGGGCCATAGGATTAGGTCGGGCATGTCCTCCTACAGGCGGATTTTGTTTTGGAAGGCAAATAAGAAATAGTCAAAGATACGCAGGAATAATCAAAAGAGCACGAAAAATCGTCCCCAGGCTATGCTTGACTTTGAATATTCAAGACGCTTCGCGATCACCGCCCGCCCACTCCAGTTCTCGCTGGACGAGGCGAAGACACCACGACGGCATGAACAGATGCAGCAAATCATACAAGAACCCCCGCAGGTGTGATGTGTTGCTTTTGCCTGCGCTCCATTGTTGTTCCCAGCCCATCGCCTGTTAGAGTCAGGTATGCCGCGTGGCTGATCGATAGTAGATTTGCCGTTTAGTCGTCGTCCCGTCATCAGTACCGACAGATCAGTGATGTGGGCGTTGGCTCTGTGGGCCCGTGTTCACGATCCACACCAGGAAGCCAGGAATAGCCCGAACACTGCCCAAGATTCACCAAAAACGGCCCGAACGCTGCCTAAAAGGAGCCAAGCAGGGACCCATGCGGCTCATGCGGGCGTTGAAGGGCCGAAGCGACAGCACGTCCGTGTTGGGTCGTAACTCCGTCGGAATGCGCCATTGAAAATCGAGCTGGTTTGGGGCCTGTTTGGGATTTGTTTTAGGGCCCACGTGAAGCCCAGGAGCGTCCAGCATTGATCCTGGATCGAGTTCACAAACTACGTAGGTGTGGGCGCAGGTGTATGTAGGTACTGCACGCGTTGTAGGTCCCAGATAGGGGGTCGGGGTTCTGACGATGCAGGCGTCTGGGTCCTTTTTTGTCTTGGATGTCATGTTCTGCTTGGGCGTGAACTCAGGCATGGCGTGTAGCGTCATGCGGCTTCATGCCATAGCACTTGACAAATTGCCCGAGATCTAATGGCCTTCGTGCTGGGGTTGCGTGGAATGCCTTGCGAAGGCATATTGATACTGAATGGTGTTTGCTTTGGTGCCATCGGTATGACTCAAGTAGTACAGAAGTGGCATCGTGAGCGTCATGTGCATCCCTGCGGGCGCGGATCCCTGGTGCTAGGAAGGTGTGTCAGATGCTTCATGGATGAAGTGGCATCCCAGTGGTACCGCTGGAGGCATATCGATCGAAGTGAGTGGGGTTGGGAGGAGGAGGAGGAGCAGGAGGATGAGGAGGATGACGAGGACGTGGAGGAGTATGAGGAGGAGGAGGAGAGGAATGTAAAGGGGTGACGCAGGGAACGACAACGATGACGACGACGACGACGATGACGACGACGACGACGATGACGACGATGACGTGGACGACGACAAAGGTAGACCAAGCGTGAACCATAACAGTCTGTGTCCGCGAGCATCCGTGATGCCTCTTGGGTGCTTCTTGAGCATGTAGGCTTCAAGTGGTACCATTCGGGCACCAGTAAAGTCTCTCGGGGCCTCCTCTGGGGCCTCTTGCGGCGGAGAGCTCGAAAAGTTTGTTCGGGCTCCTCCAGTTGGGCCCCTCTTGGGCCGTCCTGGGGGCCTCTTGGGCCGCCTTGGGGCCCTCTTGGGCAATATTGGGGCCTTGTTGGCTTTTTTCTTACTCGCAGAGCAACGTCCAGGTAACAACGCCGATAGGGAACCAGCGGAGGAGATGGAGAGCCGAATAAAGCCCCACCGATCATTCACAAAGCACTGCACTACTACTAATTTCACTCCTACGCGCTTGCAAATGTCCACTTTCAGACCGTCATTCCCAATGCACCGTTCAAAAGAGTCCAGCCTCGAGGAGTGCCAAAAATTGTGCGAATTGTAATGTTGCTCGCCCTGGTACTCGAAAGTTAGGCCTAATTCTTTGCAGTAGCCATCGAGCTCCAAGCGAGATCTGCTCTGGACGGCAAGAAACCCAGGTCTGCATTTAGAAAAAAGTGTAGCCAAAGAGAATCGTCTCGAATATATGGCGGACCTCGCGCTCGCTGCTCCCCTGCGCGCACAGTGGGCACCAAGTCTTGCCATATTTCACACTGCAAAGAGGTGCGCCCCATCGATGGCCAAGGGCGCACTGTCAGCTCAGTTTCGTCCGGATGTTCGTGCACGACGTGGAAGAACATGTGCCACCACGAACGCTCGCGACACGTCTGGCATGTTCAAGAGTTAGCTTCGAGTTGCGTGCGCAATGCGGGCACCAACTGTTTTGATTTCTCACATATTTAAAAGGAGTACTCCATTCGCGTCCTTCAGCACACCTCCATCGCATATGAGTCTTGGAATCGACATAGATTGTCGTGAGGCAGTCAGTGGCCTCCTCGCTGTGTAGCGCTTCCCACTGCAACTCGAATGTCCAACTTCGGCCGACCAACGCGAGTCACAGCGCTTCGAAGATTACCTCCATCACTTGGCATCCGCATGGTCAATGGCAGAAAACAGCGCGTGAACCTGCCATACGTGCGGAGCCAATTGCAACAAGCAGCGATCGAAATCACCCACAAAGGCCAAGCAACGGTTCAATCTCAACTACACTCCTCGCGGGTGCAACTCAGACGATTGCCTGCAATCACCGCGGCGTGGGCCCACTTCCCACTTGAGTCCAACTGGCTTGCGGCTTGAACGCAAATGGCTTGAGCCCAAATGGCTTGAGCCAAAATGGCTTGAGCCAAAATGGCTACGGGCGGCCTCTTGGGCCGTCTCGGGGCGATCTTGGAGCCCTCTGAGGCCGCCTTGGAGCCTCTTGTGCCGTCTTGGGGCCAACTTGGGTCGTCTTGGGGCCCTCTTGGCGGCCTCTTGGGCTGCCCTGTCCGTCTTCCCGTAAAATCGGGCCCGTTCTAGGCTGTTTTGGGTCCGGTTTGGAGCCCAAGTGGGGCCCCGAATCTTCCACCAAAATGGACCCCGGAGCGCGCCCAAAAAAGGCGTCCAAATTTGAAAAATGAAGAATGCCCCAGACGAGCCCGAAAGGCAATTGTAAAAAGCGTCGGGGTCAGCTCTGGGGAAGCGGAAAAAAAAGTATTGCAGTACTGTTTGACCTTCCAGCTTGTCGACGAGAGCTGGCCACAAATGTGCTCTCGAGGGCCCCGGGAGCTGATTCCCGACGGGGCCGACATGGCGCCAAAATGCGCCCCGGAGGCGTCCTCGGAACGATCTGAAAACCGAGTTCGTCGTGGAAGCCGTCTTGGGGGCGTCTTGGGGACCGAAGAGGGGCTTGGGCGCAGCCGGGCGGCGGAATGGCGGAAGCCTCCGGGGGGGGGGGCCCAGGGGGGGGGGCGTACCGAAATAGGGAGCCCACAAAGGACGTACGCGCCCAGCGATGTACATGAACACGGCCCCTCGATTCGCGAGACCGGCCGCGTGATACGAACCTTTGTGCAATGCGTGCTCTCGAAACCAGCGTGGATTCATGTACATGTACGTCCTTTTTTCGCTCCTGACGAAAAGCACCGCAGGGAGCTCTCGCGGGGAAGTCTCACACGCCCCTCAGCCCGGCGGGCGGGCGGACTCCTCCTGCAGAGGGAGGCGCCCGGCTCGACCACGGGAGCTCCGGCCTCCGAGGGCGGCTCGGGACGCTCTCGGGCGCTTCCTGGGGGCGCTCTCTCGGCCAGGCGCGGCTGCCGGAAGAGCACCCCAAGGCCAGAAACCTTCGGTGGCAGCTCATGGGCGCCTCCCGTACCATCCTGTAGGCTCTTGCGAGTCGACGCCAGTCGACGCGAAGTCGACGCAAAATCGACGCCAGTCGACGCTAAGTCGACGATACTCGACGCTAGCCGGCGCTAAGTCGGCGCTATCTCATCGACGCCCAGAGGCTAATCGACGCTAGCCGACGCTAAAGACATAATTGCGAGGATACACAAGGCTCCCACGATTCGCTGCCGAAGAAACCCGCGGATGCCCGACGGAAGCCGCTTTCGCCTGTTCTCCCAGGCCATGCCAGGGGGGGGCGGGTACAACTGGGAGCGTAGCCTGGACGGTTTCCCCCGGGGCCGTAGGCGACCCGAGTAGGACGGGGCCAGGAGAGGGAGGAGGAGGAGGGAAGGAGGAGGAGGAGGAGGACGAGGAGGAGGAGGAGGAGGTGGAGGAGGAGGAGGAGGTGGAGGGGAAGAGGGAGGAGGAGGAGCAGGGGGGGGAGGGGAAGAGGGAGGAGGAGGAGGAGGGGGGGAGGAGGGAGGAGGGGACGGAGGACGAGGAGGAGAGGATAGAGGAGAGGAGGAGGAGGAGGAGGAGGGGGCGGAGGGAGGAGGAGGAGGGGAAGGTGAGGCGAGGAGGAGGAGGAGGAGGAGAAGGAGGAGAGGGGAGGGGGGGAGGAGGACAAGCTAGGTGCGCTCGCGTCATATCTGACGTCCTACCCCTCCCTCCCATCCCTTCCCATGGCGCTGATTTTCTCTATCCGCGGACGCGTGTCGTAGCGGACCTGTGGCTCCGCGCGCGCGTGCGTAGGGGTGGTGGTGCACGTGCGTGCGTGCGTGCGTGGTGTGCGGGGTTGTGGTGGTGGTGGTGGTGGTGGTGGTGGTGGTGGTGGTGGTGGTGGTGGTGCTGTGCTGTGCTGGTGCTGGTGCTGGTGCTCGTGCTGGTGGTGGTGCTGGTGCTGGTGGTGGTTGTGATGGTGGTGGTGGTGGTGGTGGTGGTGGTGTGGTGGTGGTGGTGGTGGTGGTGGTGGTGGTGGTGGTGGTGGTGGTGGTGGTGGTGGTGGTGGTGGTGGTGGGTGCGGCGCGGTGGTGGCGGGCGGATGGGCGCGCGAGAAAGAGGCCCGCGCTGGGGCGAGAACGCCATCCTGAACGACGGAGGCCAAACACCGATCCGAAAATGAGGCCCACGCTGCAGCGGGAGCACGATTCGGAACGATTCGGGAGCAGAAATGAAGCCGGCGCCTCAGCGAGAGCATCATTTTGAAAAAAAACGCAAGCGAAAACCCGTTTCCCGGGAATCCTGTGTGTGTAAAAAAACAATACGCGGGGGGCGTTCGGCCCGAAAATGACGCCGGCGCCTCAGCGAGAGTCGTTTCCCGGGATTTCCCGGGAATCCTGTGTGTAAAAAAACAATACGCGGAGGGTGCGCGGCCATCACCCGGACGCCATCAGGGGAAGAGGGAGAATATGTTCATATTGAGTAACTGTGGAGGAGGAGGAGGAGGAGGAGGAGGAGGAGGAGAAGGAGGAGGAGGAGGAGGAGGAGGAGGAAGAGAGGAGGAGGACGGGTCGCCTGAGCCCTTCGGCGAAACCCTAAAGGGGGGCCATCTCCTCGAGGCAGCGGGCCCCCTGGACCGCCCCCCACCCCCAGAAGCCCCCCCACACGCCTCTGCGCAGCACCGGTGGCAGGTCTTGCCCACCCAACGTCGGCGCCCCAAGATCTACGTTGTTCCCATCGTACTTAAGGACCACATCCCAGAAATAATACCAAGCACACAGAAGAATATCGAAACGGTGTCGAACGAGTATCGCCTCCGAGGGCCCGACACGTGGAAACCCTCCAGTTTCAGTTCTTGGTGCTCAAAACTCTTTGTGGTGGTCAAGGCCAAAGTAGGTTGGGACGTCATGACCAAAGATCCCCAAATTCCACGGTCGACGCCGAGACACATTGCTTCATATTTTTCGTCGGCATCCGCAGACCGCGCCACGAGCGCCACCGACCATGGAAATTGGGGGAACCAGGGGGGACGGCAAGGCATGCTTTATATGATGTTGGCGGAGGAAGGCCGGATTTTCAAACACGCCCAAAAAACGCCCATAATCTCATCCATCCTCCCTCCTCCTCGATCCTCGACTTTCAGGAGAAGCCCGGGACCCCCCAGCGGTGAGCCCCCTTGCGGCAGGTTCGTGTCGTGCCGACTCCAGCGTTGGTTCCTGACACTGCGAGGATCTTTCAACCTTGAACGATCGGCCGTTTCCGAAACGTTGGATCGTTCGACATCGACCGATTCTGTCCCTGGCGGCTTTCAACATTGAACGCCAGCGGCGGGGTCGCCGCCGGTCGACAAGACGCGAACCTACCGTAGCACCTTTGCACTGCCTGACGTCTCGTCGACAAGACGCGAACCTACCGTAGCACCTTTGCACTGCCTGGCGTCCCAGGCACCCCTCACCCGGGGCGCCTCCCTTGCTCTTGCCCTTCCGGCCCTTCCTGCCCCGCGGCTCGTCGTCCCACGGGATCTCGACGTCGGGCCCTGGCGGCGAGAGGGGTGGGGGGGTGGGCTCGACGCCGCAAAGGGGCTCTCCCTCCACCCTGCTCTCTGCTCCCTCCTCCTCCTCATCATCAACATCCTAATCAGTAGCATCATCAACATCGTCATCATCGTCATCATCATCATCATCATCAGCATCATCATCATCATCATCATCATCATCATCATCATCATCATCATCATCATCATCATCATCATCATCATCATCATCATCATCATCAACACATCATCATCAGCATCAGCATCAGCATCATCATCTGCCCGCCTCTAAACAGCATCTCCTCACATGTCCTGCCTGTGGCAAGCAGCGCAAGGGTCGCATATGTTCACCGCGCATCAGAGACGCAACACACGGCAGGAGAATGACTGCGCACAGCTTCTGGGTTGGCTCAAGTGTGTCCCGCCTGTGGTGTAACGACCATACCCGTCAGAAGGTTTCGCACCCATTACAGTTCTCCTCAAAAGCGTGCCGCGCCGCGATGCTCGCAGGAGAGATGCCCGAATTGAGCGAGGAGGAAATACCCGCCACAGGATTGCGCAACCGCGTCGCTTTACCCGTGCCTTCGCTCGGCCACCGCAAACGCAAGCGAAGGGATTTGGCTCACGGGGGGCCCCTCCGAACACCGGCGCCCAGCCAAGGTCCGACGACACGATTAGGATGCGATTCCTATCGAGACGCCTTTTCCGCGTCAGCATCCGTGAAGACAGGGGGGCCCCTTCTCCTGGTGCGAGTTTGTCTCCCCTCTCAGCAGAGGCGCCAAGCCTCGTGCTGCTGGGTTTTTTCTGGACACAGCCTCAGTCACTGAATACCTCAAGGCATCGCCTACATCCAGCGCAAGTCAAGTCACCGCCAAGATCATCAACATCACAATGATCAAACCATGGCCGTCGTCATCATCAACATCATCAGCAGCATCATCACGATCACCATCATCATCATCATCATCATCATCATCGTCATCGTCATCGTCATCATCATCATCATCATCATCATCATCATCATCATCATCATCATCATCATCGTCATCGTCATCGTCATCGTCATCATCATTATCATCATCATCAACATCATCATCATCTTCATCATCATCAACAGCATCAGCATCGTCATCATCAGCATCATCATCAGCAGCAGCAGCTTCGTCATCGTCATCGTCATCGTCATCGTCATCGTCAGCAGCATCAATGTCAGCATGACCATCATCGCCATCATCATCAGCAGCATCTTCACCATCCAGTACCATCATCATCAAAACAGTCCTCCTCCGCAGCAATACCATCAGCATAATCAGCATCGTCATCGTCGCCGTCGTGTCATCGCCATTGCCATCAACGATAGCATGGTCTCATCACATCATCAGAACCATCAGCATCGTCAGCATGATAGGCACAATCATCATCAGCATCATCAGCAGCAGCATCATCATCAACATCAGCATCAGCAACATTATCACCAGTCTTATCATCAGCAACAACAACATTGACAGCAACAACACTAACAACCGCAATACCAACAACAGCGACAACAGCACCATAGTCACAATCCTCATTTCCATGTTCTTCAACTTCATCGCCATCACAACCACCATCATCGTTATCATCACCATCAACATCACCATCATCAGCAGCATATGTATCACCCGCATCACCTCTTGCGTCATCAGCATCATCATCAGCAGCATCCGCATCATCAGCATCATCAGCATCGCCGTCGTCATCGCCAGCTTCATCATCAGCAGCAGCGTCGTCATCGTCATCGTCATCGTCATCGTCATCGTCAGCAGCATCAGCATAAGCCATAAGCATAACCATCACCGTCGTAATCATCACCTTCACCATCACTATCGTTATCCTCATCAAGATTCCTTCTCCCCCTCCTGCTCAATACCTTGTGCCTCACCCATTCCCATCTCTCCCTCCTCCCCTCTCCCCCATCCTCTCCTTCCTACTCCTCCCTCCTGCGCCTTCCTCCTCCCCTCTCCACATATTCTTCCCTCCCTCCAACCTCGGCTTACATCTCTCTCTCTCTCTCTCTCTCCTTCTCTCCTTCTCTCTCTCTCTCTCTCTCTCTCTCTCTCCCTCTCTGTACATTTCCTTCGACGGTGCGCGAACCGCTGCGCTTCAGGCCGTGGCGCCTGCTGTGTCGCCACAGCGCTCGCAGCCTTCCCTGCTGGGCACCGCTCGGGTGTACTCCATGTCCGATCCTGCAGTGGGATAGGGCAGGTCTCTCCGAGGGCAGAGAGATCACCCTACCCACCCTGGTTCTTGCGCGCCTCGTTGACGATAACGCCGAGGGCCACGCGGTTCTGGGACAACGTCTAACGGGCGCGGAGAGGCAACCTGATGGCCACCCTGGGGGTCCCACAAAATTGCGGTGACAGACCGTGCGGTGACCTCGAGATCCCCAGGGACGCGGTCCGTGACCGCAAGGTTCGTTCCTGGAGGCCACAGTCGCCCGAAGCATCCCTGGAGAACAGACCGAGTCCCAAAACCGTGCGGTCACCTCAACTCCCACTGACTGATCACACGGTGTGATCACCATACCGTTTGGGAGCCTCCGAGGAGAGCATGAGGCACGAGGCATTCGAAGCGTTCCTAGACT
>CAUYUJ010010480.1:175192-190129 GCA_963575745.1 Prorocentrum cordatum | reverse complement strand
CATCAGCATCATAATCATCATCAGCAGCAGCATCATCCTCCGCCTCATCCTCCTCTTATTCCTCCTCATCCTCGTCCTGCTCATCATCAACAGCCTCATCATCACCATCATCGTCATCATCAGCATCATCATCATCATCATCATCATCATCATCATCATCAGCATCATCATCATCATCATCATCATCATCATCATCATCAGCATCATCATCATCATTAGCATCACCATCAGCAGCAGCATCTGCAGCATCATCCTCAGCATCTGCAACATCATCATCAACATCATCAGCAGTCGCGTCAGCATCGTCATCATCAGCATCAGCATCATCACTATCGTCAGCAACCTTATCAGCAGCATCATCATCACCGACATCATCAACATCACCATCAGCAGCAAGCATCATATGCTTCAGCATCAACATCATCATTAGCAACATCATCATCATCATCATCATCATCATCATCATCATCATCATCATCATCCTCATCATCATCGTCATCATCATCATCATCAGCATGATCAGCATCAACATCAGTATCACTAGCATCTACATCAGCATCATAATCATCATAAGCATCATCATCAGCATCAACATCGTCGTACTCTGCATCAGCATAAGCATAATCCGCATCATCACCAGCACCACCATCAACATCAGCACTTGTATCCTCAGCATCATCATAAACATCATCAGCATCTTCATCATCATCACCAGCAACGGCATCATCATCAGCAGTTCCATCATCACCACCATCAGCAGCATCAGCATCATCCTGATCATCATCATCATCATCATCATCATCATCATCATCATCATCATCATCATACTCAACAGCATCATCATCACCATCATCCATCGTCATAACCAGCATCATCCCAGGCATCATCATTATCATCAGCACCAATCGCATCATCGTCGTCTTCGTCATCATGATCATCATCATTACCATCATCATCATCATCATCATCATCATCAGCATCGTCATCATCATCATGATCATCGTCATCAGCATCATCATCATCATTCTCATTGTCATCACCACAAACACTAGCATCATCATCAGCATAAGCATCACCACCACCATCATCAGCAGCATCATCATCATAACAAGCATCATCGGCATCATCATCACCTTTATCATCGTCACCATCATCATCGTCATCGTCATCGTCATAGTCATCGTCATCATCGTCATCATCATCATCATCAGCAGCATCATCATCAACACCATCATCATCGTCGTCATCACCCACATCCTCATCCGCACTCTCAACCTCCCCCTCTTGTCGCCGTCGGTGGTGTCGTTGCATGAGCACCCTATACCGCCCCCTCTCCGGGCGGACGTCGCCGCTGAGGGGGGTGGAAAAGAGCAAAAGAAGAAGTGGCCCCTGGCTCGTGGTCCACGCGGGGGCCCGAAGTGACAACTATCACGCAAGACACCGTCTGGGACCCTGCGTGACCAGGAGTCCGCTCCTCCTCCTGTGGGCCGTGGACTGAGGGAGCTAAGCTAGAGTCATACGGACGCCTCCCCCCAGGAGCGGATCCAATGGCAAAATCTCGTCGTATTTGACAAAATCCCCAAAACATATCAAACGAGACCTTCTTCGAACCGGACCCCCGCCTCAGCTCTGATAAGTTGGCCCCAGACAGCATCATCAGCTACAGAGCAAGGCGCAGCGGCAAAATATGGGCGGGCGCGACTGGTACCCCAAGCGTCGGCGACAGGGTGGAGAGCCGTGGCCCAGACTGTGAGCGGCGAGGGACAAAGAAAACGATGGGGCGCACCCCCACTGGTTGCTTGGGAATGACATTCAAAACAAAAGTGGCAAGCTGAGCGGGTAAAACCCCAGATGTCCCCATCACCAAGAAGAGATCGAGAAGACACTGCAACCCTTCATGACAAAGCCACCAGACATGCCTGATGTGAAAATCGTCAGTTTTCACCGCAGAGCGCTTCTTGCGTTGAAGGCATACGTTTCACGCCCAGTTCGAGGCGAGGGAGCCCAGGCGCTTGCGCGAAATTGCTCGGGGGTGACGGCGGCTCAGGCGTAGCCCTCCAGAGAGCGCGATACCTCTGGGATTCGGAGGACAGAAGACTCTGGGGGTCACCAAGGATCTTGCCCCTATCGGGCTGAACAGCACAAGGCTGCCAGGGGGCTGGCGCATTGGTGGCACGGTGAACATTGCCACCTCCGTTCCGGAGGCCAGGGGTGGAACAACGAGGTGTGCCAAAGGTCCAAGGCCTGGTCAAGAGAGGTATCTGCCTTTCCCTAGATGCTTGATGATAACCAGAGGGGCGGCAAAGCCATAAGCGATGGTTTGCGAAAGACCCTACAAGTGCGGATGCTGCGCACTGGCCTCGAGCAACAGAACAGCCTTCCACAACCACGTGACAGAGACGAGCTCTTGCTGACGAAGGGGTTCACATCACGCAGGTAGACCGGCTGCCAGACAATCTCGGGCAGGGCACCTCGAGCACCAGGGGCGAGAAAGCTCAACCCCCGCACATTCCGCAACCTCACCTTCCGCAAACTTCGCCCAAAGCCGACAGGAGTGAGTCGGAAGATCCCGAATGGCAACCCCATTGCCAGCACGAGCTGCTGCTTGAGCCTCGCGGATAGGGCCCCTAAACTGCCGACTGGTCGGGCGGAGAGCGACGCGGCCCGATCGGCAGAGCAGACGGCATACGCTGCGCACGTCGGAGAACAATGGTTGTCGGGTTTCGATGCTCTGGCTTCCGATGTTTTTAATTCCGCGTTTCGGACCGGCTTTCGGGTTCCGGGTTTCTGGCTTCGGATTCTCCAGTGTCTCGGTTTCCGCGTTGCGGGCTGGCGTTTCTGGCTTCGGGTTTTGGTTTGCGGCCCAGCACCTCGTACAGCGACTAGTACAGCGCCTTGAACAGTGCCTACTCGAGCGGCACACTACGCTGAAAGTGCTGCGTAATAGAAAACACTACGTCATAGAAAACACTACGCAAGAAAGAACACTACGTAGTAGAAGCACTACGTAGTAAAAGACACTACGTAGTAGCAAGAAAAACGTAATAGAAGACACCACGCAAAAGAAAACACGACGTAGCAGAAACACAGCATAGAAAGCACGACGTAGAAACAACTCATGCAGCTCCACTTGGGGGTGGCGGAAGCGGGGGGGGCAACCAAACTGGCAACTAAACTGAAGTAATGTTTGTACGTCGTTGTCAACGACGTACAAAAATCACTGACAACACTACGTAGAAACACTGCGTAAACACACACGTTTGTTTACCAAACTACATAGGAAACACGACATAGAAAGCACCACGTACAAACAACACTTCGGAAAACACATGCCTTTTCCGTTCAACAAAATCTACGTAAAATCACTGCTAAAGAAAAATCGTAGTTTTTTGAATTCACGATCAAGATTTCGATGTCACGGTTAAGAGAACACTTGCAGGGCCAGGGGCTCCTCCAGGCGCGCCAGGTGGCACCGGCTCTCCTCCAGACCTCCCTAGGGCAGCTGCCCCTTCACCGACACTGTGCTTGTTTTGTTGAAGACGACCCAGGAGAGCGACGTATTCCTCCTTGGCCTTCTTGATCTTCTCCGCGGCATCTGCGAACAACGCACCGATGGAGGACTTGATGTCGGTCTGCAACGCGTCGAGCCTGCGCTGCGCCAGTTCGCGATAGGTATTGTCCCATCCGTACCCGTCGCCGTCGACTTAACCGAAGCTGCCCTACGTGATAGGCAACTCAGATTTACCCTCGAGGATGTCATCGATGCTGATGGCGGCGGCGACAGAGGACGGGGAACAGCAAGCCGCCTTCTGGTCCGTGGGACCACAAGCGGATGCGAGGAGAGCCTGAACGAGACGGGTACGTTCTGTTTCGGCAACCTTCAACTCGCCACTGGCTTTTGCCACCCTCTCCATTTGCTCCGTGAGCTGAGACTCGAGACGCTGGTTCTGCGCCACTGCTCGAGCAAGCTTTCTTTCCAAGGCCCGGACTGAATGGAAGGCGCTGCTGACACGCTGCCGTCAGGGGGCTCGGCTGGGGCAGACTGCGAGTTGCGAAGTTCGAGAACTTTCGCATGCGCGGCCGCCCCGTCGCGGCCCCCACCTTGTTGAGTAAGCTGACAGTAGCTAGGATATCATCGAGCTCGGCTTCGGGCGAGACTGGCGGGACCATGTAGGAGCCAGCTCCCGAAGCAAGGACCTGTGGGCCAGGATGAGAGGGAAGGTAAGTTTGAACCAATGCGTTGGTACTCGCATCGCCCTTTTTCTTGTCCTAGTCCCAGCTCGAACTCCACCAACCATCCATAGACTTGGAAGCGGGCCAAGAGGACGACGGGGGACCCCGAGCCCAGTCTCCCCCAAGGGAGCGGTAAATAACTGCGGTCAACCTCGGGGCGAAAAGCTCGGCATCGTGTGCAACGCCTCCAGCGGAGCAGATGTTTCTTGCATCCGCAGCTGCTGCACTTCCACTTGCCAGCTCCTCCTCCTCCTCTTCCCTCCTCTTCCCTCCTCTTCCTCCTCCTCCTCCTCCTCATCCTCCTCCTCCTCCTCCTCCTCCTCCTCTTCCCTCCCCCTCCTCCTGCTCCTCCTCCCCCTCCTCCTCCTCCTCCTCCTCCTCCTCCTCCTCCTCCTCCTCCTCTTCATTCTCGTCCTCCTCCGACGTACGTGTGCCCGTGGCGCGCGTGTTATTGCTAGTCGCAGGCTGCGCGTTGCCGCCGGAAGGGAGCCCTGCCGAGTTCTGCGGTTTCCGGCATCCTTCTGCATCTGGAGCTGCTGCGTCCCCGAGCCATCGCCCTGCTTCATGGACCGTAAGCGAGAAGCTCCTCTGCGTCAACCCCGACGGGGGACTCTCAAGCGGGCACAAGTGCAAACAGGGAGGGCCCTCCGATGAGAGATTCGGTGTGGAAAACGGCTCGAGCCGAAACAGCCACGGAGGAGGGTGAGGAGGAGAAGGATGAGGAGGGCGAGGAGGGTGAGGACGAGGAGTAAGGCTGAGAAGGGGAAGAGGATGATGAGAAGGATGAGGAGGAGGTGGAGGGAGGCGGAGTGAGACGCGCGGCGCTGCGAGTTCGAAACGAGCCCCTTTCTGTTCGACCCGCCACCAGCGCCCGCGGAGCCGACGGGCCGGCAGCGGCCGGAGGAGCACGCTATAGCGGCCACGGGCAGGGCGGCGGGCGCCGGCCGAGGCCCTGGGAAGCCCGGCCAGCGCACGGAGCGGGCACGACGGCGACGACGGCGACGACGACGACGGCAAAACCGACGACGACGACGACGACGACGACGACGACGACGACGACGACGACGACGACAACGGCGACAAAGACGACGACGAAGAAGACGACGTCGCCGACGACGGCGACGACGACGGCAAAAACGGCGACAAAGACGACGACGACGACGACGACGACGACGACGACGGCGACGACGACGACGATGGCAAAAACGGCGACAAAGACGACGGCGACGACGAAGACGACGACGACGACGACGACCACGGCGAGGCTTCTTGGCACTGCCGTGACTCTTTGGGCACTTCCGCGCCTCATGCAGATCATGGTCGGATGCACGGATGCACGTGCGCGGCCATCATAGCCGTATGCACGTGCGCGGCCCACCATGGTCGGCCTATCATGGCCCATCACGTGCACGAGCACCAGGTCCAGTCCAGTCCATACGCCTTGCGCTGGCCACAGCGCGTGAGCAATGGGTGAAAATGTGCACGAAACCGTCAAGCGGAGATCACCATTAGGAGAAACCGTCAAGCGGATGCCTTCAGCACGCCACCCATGCCTTGACCGCCTGCTCCCACCTGCGAGCTGCACCACCCTCTCGGCGGAAGCGTTCAGCATATCGCTCATGGAAGCCGGCAACATTCTCGCAAGTCTTTAGCACCATGGGCCCCCAAGATTGTCTCGGGCGGCCTCTTCTCTTTCTCCCAAGGAGGCTCTCGAGTACCAGGCCGCCCGGCTCAAACACCAATCTTCTGACTGGATCCTCGTCTGGTCTTCTCGCCAAATGGCCCATATACAACATCTGTCTACGCGCGAGACTATCGCTCAAAGGCAGCTGTTGGCAAATCTGCAAAACTGGACGATTCGACACACGACTGATGTACGACGGGGCCGACGGGGGACTCTGCAGATTCGTCTGAGACAATGGTTCTGGAACCCGTTAAGACAAGTAGTGGATTATAGATTTGTGAGTTTGGCAACAAAGCAAGCGTGCACTGGGTGAGTTCGCAAATCATGGCCTGGCCGGATGCACGTGCGCGGCCCAGGGGGGGGGGCGCCAGGAGGCGTGCTTGGGGAAGACGAAGGGGGGCAGGAGATCGGGGAGATGTCATGGCCGCAGCAACGATATCCACCCCCCTGGTCATCACACCTCTCATGACTGCCCCCGAACGAGGCGGACGAGGGCGGGGACTCCAGGCAACAACCAGGAACATCCAGCAAGTAGACTTAGAACACGAGGAAAGATCCCTGTGCAAGCGCTATTGTTGGGGAATCATAACCGTGGCACTCATGCTCCGCACCATCACGCTCACCAGCGGATCCCTTGCCGCTCATGCTTCTCCTCCTCCTCCTCCTGCTCCTGCTCCTTCTCCTCCTGCTCCTCCTGCTCCTCCTGCTCCTCCTGTTCCTCCTCCTCCCCCTCCTCCTCCTCATCCTCCTCCTCCTCCTCCTCCTGCTCCTGCTCCTGCTCCTCCTCCTCCTCCTCCTCCTCATCCCCCCCTCCTCCCTCCCACGACCTCCAGGCGTCGGCGCACAGGGAGCTGCCTCGCAAGACCCCGGGAGCTGCCGAAACAGAGGGCGAAACCGTGGCGCGAGCCTGCTCCCAAGGGGGTGCGGTCGAGAGCTCGGAGGGCCCGCGTCAGAGGAAGGACCGCGGGGCTCGCCGCGAGGAAGCCCCCCGCGCAAGAGAGAGAGGCCGCCGAGCGGGCACTGTCCGACGGAGCGGGTGCAGCCGAGTCCTGCTCAGCGTGGCGGCGCGCACAAGGGGGCGGAGGGAGGGGGGAGGGCTTCTTCGAAAGAGGCTGCTTCTCAGGAGGCGCCGGCCTTGCATCTACAGATGAGGCCCGCGCCTCCTGAGAAGAAGCAGGGGTGCCTCTGAGAAGCCCTCCCCCCGCCCCCCGACCCCCCTTCTGCGCGTGGCTGATCAACTGGACAGGAGAGAGCCTCGGCAGTGCGCGGCGGGCACGTGAGAGTGGTCCTGGGCTGAGTTCAAGCCTCCCAGAAGGCAGGTCGTGAGGAGAGGAGCTCGTACAGTAGACACACACGACAGGTTGAGAAAAGACTGGGGCACGTGACTCGTCCATAATTGAGACCCCAAGGTGCCGCACCTGTGTGTCCCTGGGGCCACCAGGGGATCAGAAATTTTCGCGGGGCACCTGCTGGCAGGCCGATGTCATCGTTGATGTGCCTACTGTACTCTGGCCCATCGCATCCACCTCTCGTGACAGCACGCCTCCAGTCTGCACGAACCCTGACCCAAAGTGGAGGGTCGTGCTTCGTGCGGAAGAGCTACGCATCAAAGGCCATGGGCTATGTTGTCTCCCCTGTGGATGCGCTCCCCTCCAAGATGCGAAACCATAGAGTATCCCGAGTTCCGAGAGGGCGGCTTTTACACTTAGCTGGAGGCTGGGCCCACGCCTCGCATGCCCTATCATAGTATCACGAGATTAGAGTGTGGTATTGAAGCACCTGCTGCTATTCCGGTTCATCACAGCTCAGGGTTGTGGGCAAGCCGCAGATGCTTTCGAAGTCAAAGACCTGCCGCGAGTACCACGATCTAATATCTCGTGACACGCTCCCCAAGTACTGAGTGCAGAGTCGATGGGTATCACTACGCAACGGCGCAAACCCTGGAAGTGAGAGACGGAAAAGGAGGAAGGAGGAGGGGACAAACATCCCCCGCCCAGCGAAGGCAAGTATCGAACAGGCGCGTGACTCAAAAGCTAAACACTTGGCACCCATGCCCACCTAGCTCCTCTGAGCTCAAGCGAGACCCGCTATCTCGACTGGGAATTTGTCGCCCATGCATCCGCTGAAGGATACATACGCTCCGCAGCAACGGGGAGTTGTGAGAAAAGCAACTCTGCACGGATGTCACTCACGCTGTTCTGGATCCCCCTCGCCATCGACAGCAACTTCATCATGGCAGACGTGCCCCTCAAGGATGCAGTCCCCTTGACCACCTCCTCCGCTGTGAGCTTCCCATCTCCGTCGTCTATCATTTGGAACAAGACTTGGGCCTCGTCCACCTTGATATCTTGACACGAAAGCCACATCATCACCCATTCGTCCTGGCATATGGTCATCCACTCATCCAGATCAAGCGTCCCGTTGCCATCGGTGTCGGCCTCTCTGAAAAGCGCCTGCATCTTTTTGGTGTGGTGCTCTGCTTTCCGCCGCTGCTGTCGTACCATGAGATTGTCATCCAGCTGAGCAACCTTGAATGTCTCCTGAATGAAAACTGCATTGAGAACACCTATTACAGCAAATCCGAGAACTATTTTGTGAACCACTGCATACAAGACGAAACCCTCGTCGACACACTCCACTAAAATCCGGATGGGGGCGATGAAATTGCCGAAAGTAATCTCAAACATTGTGAGGAATGTGCGTGAGAATGACCCAAAATACTCGTACATCTGAGCCTCCTCTTGCGCAGTGGATGAGTTATTGTTGAAATAGGTCTCGTATATAATTTGATAGAATGCCAGAGCCAACACACAATGGAGCACCAACAAAACCAAAAAACACCAACCTGTTGTCCATAAGCTTCCCGAAAGCGCAGTTGTCATCATGAACAGTCCGTCCGAGTGGGCACCCTTCATGAATTTGAGAATGCGCACGAGCCGTATCACCCGTGCTATACGGGCGACCCGCAAGACTTGCACGTTGAGAGTGATAGGTGTAGAAGCACTGATCAGCCACACGATAACGATGACTGCATCTAACCAGTTCCATGGGTCCTTGAAAAAATCCAAACGAAGACCTGCGATCTTCGCGGCGAGCTCGAGCGTGAAAATTAGCCCGAACGCCCAAGACAGCACGAGGAAGAAGTCCTCGCCCAGCGGCCACACCTCGGCGGACTCTCCCGCTGCGCTTCGATGGCCAATTCGTGTAGCCAGGCTGAAGCTGTTGTACTGCGCCTCGGCACCGGAAGGGAGGGTGAAGGGTGAGCGCTGATCGGGGAGGAGACAAGCTAGATGCGCGCGCGCTACATCCGACATCCTACACCTCCCACCCATCCCTTCCCACTGCGCTGCTTTGTTCTCTATCCGCGGACGCGTGCCACAGCGGACCTGGAACCCCCCCCAACAAAAACCGTGTCCTGCACAATCGTTAATCGGCAGCTGTCGAGAGGAGGTGGGGGCACAGGGCGCTGGAGGGAAGCCGGGAAGGATGGCAGCAGGAGAGGCAGGAGGGGTAAGCACAGCAACGCAGAGCAGCAGGGCCTCCTCGGCACCTCGTGCTGGCAAGATCGACGCAGACGGAGAGGCCAACTCCAAGAGAGGAAGCCCGGGCCCCTCTTCCAAAAACTGAGCCGCCTCTGTCGCTCCAACCCTTCGGTCGCGGCCGCGCCCTGAGGGAAACGAGCAATCACTCGACCCAGGGGCTGTTTCCCCCAGAAGCAGCTCTTCGTCCCGAGGCGTGTTGTGACGGTCCCGGGAACCCGTCAGAAAACGATAACCCTCGTACCCGTTGTCCTCAAGACCCGCCTGCTTCACTCTGAGCAGGTCCAGTTGAGACAACGGCGGCAAGACAATGGCAGCCCTCCCGCCTGGCCCACATCCGCTCAGAAACGATAACCAACCGGACACCTTCCAGGGGGCCGTCGTTTATTTCTAATCGTGCTCATGTCTACTTGTGCTCGTTTCTAATTGTTCCTGGCCCCCTAGTGGCCAGGAAGAGGCCCAGGATAGAACAATTAGAGATGAAAGGATCTTGGCCCCACAAAAAATCAAAGAACTTTCGAAGAATTAGAAGTGGACAATGTGGACAAGTTTCCCGAGACGCGTCCAGCCGTAGCAACACTTCGCTGGGCGGGGTGTGCGGGCGGGGCCTGACGGCTCGCTCGCACTGTCCGCCTCGACCCACCGCCGGCCCCTGCTCCTTACCCCGGGGGCGCGCAAACATGGATTAGCGATGCATGGATTTGGCGCGCGGTCGCCAAATCCATGGATCGGGGGAGGTGCCCTCCCCGAGATGCGGCCGGTGCCGCGTCGCTCGGCGGCGGGAATCCGCGATGTCCCATGGAAACGGGACCCGTCGCTAATCCACGCCCCCTTGATCCATGTTTGCGATCGCCTGATCCTTATCCTCCACGTGAACGCCCCCACCCGCCCTCACCATTCGTCTGGGCCTGCCACGGCGGCAGCACTAGCGAAAACCCACCGAGTCGACAGCGACACCGAAACCGGTCGAAACCAGCAGGCCGCAAGCAGCCTAGCAGGGCGCAACGACGCGACAGCGACACAATGACCGACCGAACCGAATCGGCCGAACGCAACCGACTGCAACGCAGCCGAGCCGACTGAACCAGAACAATCCTTGGTCCTACCTCACCAATTAACCCTCATTCCTCGCCCTGTTTCATTTCCCTTCCCCTCCTCCTGCCTGCCCCTACCCCTCCTCCTGCTCCTCATCCTCCTCTGAACTGCGCGCCTCCAACGCGAGGGTCACGGAGTTGAGAATGATGACCACCTTGGGCGGGGGTTCCTATCACGTGCTGACGCGGATCCGCCCTCTTGAACGCACAGGTTACAGCGAGGGAGGAAGAAAAGGAAGGGGAGGAGGAAGCGGAACAGGATCAACGATGACAAGGGAGGAGGATGAGGGATGCGAAAGAGAGGGGGATGCAGAAGAAGAAGAAGAATAACAACAACAACAACAACAACAACAACAACAACAACAGCAACAACAACAACAACAACAACAACAACAACAACAACAACAACAACAACAACACGTCGACGAGGAGCACGAGGAGCAGGAGGAGAGGAAAAAAAGGACGACGACACGACGAGGAAGCGAATACGGAGGAAAAGGAACTGCAGCTACAGAAGGATCCGGATCGTGAGAGCGGGAGGGGAGGAAGGGATCGAAGGTTAAGGACACTGAAGAGGGGGAGGAGACGGAGGATGACGAGAAAGGGGCTGGATGGTGAGGATATCGACGAGGAGGACAAGGACGACGAGAAGGGGGGGTCATTTCAATTTCCGAAGCCCCGCGACCGAGACGGCGGCCTCGAAGGCAGGCGCGGTCACGAGCCCCCACAGGCGGCCCCTCCGGGCGATCTCGTTCTCCCTGATCGGCCTTGCGGTGCGCCGGGGTACGCCACAGACCACTCGTCGTCGTCGCTGCTGTGGTTGCCATCTTGAGCTTCATCCCTCGTTGGTGTACAGTCGGACCTAGGACAGAAGAACACTCTCCAAGAACATGAGAACCTCCGCCCGCCGAAACACACAGAACATACAAGGGCATCCCCCCCAGGATGCACAAGAACATCAACCAAACACGAAGAGCATTGTAAGACCCTCCCCGAACCGACCTCGATCTAATACCTCGGTCCAACTGCACCAGGAGGCAACTCCTGGGAGGTCTTCGCAAGAGCGACTTTAAAGGCTACCAAGACCGAGCGGGGGGCAGGCCCAATTCAGCCCGGGTTCGGCTGGACTGAGCAGGATCAAGTCGGAGTAAGCCAGATTGTCTTCGACCAAACATATGCCAGCGCCAATGCTGAGTTTGACCACCCAAGAGTTGCGTCGCGAGGCGTGCGCTCCGCCTCCCCTCGTTCTCGCTCCGACGGCGTCGCCAGGTGCGACCGTCCTGCCTGTTCATCAGGACCAATGCAAACAACCACTTCCCGTCAAGGTGGACATTGGTCGTCGCAGCCGGGAAATCTTCTTTGGTTGGCCATCCGACCGTGATGTGCGGCCGACGCCCTCGCACCAACAGTGGACGAATTGGCTTACCTGGCGCCACGAGGCTGACCCAGCCTGGAACACTACCCACCGCCAAGCCTGGCAGGGGCGCCTGCCCCACAAACGCACCAGCCCGAGGGTGGAAGAGACTCCAAAAATCCTAAAAACCCTAAAAATCCCAAAAACTGCAAAAAAAAAAAAAAAAAAAAAAACAAGGCACGGACCCTTCTCCGCAGCACACCTCCTGCGCACCGCCGCGGGCGCGGGACCGGTGCGCACGCGCACTCCCCATGCCACGTCGCCGCACGGAGCCGACCCAGCACACGCGGCGACCAACCAACCCACCAACCGAGGGAGAGCAACTTGGCAGCGGAACCCGTCCGGCACTCCCGCATACTGCCAACCAACCAACCAGCCAACCCACCTGAGAGAAGGAAAGGGGGACCGCCTGCCTGCTTGTGCAGCGCACGGCCGTGAGCACCACCTGCTGACCCTGCAGCGCACGGCCGTGAGAGCCCGCCCGCCGCACTGCAGGCACGCTCCGCGAGTCCCGCCAGGCCACGGAGGCGCCCTGGCTGTGAGAGACCAGGAAGTCAGAAGGCATGGAAGCCGACAGGCGCACAAGGGCCTTCCCGAACATTTACCTGCCCCCCAGATCGCTGCGCAATGTGGAGGCTATGGGAGAAAAGGTGCGTAAGAAGAATTGGACGCAGCGCGCTTCGCGCGCGCGAAACAGTTAGACGTCTGCTTGAGGTTGAGCCCAGAAGGTCGAGCCGCGCAGGTTGAGCCCAGAAGGCCGTGCCAGACGAGGGTTCCCGCGGGAGGCCGAGACTTGTACGAAAACCTGCCGACGCGAAGATGTCAGGAAACCCATGGGCCTCTTCTCTCTCTCTCTCTCTCTCCTTCTTGCTTGCTCGATCCTTCGCTCGTCCCAGTCCTCGTCCCCCTCTTCCTCCTGCTCCTCTTCCTCCTCCTCCTCCTCCTCCTCCTTCTCCTGCTCCTCCTCCTCCTTCTCCTGCAACTCCTCCCTCCCTCCCTCCCTCCCTCCCTCCTCACTTCTCTCCTCCCTCGTCGCTCCTCGCTCCTCCATCCTCCCTGTTCCTCCTCCTCCTCCTCCTCCTCCTCCTCCTCCTCCTCCTCCTCCTCCTCCCCCTCCTCCTCCTCCTCCTCCTCCTCCTCCTCCTCCTCCTCTGCCTCCTCCTCTTTTCCTTCTCCGTATCACTAACTCTTCCCTGTGGCACCCCGACGCCAGTCGGAAGAGCGGGCCAGGCGTTTCGCCTGAGACTTCCTGACCACAGATGAGCCTGAGGCCTAAGAGCTGACAACGGCTTCACAGATGGAGGGCGGGCCGCTTCCAAACTGTAACTCGCGCCTAACGCCGCGCACAATCGCCTCAAACAAATCCTCCAGGAGCTTAACCGGTTGTGGGCGGTTCCTTTTAAAACGTGGCTTCCGCATTAGTGCATCGCGCATTCAATTACAAACTGCACAAGAGCTTCATGCATTTCGGGCGAATCGTTTTCAAACCGTGACCCTCGCCTCAGCGCCGCACACGTTCGTCCTAGAACCTTGCAAGACTTCACGGCTTAAGGGCGGGTCGTTTTCCAAATGTGGTTATCGCCTTAGCGCGCACATTTGTTTTTAACTTGCAAGTGCTTCACGGATGAAGGGCGGTTCCTTTTCGGCTTGTGGCTCTCACCTTGGCGCCGCGCACATTCGTCTCAAAAGATTACAAGGTGTTCACGGTTTCTCATGGTTAGCGTACCAGGAGCGGCGGTTTGGAACGAATCAGGGCGGCCACGGCGCAACAAGTACGTTGTTTCGCGGTGTTGAAGTCCCAGGGGTATTGTTCTGGCACGATGCGGGACCGCCAAGGCACAACAATCAGGTTGGCCCGTGGCGGTGAAGTCATGGACATGGTCTGGTGGCACTCAACCAGATGTTCATACGGTTGTACCCCAAAGAGGCACTTCCCTCAATGGAAATAAACGTTTCCAGGGGCCTACGAAGAGGGAGCTTGGAGGGAGGGTGTATTCCACCATCGATGATGAGTCTTGGCTTTACGATAATCCTCCTCCTCCTACTCCTCCTCCTCCTCCCCCCTCCCTCCTCCTCCTCCTTCTCCTCCTCCTCCTCCTCCTCCTCCTTCTCCTCCTCCTCCTCCTCATCCTCCTCCTCCTCCTCCTCTTATTCATCCTCCTCTTCCGTTTCCTCCTCCTCCCTCCTCCTCGTCCTCCTCCTCCTCCTCGGCATCCGCCTCCACCTCATCCTCCGCCTCCTCATCTGCTTCTCCCTACTCATCCTGCTCCTCCACCTCCTGCTCCTCGTCCTCCTGCTCCTCCCCCGTCTCATCCTCCTATTCCTGCTCCTCCCCCCCTCTCCTCCTCCTCCTCCTCCTCCCTCCTCCTCCTCCTCCTCCACCTCCTCCTCTTCCTCTCCTCCTCCTACTCCTCCTCCTCCTCCTGCCCCTCCCTCCTCTCTCCTCCTTCTCCTCCTCATCTTTCTCCCTACTCCTCCTCGCCCTCCTCCTCATCCTCTTCTTCCTCCTCCGCCTACTCCTCCTCCTCCTCTCCTCCTCCCTCCTCCTCCCTCCTCCTCCTCCTCCTCTTCCTGCTCCTCCTCCTCCTCCTCCTCCTCCGCCTCATCATCATCATCATCACCAGCATCATCAGCATCAGCATCAGCATCAGCATCAGCATCAGCATCAGCATCATCAGAATCAGAATCAGAATCAGCATCATCATCATCATCATCATCATCATCATCATCATCATCATCATCATCATCATCATCATCATCATCACCATCACCATCACCATCACCATCACCATCATCATCATCATCATCATCATCATCATCATCATCATCATCACCAGCATCGTCATAATCATCTGCTTCTCCCTACTCCTACTCGTCCTCCTCCTCGTCCTCCTCTCCCATCTCCTCCTCCTCTTCCTGCTCCTCCTCCTCCTTCTCCTCCGCCTCCTCCTCCTCCTCCTCCCTCTCCTCCTC
>CAUYUJ010010480.1:102692-172692 GCA_963575745.1 Prorocentrum cordatum | reverse complement strand
GCGAGGGGTGTCCTGTGTCCCCGGCCAGTGCCTGGAGTGCCTGGCGGGTGGCAGGGGGGCCCCCTCCCCTCGGGGGGGGGTCGGTCCTGGAGGCGTAGGACGTGTACGTGCTCCTCTGAGTCCCACTCCCCTCCTAGGCCGTTTGAGGTGACTGAACATGCCCTGGCAGTGTTGGGTTTTAATATTTATCACTACGTGATGGCGGAAATCCTGGCAATCCTCGCCCCCCTCCTCCTCCTCCTCCTCCTCCTCCTCATCATAATTTTCCTCCTCCGCCTCAGCCTCGTCCTTTCCTCCTCCTCTTCCTCCTCCGCCTCCTCATATTCCTCCTCCTCTTCCTCCTCCTCCTCCTCCTCCTCCTTATCATCATCATCATCATCATCATCATCATCATCATCATCATCATCATCATCATCATCATCATCATCATCATCATCATCATCATCAGCATCATCATCACCCCCCATGCCTGTCAGTCAACCTCCCCGTGTCACTCCCGCCCCCTCTCATCCCTACGACACCCGCCCCTCCTCAAGCGGCGGCCTGTTCCTGGACATCAGCCCAGCTGGGGCCTTGGCCTTCGGGCGACGGGCGACGGCGGGGACGGCGGCGGGGGCCACGACGAGGACGACGGACAAGGACGAGGAGGGCGGCGAGGTTGAGAAGGACGGCGGGGGCAAAAGGGGGCGGGAGAGAAAGAAGGAGAGGGATCGGGAGGAGGGGGGAGCGGGAAAGGAGGAGGGGGAGAGTGGGGATAGGGAGGAGGAGGAGGAGGAGGAGGAGGAGGAGGAGGAGGAGGAGGGGAGGAGCGGGAGAGGAGAGGGGAGCGGGAGAGGAGACGGGATAGGGAGTAGGAGGAGGAGGAGGAGGAGGAGGAGGAGGAGGAGGAGGAGGAGGAGGAGGAGAGGCGGAGAGAGAGCTGGAGATGCGCACCCGTTCGGACCAGGTCTGAGCCAGGCCCAGCAGCGGGCAAAGGGGCTGCGGGGGCCTGCCTCGCGAGGCGGGCGGCGCCGCTGAGCGAGCAGGGCTGGGGTGGTGCCCTTCCCCCTGGCGCGGTCGAAAATCGGCGGCGAGCGAGGGGGGGGGAGGTGAGAAGGAGAAGGCCTTCTCAGGAGTTGGCGGGACTCCTCAGAAGCCCTCGCGCCTTCCGAGAAGTGGTTGTTTGTCCTCGGGGAAGGCTCAGGGAACTTCTCAGAAGGCCAGGGGATTTCCGAACCTTCTGAGAAGGCCTTCTCCTTTCCGCTTCCTTTCCCCCGCTCGCCGCCGAGAAAAGGACCCGACTGGAGAGCAAAGCGGGTAATTGGTGGAGAGGCCGCTCGAAAGCCCGTCTGCACATCTGAAAAACAGGCATCGACTGCCAGCGCGCTTTGGCATGCGCGCCTCGGTGCCTCACTGAAGCGCGGCGGCGGCCCGGCGTGACAGCTACGGAGCAGATGCCAATTGCATTCGCAGCACACTCGGAAGGGAGGACGCTACGGGTGTGCTGAGCGGTGAGCACCCCAAAGTGCGCCTGATGGCATTCCTGGAGCGAAGCGCCAAGAGAAGCGGCAGGGCGGAAGGCCTGGAGGAGGCCCTTCAAGGCCACGTGCGCTCGGTGGAACCTGTCTATAAGCGGAGTACGTAGTCAATCCCTGGGTGGCTCGCTGCTGCAGCGCGGTGATTCTAGTTTCGCGTTCCCGCTCTGGTTGTTGTATTGCAGCCTCGAGGTGGTGCGCGAGGGACAGCCTTCGGTCCGTTCGCTGCGTCACCGCTCGGCCGAGGCCACATCCGCCGCGGGCCGTGGGCGGTCCGCTGTTACCCGTACCCTGATGGGAGGGGGGCGCGACCCGGTGGTCGGACAGATTGGCTGTAGGGGCCGGGCCCTGGTGGACATCCACCACGTGAGTTCAACCACCAGAGAGTCTAGGCTGACGCCAGGCCGTGCTTTCGTCGTCCGCGTCATGCCCGTGACTAGTGTGACCTCCCAATGGAGTAGCGTTGCGTCCAGCGTCGTCATTCAAGGACGCTCCGAGCCGTGTGGGCACTGGTCTGCGCCTTCAAAGTCCTCGAGCGGGGCTCCCCAAGCATCGTCGAGATCGTCGAAGAAGTCAAGCCCTGGCGGGCCACGCGGCCGGACGGGGTCACCCGGCGAGCCCAGTGGCTCGTATCTTCCTTGCCCGATCGCGAGCGGGCTGGGCCTCATCTCGCTGAGTTCGGTCCTAGAGTAGCCCGCCCGTCGGCCTGGCAGGGGAAGAGCACGGTGGCGCCGATCGTAGATGTCGCCGCGCCGTTTGTTCTGAACGCGCCCTAATGGACGACGCCGCCACCGCGGCAAACCCACGGAAAACCCACCGCGCCCGAGGCAGCGTTTGCCCTGGCGTCCGCGGCGCCCTCCCCAAGGCGGACGGCCGCGCGTTGGAACAAACGGCGCGGCGATAGATAGCGATGGCGGCACTGTGCAACACTGCCGCGAAAACCGTGCCGCCAATGAGCCGCATCAATGAGACTCGCCTGCAGAGCGCGCAGGCGTGCTCCAGCAGTGGCGAGTTCATCGGCATGTCGGTTGACAGCCTCAGCTGTAGGTGTGACGCGGCCTTCGTTCATGCCTTGCTCGCCGAGGCGGCTTTGACTTTTTGGGCCGTGAGCATGTCCGGTATGGCTTGGAGCACGCGGTAGATCTTCTGCCAATCCGTGGTTTGCGGTGGCCTCCTTAAGAAGGTCCTGGAAACCGTCGACAAGGGCATGGCTGTCTCGGAAATGCGGACAGGCTTCTCAGCAGTTGCCACAAGCGGAGCATGGCGAGAGCATCCGCCCTTTGCGCGGACTGGGCCAAGCCGAGGACTCGAGCTGAATGGTTTGGCCGGTGATCCAGCCCGCAGTAAAATCCGCAACCTGCCCTGGCGGGGAGCGGGTGGGCCTGGCGCGCGCAGGCACCGTCTGCGGCGGCGCATGCCCAATTGGCCTCCGCTTTGCCAGTGCATTCCTCGAACTGATCATCGCAAGAACCCTCTGGAAGGGGGCCGCGGGATAGGTCGTGGGAGCTAGTCTTGTGCCTGTGCGACCTGGAGGTCCAGCTGTTTAGGGCCCTCCTCCAGCAACCCACAGTGCCTGGCAGACGGCGGAAGGTCACTCCAGCCATGAGAATCTTAATCCCACGAGCCCTGTGGGCGTAGGTGGTCTAGGGAGCTTCCACTTCCAACCCCCTTCTTCCGCTTCGGGGGGGGGGCACCCCTCCCCCCCACCCCTCCCCTGGACTCAAGATGGCTGTCAAAATGTTCCAAGAAGCCCCTAGAACGCTCCAAGACGGTTCCCACAGGCCTCCGAGACCTCCAAAAAAGTTCCCCCAGAGGCCGAGATGCTTCAAATACCTGGGGCAATCAATGATCATTGTTGTCTCGCCGCTTCGCTGCCGATAGCCATTCGACGCGTCATGATGGCTCCAAGATGGCCCAAGATAGCCCCAGGAGGCCCCCAGGAGAGCCCCAAGACGGCCCCAAGAGCGCCAACGAGCGCCCCAACAACGCACCAAAAGGCGACTTATAGGGCTCCCGAGGGGAGACCCTACTTGAAGTTTTCCCCTGTTTTGATCGATGCCCCCCGAGATGGCCCAAAGAGCGCTCCTCAAGCTCCCAAGAACGCCCCAAGAAAGCCCAAACAGGCGCCAAAACGACCCCAAGGGGCGCCCAAAAGGCATCCAAGAGATTCCATACAACGCTTCACGAGGATCCCCGACGTACCCAACTCTCCCTCCTTGTCTTGCTTCTCCTCCTTCTCATGCTGCTCGTCCTCGCACTATCCCACCTCCTCCTGCACCTGCTCTTCCTCCTGCTCCGACGACGACGACGATTTCTCCTCCATCCTCCCCTTCTTGGGGTATATGACGGCTTCCCCCGCCCTTTGTTCTTCTGCATGCTCCCCCACTCCCCGGATCACCTCAACTCCCCCTGGCCATCGCTTGTGGATCGGCTGGTGGGGATATTTTTTTGATCGCGACCGCGGCGAAAAGGTCGGGCGGCGTCCAGGAACGATGCACGCGGGCAACGCCCTAAATTCGCGCACATATAGAAGGAGGGGCGAAAAGAGACAAGACCAAGTGGGGAGGGGGGCAAACAGGAGGCGAGCCTCGCTGCCGCTCACAGGAGGGCGCACACCAGGAAGTCCTTCCGGGCGGCGTGCAGCACCAAAATGGTGGGATTCGGATTGGCCGACACCACGTTCACGCCGAGGAAGGCCGTCACCACGAGCTGGTGGGGATGTTTTGTTTTTGGTCGCGGCCGCAAGCGAAGGCGCAGGCGGCGGGTCGGTAAGTCCGGGGCGCGGTCCTTACTAATTTACAGCGAGCAGCAAACTAGAGCGCGGGGTCAAACCTAACCTGCCTAAGCCGCCGAGCTGCGCTGCGGTGAGCTGGGGGCGCCAGGGCCAGGAGGTCGGAAGCGGTCCACCATCACCGACATGCAACAAATTGCCAGGCCAAACTGAATCAGGCTGGTAGGGGAATGCAGGAATCGGGGGCCAGGATGCCGATGCCAGTAGCTTCCGCACATCATTTGCCACGAAAGTAATTAGCTCTGCCAGGGTAAGGAATCCAGGAACGGCTGACGGCCGTCTGCACGTGCGTAGCAGGAGACCGAAACCAATCCAGGAATGGCATAGCGACCAGGGCAAAGCATAGCACCCGAAGGCCAAGAACGGCTGACGGCCGTACATACGCGTGTAAACCAACCCCAACTGAACCAGGCTGATACCATGCAGAACTGCCGGTGCAAAACGGCAGCGTGAATGCCAGGAGCCAGGAACGGCTGACGGCCGTCTGCACGTGTGAAGCATGAGACCGAAACCAAACCCAGGAACATGGCATACCGGCCAGGACATAGCACAGCACCCGATGTCCAGGAACGGCTGACGGCCGCACATGCGTGTGTAGCCGGACCAGCACCAGGAGCAGGAGCTATGGCGTCCAAAAGCCACGGCGTGCAGCCTTGTCGCCGCGACGGCGCCCGAGGCGGAAGCAACCCTGAGCGCGCCGAGGTAAACCGACTGTCGCGGCCGACCTCGGCGGCGCGGGGAGCGTGGGAAAGCACAGGCTGGACCACGTGCACTCGGGGGCTCCATGCGCCAACGAGCGGTTGGGCATGTGAAGCAGGGGGGCAGGAAGCCAGGGCCACCGGGGCTGCTGCGGGCCCGGCTGCCTGAGGAGGGGCGGAAAGAGCGAGGGGCCCCAAGAGGCGGCGATGGCAAGAAGGGCGGCGCAGGGCCACCCCCCAGATGCACCTTTGCGCCGCGGAAAGCCAGGGGCGGCGGGAAAAACAAGCCCGCTGAGCGAGGGCAGGGGCTTGTGGGCTGGCAGTACCCAGCCAGAGGTGAAACACCTATAACACACGCGACACTGACACCGACGTGCCAAGGAGCGACGGCACGGGGTGGTGCAGGCGGCGCGTGGTGCGGGCCAACATGACGGACGGCGCCGACACGCCCGAAGGCGTCAGCTGCGTCCGCGGCGCTGGCGGGGGCGCGCGCGCGAGCGGCCCTGGCCGCCGCAGCCGCTGGAGGCAGCCAGCGAAGGGCGACAGGGCCACCAGCGAGCAGTGGGCGGCGAGGGGCTGTCACAAACGCATCCCGCCTGGTTGCGCTTAGCCGCATCCGCGTGATAGCCAGGGCTGCTCGACGCTGTTCCCCCGTCTCGAAGGTACACTTGCCCACTGATGTCATGGCGACTAGTGGGGAGCCTGCTCGCACTCGACACGCTTCGGTGTGGGCTGGACTGTGCTGACTTCTACCAAGGGTGGGGAACTGTGAGCGAGTAGCCAGGGCTGTGGTCACCACAGCAGACGCGAAACCGATCACGGCTCATGGCCGTCATCGAGAGATAGCACAGAGGGAGAGGGAGGAGGGGGAGGAGCCAGGAAACGGCTGATGGCCGTCAGCGATCAAGTCAATGCTGCTGTCAGCGGCCCCAAATACTGGAGTGCGTGGCTGTGGCGACGAGGAGCGCGGCACTCCAACCGGGGAGTGGTAGCGCTGTCGGGTCCTATGCCAGGGCTGCTGTTGGCAGGTCCACTTCCCGAACGGCACCCAGGGCGGTCGGACCGCATGCATTCGCCAGGCATTTACGGCTGATGGCCGTCTCATCCTTTCCGAGTAAAGAGAGAGAGAGAGAGAGAGAGAGAAAGAGAGAGAAAACAAAAACAAAAAAACAACAAAAACAAAAAAAAAAAAAAAAAAAAAAAAAAAAAAAAAAAAAAAAAAAAAAAAAAAAAAAAAAAAAAAAAAAAAAAAAAAAAAAAAAAAAAAAACGAGAGAGAAAGAGTGCCAGGACACGGCTGATGGCCGTCCGTCGAAGCAATGGACGCCGAAACCGTGAGGGTCCCTAGGCCAGGTGGCCGAAGCCAGATGACAACCACAAACTGTTTGTATTGCTGGGCATGTGGAGCAGGGAAGGGCGGGAAGCCAGGGCCACCAGGGCTGCTGCGGGCCCGGCGCCCGCGGCATCCGCAGCGCCCGCGGCGCCCACGGCGCCCGCGGCGCCCGCGGCGCCCGCAGCGCCCGCGGCACTCGCGGCGCCCGCCGCAGCGCCCACGGCGCCCGCGGCGCTGCCGGCGAAGGCGGCGCTGTTGGCGCCAGCACCGCACGCTGCGCCCCGCGGCGCCGCGGCGCCCGTGACGCCCGCGGCACCCGCAGCGCCCGCGGCGCCCACGGCGCCAGCGGCGCCCGTGGCGCGCGCGACGCGCGCGGCGCCCGAGGCACCCGCGATGCCCGCGGCGCAGGCGGCGCCCGCGGCGCCCGCGGCGCCTGCGGCCCCCGCCGCACCCGCGGCGCCGGCGGTGCCCGCGGCGCACGTGGCGCCCACGGCATGTGCGATGCCCGCGGCGCCAGCGGCGCCTGCGGTGCCCGCGGCGCACGTGGCGACCACGGCATGTGCGGCGCCCGCGGCGCCAGCGGCGCCCGCGGCGCCCACGGCGCCCATGGCGCCAGCAGCACTTGCGGCGCCTGCGGCGGAGGCGGCCGCTCACGCCGCAGCCGCCGCCGCGACACGGGCCTCCATCTCACGGGCCGGGGCGCGCACCTGAGACAGGGGCTGGTGGGGATATTTTTTGTTTGTCTTTTTTACAGCCGCAGGCGAGAGCGCCGACGGCGGGCGGTCACGGTCGGGCTGCGGCCGCGACTAAATTCCCGAGCGCGCGCGGGAGCCGCGGATCAGGCGGCGGGGGGGGGCAGCGACCCAGGGCGTCTGAAAAGCCAGGCGAGCGTGCAATCCAGGGCGTCTGCGGGACAGCCCAGGAAACGTGCAAGTGGCAAACCCAGGGAGTCTGTCTACCACCAATTAAACCGCAACCACAATGGCGCGCAAACGCTCCCGCCGTAATCGTAACGAAACGACAGTAAGGTATGGAACGAAATCCAAGCAGGAAAGTCAATCCAGGGAGTCTGACGGGTATGAGCAGACAAGGCTGGAGGCGCGGTCCTGCAGGAAGGTACTCTGACAGCGCCAGCGAACCGTCGCAGCATCAGAGGCACATCCATGGAAGCAGCTGTAGCCCCGCGACTGGTGGGGAAACGCGAAGCGTCAACCATTTTTCAAGGCGGTCCTTTCCGCCTCCCAGCGCGGGCATTGCCAGACAGTGCGTTTTTGGGTGTCCACTTTTTGATTGCATCTTCTACATAGCGGCGACGTGTCGGGCGAGATGCCCGCGCAGGCTTCTCTGCTGCGCGTGGTCGCCCCCGCGCAGACAGTTGCCTAGCAGGCCGAGATGCGAAGCTGTGCATTTGGCCTCGTGGTTCTTTGCTACTGCGCATCGGCAGAGTAGTCGAGGCCCTGCTTGACCGCGGCGACGGCGCCCAGGTCGTGTCTGGTGGATTGGCACACTCCAGAACAAGGCCCTTCCCTGCGAGGCACGGCGCACGCGCGCGTGAACAGGCCGACCGGCACGTAGAACCACGACGGGAGGATACCCCAGCCACCTGCGGATGCTCCAGCGGCACCCTTTTTCTTCCACTCCCGCCGGCCGTACGCCGGCCGTCCGCCGGCCGTTTCCGCTGTCGGAGCCGCCCTCGTCTTGCTTCCGCCGCACTCCGCCGCCCTCCCTGCGCCTTCCGCCCGAGAAAGGATGCCAACTCCTTCGACCCTCGAAGACGTGTCGACTGCACGCAAGAGTGACCCTGGGCAAGAGTGGCCTTTGGTGCGCGGCTTTTTTGGGGGGCCGCGGGGGGCGTGAAACACAGGCGCGCAAGACGCTACCATCGCATCGCGCTCGGCGATCGGGGGACCCCGACGCGCCCGCACCAAAGGTCACTCCGGCGAAGGGTCACTCTTAGGTGTGGTCGGCTGTATGGGACGCCTGACGTGGCTGATTTCGCACGCGGCCGCACGGGCACCGAGCCGACCCCGCGCACTCGAACACAACGCCAAGCCAGGTGCCGGGCAAAGGAGCACGCCCTGCCTGCAGCGACATTGCTGCAGCCAATGCGCGCTCCCCGTCCCTACTTGGGGGGGACGCCGACTATACAGGCAACCCCGTAGAGTAAGGACGCACGATAAGGATGCAAGGGCCTTGGAAGGCAGCTTCGAAGCTTTTCGAGAGGAGCGCGGCCAGCGAAAGTGGCCAAGGATGGGCCGAAGGGGCAAGGATGCAAGGGGTACCCTGGAGAAGGTTGCCCATCCTTACCATGCGAGTTGACTGTACACCTGCACCGATCATGGCCAGGCTCATCCAGGTCCCAAGATCTTGTATACGGCCTCCCGTCTTGGGCAGGAAGGCATGCGGTCGGGAAATCTTGCTTAGCGTATCGCCGCGGCGGCCCCGGCCACACGCCAGGCCCTGCGAGCGGATGGCGTGTCGCTCCGCTCTGCGGGGCAGGAGGCTTGTAAAGGCTCGGGACGCTAACGCCTGGAAACCCACCCAGAAGTGGTTAGCGTGTCGCGCCGAAGCGTGGTGAGCCGGAACCCGCGGCGCGACACGCTGAGCGAAAGTTCCCGACAAACTACGCCGATCCTTGGCCCAAGATCGGCCTGGCCCATCCCCCACATGGTCCTTGCCACCCGTCTTCGTCTCCCCTCCTCCACGCGCTGCCTCCCTCCAAGCCATGCTCCTGCTGTTCCTTCCTCCTAGCGCCTCCCGCTTCGCTCCAATCCTCCTCGCACACCACCCTTCCTCCCTTCCTGGTCCCTGCCCGTCCGCCACCCCGCCCCTCCTTTTCATCCCTCGTCCTCCTCCTCCTCCTCCTCCTCCTCCTCCTCCTCCTCCTCCTCCTCCTCCTCCTCCTCTCCTCTCCTCCTCCTGCTCCTGCCTCCTCCTCCTGCCCTCCTCCTCCTCCTCCTCCTCCTCCCTCCTCCTCCTCCTCCTCCTCCTCCTCCTCCTCCTCCTCCTCCTCCTCCTCCTCTTCCTCCTCCTCCTCCTCCTCCTCCTCCTCCTCCTCCTCCTCCCTCCTCCTCCCTCCTCCTCCTCCTCCCTCCTCCTCCTCCTCCTCCTCCTCCTCCTCCTCCTCCCTCCTCCTCCTCCTCCTCCTCCTCCTCCTCCTCCCTCCTCCTCCTCCTCCTCCTCCTCCTCCTCCTCCTCCTCCTCCTCCTCCTCCTCTACCTCGCTCCTCCGCCTCCCCGCTGTCCGTCTACCTCCTCCCGCTTCCCCGCCCCCTCCTCTGCCTACTCCGTCCTATCCTCTCTGGCCCCCCTCGGCGTGTCGCAAGCCGTTCGGTCCCCAGCTCATTGATTATTGTCTTAGTCCTCGAGCTTTCTTTCTCTGTGCTTCTGCACCTCGGTCGCCCTCTGTCGCCCATTGTGCGCTCCGCTGGACTTTTCTGCGCCGCACAAACCCAAATCCTCATCTCGCGCTGGCCTCCGGGGCGATCCCGCGAAGCCCAGGACTCCGGCGGGGGGGGGTCCGCAAAAGACTCCCGCGGGGCTCCTGGGCCGCAGCGTTCCTGCTCAAAGCTGCGGATGCACTTAGCCAAAGGCTCGTGAACGGACGGTATTGCTTTTGATTCCATACGCCTGTCGGGCGCTATCTCGAAGTCCTGAGCAGGGGAAGCTGTTCGATCCCCAAGGGATCCCCCACGGGACTCCCACAGCCGTCTCGTGCGCGTCGCCTTGGTGTATTGAAGAGTATTCGGCCCCCGATGGCCTGGATGGCAGCCGGCCAGCGGACTCAGGCCCCTCGGAGCCGCGTTCAGGAATGCTCACGGGGTAACCGTCGGACGTCACCAGGCACCTGCAGTCGAGACAGGCAACGAGAGAGGAACCTCGCCGCCCGCGGCCGCATCTGCGGATCAAAAGGGAACTCGCGGCAAAACATGCTTGAAAAGCGAGGCACCTCTCCCGAGGGACGCGCGCACCAGTTGCGTTTAGTTTCTTCTGGTGGTCCAAGCACAACTAAACCTTAGCCGATTACGAAGCCTTGCCCACATCAAGCTGTGCGAATGAATTCTTCGCCCACCACTGCCGCACACACACACACACAAGTCGTTTCCGAAACTGCCCCTGCGCAGGTGGGTCAGCGAGCAGTCGCGGCAACAGCCGATCGGCAGTCGGAGGATGTCGACGCCGTCTGCCGATCGCGCACATGACAAACGCAGCCCCACGCGAATCTGCCAACTCGAAGCACGGCCATTGGAAGTCTGCCAGTCCCACTGACGAAGTGACGCAGAGAGGTGCACCTCATGTAGGCTCCTCCCTGAGGCGCACGCACGCAGAACTTGTCAAACGCCGCAGCAGCAAAAACATGTCGCATCGATCTGTACCAGCACACATCCTCGTCTACAAAATCATTGTAAGCTTCTCTGGGTCTTCTGTCTCGAGCGCGGCCGCTATGCTGATCACGACATATGTCGCAGTCTCAATCTCAACCGCAGACACGGCACTCTCTTTGTCGGCTGCCAGGGGAGCTTCGGCTGTCGTGCTGTGCCGCTCCACTGGCATGTACTGCCAGTGATTGCCTTGGCGCCGCCAGCCAAGACTGCCAACATAATCCCCAGAAGAGTCCGCAGTTGTGGCCGTTCAATCGGTGCCCTGTGCATTTAAGCGCTGTGTTGCCAGGGCTCTCCTGGTAAGGGTAGGCCACCTTCGGAGAGCTGCAAAAAACAGATGGTCGGAGTCAGCCGCCTCTGGAAGATGACAGGTTGAGCCAAACTTTGCTATATGACCAGTGGAAGAGGAGGTCACGAGGAGGAGGAGGAGGAGGAGGATGAGGAGGAAAAGGAGGACGACGACAACGCCGACACCGACGCCAACGACGATGACAATAATAGCAAGGACGGGGTGGAAAAGGGTGACAGAAGAAGGCGGGGGACGACGACGACGACGACGACGACGACGACGAAGACGACGATGACGACGATGACGACGACGACGACGACGACGACGACGACGACGACGACGACGACGACGACGACGACGGCGACGGCGACGACGACGACGACGACGACGACGACGACGGGGAGAGTCGAAGCAAGGCGAGATAAGACAACGGTAATTCAAAATCGATCCATGGACCCCTCCTGTTGCCGAATCCCACCAGTTTTCCAGCTGCGTCCAGCCGTGGCGACGAGGAGCCCCCCCAAAGGCCAACTACCGTTGTCTCAACACGCCCTCCTCTGAGAGAGGGCGGGGGGGACAAGGAGAGAGGTGAGGAGGCTCGAGGCTATCAAGCCCGATTGGAAGACCATGAAGCTGGACGAGTCCATAGAAAGGCAGATTGAGCCCAGGACTAGGCCAGATCAAGCGGGAGCGGGCGGGAATCGGCAGGATCATGCCGGATGGAGCCAGCTCTCGACCACGGAAATACCAGCGCCGATGCTGAGTGTAACCTCCAAGGAGTTGCATCCGAAGGAAAGGTAGCTGGGGAGCGAGAGAGGGCAGGAGAGTCGGAGGCGTCCCCGCGAGCCTGCAGCGACTGGCCCGTCAGGTGCGACTGGCTGGACAGCGCGGTCGTCTGCGACGCCGTGCCCAGGCCGTTTCGCATCTCCCTCGCGGCGGGGAGGGGGGGGGTCGTCGCCGTGGTCGTCGCAGGAGGAGGATAGGGAGAGGGAGGAGGAAGAGGAGGAGGAGGAGGAAGGAGGAGAGGTTCTTGAGTTTTTTGCTCGCCCTTTGGGGGGGAACCTCGCTGGGCCCCTGGAGGCTCAAAACGGTGCCACAAGAGGCCCCCATCAGAGCCAACAGAAGGTCACAAGAATGCCTCCGAGAAGCCCCCGAGAGAGGCCTCCGAAGAGACCCAAATCAGCCTCTCAAAGATGGCCCACTGCCGCCAAGAAGCCCCCGAGAGGCCTTCGAATAAACCCCAAGAAGCCTCCCAAAGGGGCATCTGGTCCACCACCCAGCTTGGTCCCAAGAGTGCACCGAATAGCCACCGAGTGCCTCCCAGACATCTCCCGCTGGCCACGAGCACGCGACCACATCCCCAATCGCTACAACCGGACGGGCACGCGGCAGCGATGACACTGCGAGGGCCAGCGGGATGAGCGAAGCGGATAGATTCGGCGGGCCCGCCGCGGGCCCTCGCCGCATTGAACGTCGAGAGAAACTGATGATATGAAGGTGGAATGGAGGATGCTGAGACGCATGCGAGCGGCCTCGCGCACCCCACCTGCCGGTTTTGGCAGTTTTCGTGGGGACACGTCAAAATACAAGCGACACGTGCTCCCAGCACTATAGGCCCACGCGCGTGACAGCCCCTGGGACCTAAAACACAAATTGGATGCGCCCTCAGGGCTGCGAAAGCCTCGTCTCGGCGCACCCTTCCTGTCTGACATAATTCTGGAGCGCATAAAACTACGAGTGCGCCATGGGTCGTGAACCCCACCCAGGGCGGTCCCCCTGTGAAGAAGGAAGACAAAGGGGGTGGCCTCTCTGTCGACACGCAGTGGAGCTCAGGACACCTCCCCCCGCCTCGGCCCCACCTCTGGCCCCCTCCCCGCCCCCGCCCCGGCCCCGGTCCGAACTGGTCCCAGTCCCGGCCCGCGCCCCGGCCTGGGCACCGGCCCTGGCCAGCCCTGGCCCAGGCCCCAGGCCCCGGCCCAGGCCCAGCTTCAGCCCCGGCCCGCCCTCGAGGAGACAGACCGCTCTCCTCCTCCTCCTGCTTCTGCTCCTGCTCCTGCTCCTGCTGCTCCTGCTGCACCTGCTGCGCCTGCTGCTGCTGCTGCTGCTGCTGCTGCTGCTGCTGCTGCTGCTGCTGCTGCTGCTGCTGCTGCTGCTGCTCCTCCTCCTCCTCCTCCTCCTCCTCCTCCTCCTCTCCTCCTCCTCCTCCTCTCCTCCTCCTCCTCCTCTCCTCCTCCTCCTCCTCCTCCTCCTCCTCCTCCTCCTCCTCCTCCTCCCTCCTCCTCCTCCTCCTCCTCCTCCTCCATTCCTTTCCGTAGGAAAAGGTCCTCCATGTCGCACACTGAGACTAGTCGGAAGGGAGGGCTGGGCGTTTCGCCTGAGACTTCCTTTCATTCGCTTTAAACAATTGCAAGAGGTTTAAAGGCGGGCCGTTTCCTAAATCTGACTCACGCCTTAACGACGCGCACATTCGTTTGATTGTCATTGCAAGAGCTTCACGGAATGAGGGCGGCTCGTTTTCAAAATGTGGCTCTCGCCTTCGCGCCGCGCACACTCGCTTTTAGCAAATTGCAAGAGGTTCACGGATTGAGTGTGGCTCCTTTCCAAATGTGGCTCTAGCTTTTGCGACGCGTATATTCGTGTTTAAAATGTAAGATCTTCACGGGTTGAGGACGGCTCATTTTCAAAATGTGGCTCTCGTCTTAGCGCCGCGCACATTCGCTTTACAAAGTTGCAAGAGTGTCACGGGTTATCATGGTTGACGTACCAGAAGTTGTGTTTGGGAGCGGGATTGTCAGGATGCACCAGTTGCGTTGATTCCCGGTGTTGAAGGCTCACGAACAGTGCTCTGGCACGACTCAGCACCGTCAAGGCGAAACAGTCAGGTTGACTGGGGTCGCTGAAGTCCTGAGAATGGTGTTTGGACACGCTTTCGGATGTTCACACCTTTGTCCCCAAACGGGGCACTCCCCCTCAGTGGAAATGAATCCTTGATGAGTCTTGGGTTTACACTGGTCCTCCTCCTTCTCCTCCCCTCCTCCTTCTCCTCCTCCAACTCCTCCTCGTCCTCCTCCCCTCCCCCTCCCCCCCCTCCTCCTTCTCCTCCTCCGCCTCCTCCTCCGCTTCCTCCTCCTCCACCGCTAACCCCATGTCCCTAGCCTGTGGCAGGGTCATCAGCTCGTCGTTGTCGTTGTCGTCGTGATCGTCGTCGTCGTCCTTCTGGGTCGGCGGCACCGGCCGTTAGGCCTTCACAATACAGGTAAGCAACGCCTTCATGGCTACGAGACTGCCATTTCGGCACACACACACACACACCTCACGCATTTCCTGCTCCACACTCTATTGGGACACGTGAAATACCAGTGATCTGCAAAAGCCAAGCCCCTGGGACATGTCAAAACTAATGATTTGGGCCTCGAGACCCCTAGGAGACGTACAATACAATTGAACTGCCCTTAAATGTTTGATGTGAGCCTCAGTCGGCACACCCCTCGCGCACTTCGTGAATGTTGGGCGCTCAGCTGGCCCCTGAGACGGCCCCTTGGAGCATCAATTCGGCGCACCCCTCACGCCCCATGGACCCCAGAAGGCCCTTAGCCGGCCTCCAAGACTGCCTCCTGGTTTCCCCCTGGAGGCTCGGCGTGGCTCCTCCTCTGCGGGCTGCAGGTAGGGTAGCCATGACAACTGGCCACCGAGGCAAAAACCATGACGGCCAGCTTCGTCTCGCGTGACCGCTCCCGGCGTGCCTGCAGCCGCCGTCCGAGCGCCGCTCGAGCGAGGCGTCCTCGGAGCCCGAACGCCGCTCGGGCAGGGCGTCCCCGGAGCAGGCGAGGCCCCCGGAGCAGGCAAGGCTGGCGCCGCGGGCGGCGAGGTCCTCGTCGGGCGCTGTGGCGCCGCCGCCGCCGCAGTCCGCTGCCCGCCGCCTGCCGCCGCCACCGTCCGCCGTCATCGCGGCCGCGGGCGGCGAGGTCCTCGTCGGGCGCTGTGGCGCCGCCGCCGCCGTCCGCCGACCGCCGCCGCCCGCCGCCGTCCACCGCCGTCCCCAGACCTCCAGCACATTGAAAAAGCAAGGCGGAGGTTTTTCGTCGTTCTCGGCCTCCAGTGGCCCTCGCCGGGCTCCACTTGAATCACTGCGGTGGGTGGGTCAGACGAGGTCAAACCTAGCGTGTAAGTGGATTGCAAATGCCATGAGTGGCCTGGATGGGTTCAATAACTTCGCTGTGGGCCAAGCCCAATTAGCCCACATCTCTAACTCCCCCCAAGCCGCCTTAGGGCACCTCGAAGCCATTTATAAGCTAGGTTTGGCTAGATCTAACCCCCACTTGCCATCAACATTAACCCCCCAATCCACTTAGCCCCCCCCCTGTAGTGATCCAAGCAGGACTTTCAAAGAACGACTCGGGATGACGGAAAGCGCGCGTAGCGTGCGATCCGTTAGTCGGAAGGAATGACACTAGGGGGAGTTCGAGGGAGGTGGCATCTCGTCCCCCAGGAATAGAATGCCCTTTTCCTTGTTAACGGAGCCTTTAAAATGGGATGCCGCGGGTGCTTCAGCTGATTCGCGCATCCGTTAACAAGGAAATTGCACCGAATTCCCTGTTAACGGGTGTCCGAGCGGGGTCAAGGCCTGTTTAACATGGAATTCCATGTAAATTCCCTGTTATAACGGTCAGGTGCCTGTTAACATGGAATTTCCTGTTAACGGGTGCGTAAGCTCCGCGTAAGCTCGCGTAAGCTCGCGTACATTCTGCGTAAACTCCGCGTAAGATCCGCGTTGCGTAGCCCGCTTTGACCTGACTCGCCGCCGGCGCGCTCGCCCGCGGCCGCTGACTAAAAAGTAAGCTCCGCGTAAGCGCGTAAGCTTCTCGCCAGCTTAAGGTACCAGACGGCGTAAGAGAGGCCCAGACGGGCCGGAGGACGGCCCAAGAGCGATCCAAGATAGCCCAAGATGGCATCAGTACAGCTCAAGAGGCCTCCAAGACACCACAAGCGGCCCCCGAGAGGACCCCCAAAAGTGCCGGACGACGCAAAAACCGTTGTTGCCTTTAGGTTTGCGAAGGCTTTCCAGACTCTTATTTCTCTGGCAAGAGCGGCCCGATAAAGCTCCAGGACCCCCCGAGTTTGTTCCATGACGGCCCGAGAGGCTCCCAAGAGGGCCTGAGGACGGCCTAAAAGGGCCCCAAGACGGCCTAAGAGAGCCATAAGACGGCCCAAGGAGGGCCTCGGAGAGGCCCAAGATGCTCCCAAGAGACAGTATGTCGTCGTCGCCATCATCATCAACAGTATTACCATAAGATTCATTCGTGTTTTATCGCGCCCTAGTGCCTTCCCTAGATACCAATTGGCCCTAGTTCCCCCTGAAGAGGCCTCCTGCGGCTTCTAGATAGCCCTAGAGGGAGCCCAACATGCCACCAAGATGCCCCAAGAGAGCCTCCAGACGGGGAGACAGAGAGAAAGAAGGGGCAAGCCAGCGACGTCTCGCGCTCTGAAAGTAAATGCGCTTTCCGTCCCCGTGCCAAGCAGGTGGGAGGCCGACGCCAGGCAACCGGCCGCCGGGGCATCCGGGGACCGCGCATCTAAAACATCAAAAACATTCTCTACCTGGGCCCCCAGATCTCCGAGGATCTGTTTTCTTTCAAAATCCAAGCGTTTTTCCTCGATCTCGGCGTCTGGGGCCCGCCATCGGGCCCCCCCGGGGCCGTCAGAAGGCCGATGGTCGGGCCCCAGGGCCGTCGGAAACGGCTCTGGAGGGCGAAAGTGCCCCAAGAAAAAGGGGGTCGGGACCTCTGGAGCCGCCAATGGAGCCCCGGCCGAGGTCGGAGTCCGTCGTCCGCCGTCGCCGCCGCTGGCATCGCCTGGGGGAGCGCTCCGACCAGGATTTCGAGGCGAATCCGACCGTGGCCACGAGGGAAGGGCACAGGTAACGGTGCCTGCTCCTCATCCTCCTCCTCCTCCTCCTCCTCCTCCTCCTCTTCCTCCTCCTCCTCTTCCTCCTCCTCCTCCTCCTCCTCCTGCTCCTCCTCCTCCTCTTCCTCCTCCTCCTCCCTCTCCTCCTCCTTTTTCTCCTGTTTCTCCTCCTCCTCCTCCTCCTCCACCTCCTCCGCCTTCTCCTCTCCCTCCTCCTCCGCCTTTTCTTCTTCCTCCTCCTCCGCCTGTTCCTCCACCTCCTCCTTCTCCTCCTTATCCTCCTCCTCCTCCTCTGATCGCCGTCGAAAGGCTCGGGCCTTTACTCGGGCCTCCAGCGGCCGTTCGGGACAGTCCAGGCATCCCCCGAGAGCTCTCGGCGAGGCGCAGCCGTTGGAACGCATCCCAAGGCTGGAAAGGCGCCGAGGACCGATGAAAGCCGCAAACTTCGAAATTCTCACCTCCTTGGATGCGCGCTGGCCAAAACTCCGAGGCAGACTACGACAGGCGGCGGCGACGCAGCAGCGAGGAAGGGAGGAGGGGGGATGATAGGCAGCGGCGTAGGTAGGGAGGAGGGGGAGGAGGAGGAGGAGGAGGAGGAGGAGGGAGGAGGAGGAGGAAGAATAAGAGGAGGAGGAGGAGGCGGAGGAGGAGGAGGAGGAGGAAGAGACGAGCGTAGAGGGGGGGGCGCGTAAAAGGAGAATGAGAAGGAGCAAAAGCTCTGAGCCCGTCGCTACATACTCTCGAAGCCGCCTAGGACCGACGAGAATCCCGATCATGGAAATTCCGTCCGTCGCTCATTTGGGCACACGAGGCCACGCTTCCTGCTGGCCGACGCCGCCCCAGTCATCCCCCACGGTGATGTCTTCAGCTCGCGGCCCAGCGAAGTCCCCGACGTCTTCCCCGGGGGGTAATGGTCTCCCCCGACTCAATATGTTGATGGTCCTGACGCCCGAGAACGGGCCCCCGAGGCCCGAATGAACGAAGACCGCCCGGATTCGAAAACCTCGGCTACATTCGCGCTGCTCCCATCGTACTTCGAACCAACGTCGAGCGAGTATCGCCTCCCAGAGGCCGACGCGTGAAGCCCTCCAGTTTCGGTGCTTTCTTGGTGCTCGAAATCCGCCAGCCCCATTGTGGGGCCACCAGGCTGTAGGCCGAAGGTTCGCAGTTTCCTGTGCCAGTTGCAGCTTCCAGTTTCCACTGTTACAGTTTTGCTGCTTGCTGCATACTGTTCCTTGTTGATGGACCACGCGAGGGGGGGGGAGGCCCAAACGGGCAGGTTTAGCACGCTCTGAGCGTGTGCTCTGAATTGCTGGGGTGGGTAAAAATCTACACCCCTCACGCAGATCGGCGGGGTCAGGGTCCAAAACACACAAGAGATTTACCACATTTCTGAAATTCGGCAACACACCCTCACGCGAATCGGCGGGGTCAGGGTCCAACAACACATGGGATTTGCCACATTTCTGAAATTTGCTGGCACCCTTCATGCAGATCGGCGGGGTCAGGGTCCAAAAACACACAGGATTCGCCACATGTTTAAACAGTAGGTGGCACCCCTCACGCAGATCGGCGGGGTCAGGGTCCAAAAACACAAGAGATGTACCATATTTCTAAAAATCGGTGGCACCCCTCATTCAGATCGGCGGGGTCAGGGTCCAAAAACACATGGGATTTGCTACATTTCTGAAATTTGCTGCCACCCCTCATGCAGATCGGCGGGGTCAGGGTCCAAAAACACAGGGAATGTGCCACATGTCTTAAAATTCGGTGGCACCCCTCACGAAGATCGGCGTGGTCAGGGTCCAAAAAACACAAAAGATGTATTACAATTTTGAAATTCGGTAACACCCCTCACGCAGATCGGCGGGGTAAGGGTCCGAAAACATAGGGGACGTGCAACATTTCTGAAATCCGGTGGCACCCCTCACGCGGATCGACAGGGTCAGGGTCCAAAAACACACGGAATGTGCCACATGTTTAAACATTCGGTGGCACCCCTCACGCAGATCGGAGGGGTCAGGGTCCAAAAACACAGGAAATGTGCCACATTTCTGAAATTTGGTAACACCCCTCACGCAGATCGGCGGGGTCAGGGTCCAAAAACACAATAGATTTACCACACTTCTGAAATTCGGCAACACGCCCCTCACGCGAATCGGCGGGGTCAGGGTCCAAAAACACATGGGATTTGCAACATTCCAGAAATTCGGTTGCGCCCCTCACGCAAATCGGCGGAGCCAGAGTCGAAAAACAAACAGGTCTCGACACTGCTTCACGGCGGCGCCCAGACCTCCTGGTTTAGCTTTTGCATCTCCCATTATCCGAGGAAGGGGGCCGGCGGCATGGGGCGAAGCCCTTACGGATTACTTGTGGCGATCGAGGCTAAAGCAGGTTGGAACATCATAAGGCTACACTGTAGGATCGACCCTGAGCAAGAGTGGCCTCTGGTGCGCGACTTCACCGGGGGACGCGAGGAGACCAACACACAAGCGCACAAGAAGCTGCCATCGCACCGCGTTCGGCGATCGGGGGACCCCAGTGACTCTTACAGCGGAGGCCAGTCCACAAGAAACCTTCCACAAGAAGCCCAACCCTGAGACCCCAGGACGTCCATGGATAATTACCTAAAACCGAAGACTGATAGGTTTCTAATAGGGTCAAAAAAAAGCATCATGACTCCCCAGGGGGGTCTGGGCGGCATCCGGACAGGGATCCGCGGAAGTCGTGTTAAACAAGCAGTTACACACTTCGTGGCCTTCGAGGTCCCAGAACTCCATTCCCAGGCCACATTCTGAATGCCCGGAGCCAACTGTAAGCCACTTCGTGCTCTTCGAGGTCCCAGAACTCCATTCCCGGGCCACATTTTGAATGCCCGGAGCCAGCTGTAGGCCACTTCGTGCTCTTCGAGTTCCCAGAACTCCGCTCCCGGGCGACATTTTGAATGCCCGGAGCCAACTGTAGGCCACTTCGTGGTCTTCGAGCTCCCAGAACTTTATTCCTGGGCATGATTTTGAATGCCCGGAGCCAACTGTAGACCACTTCGTGTTCTTCGAGTTCCCAGAACTCCATTCCCGGGCCATATGTTGAATGCTGAGGCATGAGGCTGAGGCAGGCTGAGGCTGAGGCTGAGGCTGAGGCAGGCTGAGGCTGAAGGCTGAGGCTGAGGCTGAGGCTGCAGGCTGAGGCTGAGGCAGGCTGAGGCTGAGGCCGAGGCTGAAGGCAGACTGAGGCTGAGGCTGAGGCTGAGCAGGCTGAGGCTGAGGCTGAGGCAGGCTGAGGCTGAGGCTGAGGCAGGCTGATGCTGAAGGCTGAGGCTGAGGCTGAGGCTGATGCAGGCTGAGGCTGAGGCAGGCTGAGGCTGAGGCCGAGGCTGAAGGCAGACTGAGGCTGAGGCTGAAGCAGGCTGAGGCTGAGGCAGGCTGAGGCTGAGGCTGAGGCTGAGGCAGGCTGATGCTGAGGCAGGCTGAGGCTGAGGCTGAGGCTGATGCAGGCTGAGGCTGAGGCAGGCTGAGGCTGAGGCCGAGGCTGAAGGCAGACTGAGGCTGAGGCTGAAGCAGGCTGAGGCTGAGGCTGAGCAGGCTGAGGCTGAGGCTGAGGCAGGCTGATGCTGAGGCGAGGCTGAGGCTGAGGCTGAGGCTGATGCAGGCTGAGGCTGAGGCAGGCTGAGGCTGAGGCCGAGGCTGAAGGCAGACTGAGGCTGAGGCTGAAGCAGGCTGAGGCTGAGGCTGAGGCAGGCTGAGGCTGAGGCTGAGGCAGGCTGATGCTGAGGCAGGCTGAGGCTGAGGCTGAGGCTGATGCAGGCTGAGGCTGAGGCAGCCTGAGGCTGAGGCCGAGGCTGAAGGCAGACTGAGGCTGAGGCTGAAGCAGGCTGAGGCTGAGGCTGAGGCAGGCTGAGGCTGAGGCTGAGGCAGGCTGATGCTGAGGCAGGCTGAGGCTGAGGCTGAGGCTGATGCAGGCTGAGGCTGAGGCAGGCTGAGGCTGAGGCCGAGGCTGAAGGCAGACTGAGGCTGAGGCTGCAGGCTGAGGCTGAGGCTGAGGCAGGCTGAGGAGAGGCTGCAGGCTGAGGCTGAAGCAGGCTGAGGCTGAGGCTGAGGCAGGCTGAGGCTGAGGCTGAGGCAGGCTGATGCTGAGGCAGGCTGAGGCTGCTGAGGCTGATGCAGGCTGAGGCTGAGGGCTGAGGCTGAGGCCGAGGCTGAAGGCAGACTGAGGCTGAGGCTGAAGCAGGCTGAGGCTGAGGCTGCAGGCTGAGGCTGAGGCTGAGGCTGAGGCAGGCTGAGGCTGAGGCTGCAGGCTGAGGCTGAGGCTGAGGCTGAGGAGGCAGGCTGAGGCTGAGGCTGGCAGGCTGAGGCTGAGGCTGAGGCTGAGGCAGGCTGATGCTGAGGCAGGCTGAGGCTGAGGCTGAGGCTGATGCAGGTGAGGCTGAGGCAGGCTGAGGCTGAGGCCGAGGCTGAAGGCAGACTGATGCTGAGGCTGAAGCAGGCTGAGGCTGAGGCTGAGGCAGGCTGAGGCTGAGACAGGCTGAGGCTGAGGCTGAGGCAGGCTGAGGCTGAGGCTGTGACTGCCGTTGCCATTGCGACTGTCATCGCGAATGCGACTACGACTGCGAGAAAAGAAGAATTCTACAACTGGATTCTCATCTGAATCTTAAGGGGAATGCTTCCAGATATGCTCCTACACATCGCTGTTAGGTTGCTCTGCCGGGATAAGTTTGTCGTGGGCAAGCCACGCTTTCCACGGCACAGCCGTCGCAGCCCAGGAAACCCAGGGCACCCCGGAGGCAAGCAGGACGTGTCTTGGCATGGGCCTCCACTGTACGTCCAGTCGAAACAAGCCAGATCGCCAGAGGTCTGGGGCCGCCGTCGGCCCGTCGGGCCCACGAGGCCACGCTGCCCGCCCGCAGCCGCCCGCCGCCCTCCGCCGTCCGCCGGCCGCCGCCTTCCGCCATCGCTCGGGTGTTGCTAGAGGCCCCCCCTGGGCCCAGGGTGCCCCCAGGATGTCCGATGAGGCCCCCCACGGCCTCCAGAGCACCCCATCACGAGGCCCAGAGGGCCCCAGGGGCTCCAAAAGTCAGCGACAAGCTGGGGGGCACCTTGGGGCAGGAGCACCCCATCGCAGCCCCAGAGTCGTGCGCCGCGGCCGCCACCGCCGTCGCTCGCCGTCCTCCGCCGTCGCCGTCGCCGCCGCCATCGCCGCCGCCGCAACCCCTTGAGGCCCATGAAGCCATGCTCCTCCTCCTCCTCGTCCTCCTCCTCGTCCTCCTCCTCGTCCTCCTCCTCGTCCTCCTCCTCCTCCTCCTCCTCCTCCTCCTCCTCCTCCTCCTCCTCCTCCTCCTCCTCCTCCTCCTCTGCCCGCGCGCCGCCGCCGCCGGGGTCCTCGCCGCAGACGAGGTCCCCGCCGAGCCGCTGGCGGGCGGCGAGCAGCTCCCGCCACAGCGCCCGCGCCTCCAGCCGCAGGCGCTCGACCTCGGCGTCGTGGGCCGCCCCCGCCTGCTCGAGCAGGGCGCGGAAGTCGCCTGGGCAGAGGCGGGCCCCTGTCGAGCAGGGGAGGAGGAGGAGGAGGAGGAGGAGGAGGAGGAGGAGGAGGAGGAGGAGGAGGAGGAGGAGGAGGAGAAGGGGATCGACCACGTAACCCCAGAACCATTGCTCGTCGAATCTGCGCACAAAAAAACTAGAATGTTCCGTAAACCTGCGGAGCGTTGTACGTATTGCTTCGTGGATGCGACGAAGCAAGAATTCTGGGGTAAATCGATTCTGCAATCGTTCTCCTGCTCGATCTCTCCCCGGTCTCCGAGGATCCGCAACATTTTGGCGTCGCATGTTTTGCACCACGGGCGACTCTGCGGCCCAGGGCCCTCGCAGATCGACCTGGCCCGACAAGTGGCGCAGATGGGATTCAGGGCACTGGTCGCGGTGCTTCACGATGTTGGATTTGTTTCGCTACGAGCGGCCCCGGGCGACAAAGCGAAACGGCGAAGAAGTCGGTTCTAGACAGGAAATCCGCGACAGCGACGGCCTGATGGCGACGAGACGACGGCGAGGGCGGGGGCGGGGAACGGCGTGAAGAAGACGGGGAGGCTCATCCCCCTCCCTGAATCCTTTTCTAGACTTTCGAGCCACCCCTTCGGCGCTACTGCCTGTGTCGGCCTCGAAAAACCATGGTCACAACGCGTTCCAGGACCTGGGCGCGGGAGTGCCTTGGCTGAGCTGGCGTCTTCTTCTGTCCCCCCTTTCTGGCGCTGTTGCCTCCCACTCAGCACCGGGCAGAACGCGTCCACAAGCGGGCTGACAACCAGCGCGCCACATCTCCTTGTCGTTCCCTCCGGCCCTCCGCGTCCTCCTCCTCATCTCGCCCCCCCCCTCTGCACTGGCGGCGTGCGTAATTATGCTGACCAGGAACTTGCAAAGCTCAATGTGGCGTGGCTCTGCGCGCCGACGCGCCGTGCAGGCGCCTGGCACAGCTGGCAACAACGACAAAAAATGACCTCTCGAACAGCGCTCGTCGTCACAGCTCGGCAGAGGTGTGCCGCAGTGCGGGGCGGCCCACGGCATGGCGGCCGTCGAGACGCCGAACGCACGAGCACATGCACAGAGTGACCGGAATCCTACAGCGCCATGTTGGAGGGCGGAAGGGGGAACGGACACCGCAACGACAGTGCAGGGTCCGAGAGGCCGGCGTGCGACCAGTCAGCACGCGTTCAGCTGACCACGCGCAACCAAGTATCAGAATCATCGCGCGCGCTCCGTGCGCGCCCTCAAATTGTAGCATTCGGAAGCCTCGCGCGTCGTGCCGATCTCGGGTAAGTACCCCTCGCCGTTGGAGGCTCACGACGCTGTTTGGGGCGCACCCCGGGCTATGGAAGCTGGCTGGGCAATATTGGGCCCAGCTTTGGCCGGGTTGGGCTCCTCTTGGAGTCCTTCTGGGCGGTGTTGGGACGAGTTTGGAACTTTCTAGGGCTGTCTGGATCGCTCTGACGAGCGAAAAAAAACGATTGCGCGCAAATGAATGGGGAACCCACCACAGAATCAACGATTATGCCCCTCGGGGCCCCTCAGGGATCCTCCTCAGGCATCCTGACCTCCTGGTGTCGTGCATGACGTTGGTTATGACAGCTGCGGTCGGCACCTCGGCGAGGCCGCGGCGCTGCCTTCCGACAGGGGCTGCGGCTTGCCCAGACTGGCCCTGCCGGAGCCTAGCTATTTGGCCAAACCCGCTGAGATGTGGCACGTTGGCTCGCTGGCCGTCGGGGACCGCGAGTCGACTTGTCGGGTGAAACGAAGCCCCCGCGCTGCACTGGTTATGTATGACCGTGAGCTCGCGAGTGTCCCATAAAATTGGCGTCCGAGGAGCTGCGTAGGCTCCTGGGCTTGAAGGATCTGCAGATGACGCCGCCAGTTCCGAGGCTGCGGCGGTAGCGCCACGGAATGGCGGCACCACTGGCATTCGGGGACCAGGCGTAGGCGTAGCTATTTTGTATATCTGGGGATCAGAGTCGGGCTGCACTGGCGAGGCGCCGAGTCCTGTCTGCGATGGCGGAGGAGATTCGGCGACCATGAAGGCAGCGCCTGAGCATGCCAGAGAGAGGCCCGGCATCCAAGGCGCCACCCAGGGGGCCAGAATCGGCGTGGCCTCCGAAACTCGGCGGCCCACCCAGCCTCGGGCAGCTGAGCTTTCAGAGCTGGCCTGTGGGCATTCAGCTCGACAGTGATACTCCGATCCGCAGATAGTGCACGTCATCGCTGTCCCGTCATATCCTTTTGTTGTCATCTTGCGGCCCTTGCCTTTGCCGCCGGAACGTTTGCCGCTGCCTTTGTTTTTACCGTCGCCTTCGATAAAGACGTGGTCGACTTGGATGTCGGTCAGCTCGGCACGGAAGCTGTACTTCTGAGCACCCTTGCTTTGTTCCTTTGCGTTTTCCAGCGAACGAAAGTCCCTTCTTCTTGATCAACCTTATGACTCTTGGTAAGATTGTTCATGTGGCGCCACCATTGACGCTTGTGGTGCTCCATCTGCCAGAAGATGTGGGCGTCGACCTGCATTGGGTATAGGCCTCCAGACTGATCCGCTGTGAAACCGATAGCTTCTCTAAGGTCTGAGCTGCGGAACTGCCGGTGCAAATGGTATAGTCGAGGCTGACGGGCGCATCCTCAACGCGCGCCCACCCGGCGGCCGAATACGCAGCCCGCGGCGGCGCGGCGCTCGGCTGAGAGCTGCCAGCGCACGAGTTGCCATCTCCGAGACATGTGAGCTCAACAACGCTAGCAGCCCAAGGGTCGAACCCTTCTGAATGCCAAGGGTCTGCTGCGCTTGCGTCGCGACTGTTGTCGCTGGTCATGCCTACGAAGCCGCCGAGGGATGGCGGCACACGGAGGGCGCTGGCGACGTTGTTGGGCGCATGCTCTGCGATGTGACCAACGCGCCGAGCATTGTCGAGCGACTGTTGAACTCAGGCTCTGCTGCTGAAGAGCCGTAGGGCTGGAGCGACGTTACGCGCTGGCTAGATGTAGGGCCGACCACTCGGATGTAGCCCTCGCATGACATTGCAGCTCCACCGTTGCGTTGCGCGTTGCTCGGAACTGCAGGTGTGAGAAACCGCGACGGCAATGCGTTGGTGGTCTTGTTGCGCCGTCTCGAGAACTCGAAGAGCTCCCTGGTAGCTTGTAGAAGTGACTCTTCACCGAACGGTCCAAACTGGGTCGCAAGGCTCGCGGTGAGGTACGTGACGGCGTCTTTCTGCTGTCCGTTGACCAATCCTCCTCCTGTCATCTCCGTTATGTCCATGGAGCGTGTAAGCTCGCAAACGGCGCCGCCGAGGTTGAGGATGATGGCAGTACACTGGTGGGAGCTGTCCATTGGCGAGCACGTTCCAAACGAGTAGATCGGCTGATTCCTAATCGTGTGGCCAGGGAGATGGCTGGAGGGATATGGTGCCGCCCCTGCCACCGCCTCCGCCCCGCCCAGCTCCAGGCATCATGCAGACAAGCCATAGCAAGGCGACCGAGGAGGGGATGAGGATACTGCTCAGTAGCGCCAGTTTGGAAATCCTCCGAAAGAAACAAGATATGGGTATGTGGATTCCTGTCAAGCGCCGTGGGACTCGGTCCTGTCCAGGGGCGAAAACCATCTTCCCACTAGAAGCAGTCGTCGTGGTACGAGAGCCGTCGAGCTTGCGCGAAGGTGGTGAAACAGTACTGTCGTTAAGCCAGCACCACTGCGCTCAATCCGAACCCAAGCACTGGCCCAGTTGCGCGGTATAGCGATGATGCCCCATTGCTCGTACCGGGAAGTTGTGATGGTGAGGTGGCTGAGGCACAGTTGCCTCCTGACATGTGCTCACATCTACACCGGGCCATCTGTCTCCCAAGAGAAAATACACCAATCGCAGGGTCACTTGCTGTCGTAAGCGTTGGCCTCATCGCGCGTGGGGGGGCCTTGGGCGATTGACCGTGAGGTGTACAGAACAGCCATGACCACAGGCTGTTCAGGGACTGGAGAGTGGTACCAATGCGGAGGGTTAAAAAAGTGAGAATGTGCGTCCACATCGCTCTCTGCGCGTCTCCCACAGATCTCATGCTGGGATAAATCCCAGCTCCGCTACAAGATAAAATGACGGGGGCTGGTCGGCCGTAAGAAGAAAGCATGGCGGGATGCGGAACCTTTCTACCTTATCAGCAGCATGCGCTCTGGAGCTTAAGCCCAGATAGCAGCGAGACATACTATTCGACTGCGGGGGAGGGAGGAAGGACATGGGGGGAGGAGAAGGGAGAGGCAGCCAGGGAGGAAAAAGGAGCATGTGGGGAGGTGGGAAGAGAGGCGAATATGAGGACCCGGTGGACCTCCAGACGCGTGGAAGTCTCAAGCAACGTTCCGAAGGCTCCCCAGGGCGTTCTGACGGTACCCCAGAGCATTCTGACAGTACCTCGGGGCAGTCTGACGGTAAACAAAAGCATTCTAACAATTCTCAGTTGTAGCAATGCCTCTGGCGGGAGCCCTCTCCATTCTGACAGTCGACTGGGCCATTCTTACAGTAGCAAAACCCTTCTGACGGTACTAATAGGCTCCCCTGCCAGGTTTGTACCCCACGGGACAACTTCCCCGGGTACCAAATCTGGACGGGCTGGTGGGGATATGCGCGACGAGTCCAGAATGCACCGCGCGACGAGCTCACGAGGAGGGGCAGCAGGAGAAGGATGACGATGGCAATGAGCACGAGGCAGAGAGGGCGAGGATAGCGAGGAGCGGGAGGAATCATACGAGGAGTGTGATCGGGACACGCTGGGTTTCTTAATAGGCGTGGGGGGGTACCCCCCCGACGGGGGTCAACCTCGCCTCATCGTCGCGCCGCGAAGGGGGTCGGAGCGCCTTCGGCGCGCGGTGGCTGCCCGCGAAGGGGGTCGATGTGGGGCTGTCGGTGGGGGTGACGCCCCCCCGTCGCTTATTTAGAAACTTGGAGTATGGAGGAGGCTGGAGAGGAATAGCGGGAGAGGGCGTGCAGTACAATGCAGCGGCTGGTCAGGCTGAGCGCAAGAACCAAAGCAGGCGCACGGGAACCACGCCACACACACACACACAAAAAAAAAAAAAAAAAACGCACGAAACCGACGCCAAGCAAAACAACTGCACCACACAACGAAACGACACCGCGGGCAACAAAACGGCACCACGCAATAACAACAGCACCATTCAACAATACGCACCACGCAAAATGAAACAACACCCCACGACAAAACGACACAACTGAACACACCAACAACACCGCGAAACCAACACCACGCAACAGAACGACCCCGTGCAACAGTGCAACACGAACACGCCAGGAGCAAACAAAACACATCGTAACAAAACGACGCCCCGCCAGACAGCGGGACCACTAAAGACGGGGCAGCTGGTATTTGCTAGTATCGATCATCAGCATGGCATCGCAAAGCAATCAATCACTATGCCACGAGTCCGATATCCTATGTTTGTTCCCCACCTTTGCGTTTTGACGCGGAACCCCCTTGGGCACCCTCCTCGACTTACTTACCATCCGAAACATTTCGAACTGCAGGATTGTAAATCATAAACGGTGAAGACGGCTCAGGCGAACCGCCAGGCCCGCCCTACCGTCACGTCTGGGGGCGGGACAGGGAGGAGTTATCTATAAGAATATAGGCGGTGCAAATGAAATTGCGAGGATTTACATGCATGCTAAGTGGGTTAGAAGTACTCCAAGCGGCTTAAGATCTTGAGTTACTGGACTGCGCCCACTAAGCGGAGTCATCAAACCCACCCAATCCACTTAGGGCACTTTTAACCCATTGACTTACGCCAGATTAAACACACCTTAGCACCCACTTGTACCCCCCTATCCCATTAGCAACCGCCGCGGTCGTCCCATGATGGGGAACGGCGGAGGGCGAAGACCCGAGCGGAGGAGTGGACGGGGGGCCCCCCTGACCGCCGTCCAGCGACGGGGGCGCCCTCTCGCCGATGGCGAGGCTGCGCGGCGGAGCCGAGGCCGCGTCGTTGGGGGCGCCGTCCGGCATGGCGGCCGCGGGGACGGGCCGCCGCTCTGTGGGGGCGCCAGCGGACCAGGGCGGCTCGGACCGGAAAGCGGTCAGGTGCGAGGATGGTCACCTTGCTGCCCCTCCTGCTCCAGCTCCGGCTCCGGCTCCGGCTCCTGCTCTTGCTGCTGCCCCTCCTCCTCCTCCTCCTCCTCCTCCTCCTCCTCCTCCTCCTCCTCCTCCTCCTCCCTCCTCCTCCTCCTCCTCCTCCTCCTCCTCCTCCTCCTCCTCCTCCTCCTCCTCCTCCTCCTCCTCCTCCTCCTCCTCCTCCTCCATCCTCCGCCTCCTCCTCCTCCACCTCCTCCTCCTCCCCCTCCTCCTCCTCAGAAGGCCGTTGCGGCTGCGCCTGCTGGGACGGCAGCGTTCCAGCGTGGACGGAGTTGAGCCCTGTTGCAGCCTGGGCCCCCAGGCGGTAGCATGGGCTGTGCGGCGGGAGCCTTGGTTTCCGAATGGTTTCCCGCCCTCCCACGTGTCGGGGCTGGGCCGGCCGCCTGTGGAGCGCGCTCCAGGAGCAGCGGGGCCCTGGCCGTTTGGCAAGCGGGCCTGGGCATGCGGCCTTCTACCGTGGGGCGAGGATCGCCCGCCCATGGGACTGAGCACCAACAATAGCTCCTCCTTCTGCTCCCCCGTCCTCGTCCTCGCTCTCCCTCTCCTCCTAGGGTGCCCCAGGACTCTGCGGACCTGTCTGGAGATGAGAAATCATCAGTGGGTACCCGTTGGCAGGCCAGCGCCTCGCTTGGTGTGAAAACTGCACAAGGCGGACTGGAAACCCTGAATCCAAAACAAAATCTGCCGACCCTGTCGGCGCGCGTGGGACGTTTTTTCGTTTGAGTCGTCGTCGCCGTCGCTGCTCCCCGACTTTCCCTGGGCCCTCCTCTTCAAGCGATCCAGCCAGACGGACATTAGATAACGTGGCAAGTGATTCGAAGGGGAAGCCTCTTCCCGTTGACCCCTTCCTTGGCGAAGGGAAGCCCTGAATCCCAAACCACATATATTGGAGCGACGACGCGCACTTCCGCGGGATTCCGCCGGCGGAGCCGCACCCGTCTGCTGGCCTCCGCCCTGGCCTTCCGCCGCCTTCCGCCTAGGAAGCGAGGTCGGCCTCCCGATCCCTCGAAGGCAGGGCCCCTTCGTGTTGTGCGGGCCCCAAGAGTATACACCACCATCACGTCGGTTCCTCCTCCCTCCTCTACCCTGTTCTTCCTCGCCTCGTTCCTGGGAGAGGTAGGGGTTGAGGGAGGAGGTGGTGGTGGTGTATATGTGTGGGCCCCGAGGTTCGTTCCTTGCAGATCGGCGAGGCGTCGGTTAGCTCCGCTCCCCGTTGTGCGAATTGAAGCGTCGCCAGGCAAGCCAGGAGCCTTACACGAGCCGACCTGCGAGGGGCAAACTCCTGCGGTGAGCCCTGGCCCGAAAGCCCGAGGCGAACGCCGCGAGTGGCCGCGGCGGTGGAGTGCCCCCAGCTCCGACGTGCCCGTTCGTTTCAGTGCGGGGCTCCCTGGAACCTCCCGACCCCTCTCCCCGGGGCTGGCTCCTCCATCCCAAATGGTTTATGCTCACGGCCTCGGGGCACGGCGAGGGCCCCGAGAGGCAGAGAACTGGTCAAAAGCTCCGCCGTGGGGGAAGCCCGCAGGGACCGACACCGCGGCGTACTCCCCGGAACTCTCACAGGGTGCGTTCTGACCAGGATTTCGAGGCGAATCCAGCCGTGACGACGAGGGCCTTCCAGGAGGCCCAGAAAAGCGAAAACGAAGCAAGGGTAGCGGCATCGGCACCTTTTTACCCTGTGAGTTCTGATGTTTCTAAGGCGTGGGACTGGAGAAACCAAATGGTACCCCAAAAAAGGGAACACGAAGCAAGGGTAGTGGCATCAGCCCTTTTTCACCCTGTGAGTTCTGATGCTTCCAGGACTCCGCGGCGAGCCTGGGGGAAGTGAGAACGGCGGGCCTTCTCGGAAGTCGCGAAGTCCCCCCCGGCCTCCGGAGAAGTGATAAGCCTTCCCCGAAGGCACGGGGACCTTCTCAGAAGGCCGGAGGGCTCCTGAGGAGCCCCACCGCCTTCTGAGGAGGCCTTCTCTCTCTCTCGCTTCGACTGGCGTCAGAGTGGCCCCTCGCCGGAGTGGCTTCAGATGCGGGCCCCATGGGGCCCCCCGATCGCCGAAAGCGATGCGGTAATTAGCAGCGTCTTGCGCTCTCGTGCTTGGTCCCCCCGCGGCCCCTCCGCTTCTCCTTCTCACTTCCCCCTCCCGCTCGCCGCCGATCCAAGGCGTGGGATGCCTGAGTCCTCCCACCACGGGAGCCCCCCGCGGACGCCTTCACCGAGGTCGCCCCAGGCCTTCGAGGCGTCGCTGTTCTTGCCGCCCTTGTGGGGCGAGCGGCGACGCCGACGCCGAGGACGACGCCGACGACGACGACGACGCCGACGACGACGCCGACGACAGCGACGCCGACGACGACGATGCCGACGACGACGACGACGACGACGACGACGACGACGACAGCGACGACGCCGACGCCGCCGACGACGACGACGAAACCCGCGACTACGGCCACGACTACGACTACGGAGGGGGGAAGGGAGGAGCAGCGGTGGCAAGGGGAGGGAGACCGGAGGGGGCAGAGCGAGAGGAAGGACGCGGGAGGGCGGAAAAGGGGAGCCGCCAGGATCGGAGCGACTGAGGGGAGCGGGAGGGAGCGGGAAGAGCGAGAGGAGGGAGGGGGGGCAGAGCGAGGGGAAGGGCGCGGGAGGGCTGGGGAGGGGAGCTGCCAGGCTCGGATGGAGCGACTGAGGGGAGCGACGACGAGGCCAGCGCCTGCAGCGGCAGCACGATTTTGGCTGCGCTGCAGCGGGAGCACCGCTTGGAAGGACCGAAAACGATCGGGTTGGAACAACACATCGCGAGTGGAAACAATGCGCGGAGAGGACGGGACATCATCCTGGACAGGGCCAGGGGAGAGAGGAGAGTAGCACTCATAAGGCGTAATCGTAGACGGGGCCGAGAAGAATGGAACGGGGGCTGGGCATGGGAGGAGCGGATGAGACGACGGGACGAGTGCGCGTGGCCGATCCCAGCATGCGATGCCTTCCTCTTTCCATGCGGGGCCCCCGAAAGCCCCGATCCTTTCCCTGCGGCCAGTTTTCCATCCGGAGCCGCTTCTCGAAGGCCCCGGGGCCCGGCGAGGGCCCCTGGAGGCCAAAACACGGCCCGAGACTCCCCGGCGTCTTTTTCCTGTTGGGCGGCGACACCTCGGCGGGCCCACCCCGCGCACGGGGGCGCCCCCGAGGCGCCCATGGGCGGCAGCGTGGCAAAACCTCGGCAGGTGCAGCCGATTCCGTGGGGCACGCGCGAGGGCCCCATATGTGCAAGGAGTGGTTGGGAAACGGTTTAGCCAGCGTGGGCTCCAAACAGTGCGGATATCTGAGCTATGTGGTGCCACCAGTTTGCGCAAGCGGTGTGGTGCAAGCTACGCGATGCAAGCTGTGCGGTGCCATCTCCGTGCCAAAATCGGCGTGGTGCAGGTGGTGCACGCTGTGTGGTCCGCGCTGTGTGGTGCATGCCATGCGGTGCAAATGTGCGGCGCCGGCTGTGGTGCAAGCTGCGTGGTGCACGCGGGGCACCCACAAGGCCCGCAACGTGGCGGAACCCCGTGCCGTGCCCGCAGCGTGGCGACATCCCGCGGGTGGCGCCCACGAGGCGCCCACGAGGCGGCCTGGGCCCGCAACCTGGCGCAGCCTGGTGCCCCGCGTGCACCACGCAGCTTGCATCACAGCCGGCGCCACACATTTGCACCGCATGGCATGCACCACACAGCGTGGCCCACACAGCGTGCACCACATGGCCTGCACCACGCCGATTTTAGCACGAGGATGGCACCGCACAGCTTGCATCATGTAGCTTGCACCACACAGTTTACACAAACTGGTGGCACAACATAGCTCACACAATTTGTACTAAAACAATGAACTGGGAAGGGCCAACTGTACCCCCAGGACGACGTCTCCCCAACGAGTTGTCGCAGCGGCCACGGTCCCAGCCGCGGTGGCCGCCAGAACGCAGCCGTAGGGCGCCCCGAGGTGGGCCCTGCGGCCCCCTCTCCAGGGTACGTTTGTTCTGGGGCACGTCTGCGTCTAGACCCCTGAGCGCAAAAACTGATAGGGGGAAAACTGTACCCGTGTTCGGCCTCCGGGGGAACCTCGCCGTCCCCAGGTGCCGCCAAGAGACGGTTCGGCATCAGACCCCGGGTCCCGGGAAACGGGCCCAGACCTCTGGGGCCCACCACGTTTTGTTTGTCTTTTTTCTTGTTGGAAAATATATTTCAAAATGACGGCCTCCAAGCAGCGCGCAGGGATATATCCATTGATCCGATGCATTTTTGGGGGCACGGGGTCCACAAAGGTCCAGACCCATTCCTTGGGGCCCCGCTGTTCATCCCGAGTTGTTTCTTCACGGCCCTGGGGCCTGGCGAAGGTCCCCCAGAGGCCGAGTACTACCAAAAACTGACGCATTGCTTGTTCATCACATAGGAGGTATGGAGCCATCGCAGGGGAGACGGACTCCACTGACGAAAAAGCGAAGACTAGGAATAGTGGTAGGGAGCCCCGCGAAGTCGCGACCGGGTCTCCAATGGATCCCCGCTACCCTTACCTCCGCCGTGCCTCCCAGGAGCCCACGAAGGTGGCACTGGTTGTGCAGTTCGCAGCACCGGGGAGCAGCGAGGTCTTAAATGGATCCCCGCTGCCCTCACCTCCGCCGTGCCTCCCAAGAGCCCACGAAAGTGGCGACGGTTGCACAGTTCGCAACACCCGAGAGAGCCGTCAGGTCTCAAATGGATCCCCGCTGCCAAAACCTCTGCCGTCCCACCCAGGAGCCCACGAAAGTGGCGACAGTTGCGCAGCTCGCAGCCACCAAGGGAGCAGCGCAGGGAGTAGCACAGGAGCAGGCAGCGCGAAGAGGGGGGTGATGAGGAGAAGGACTGGATACCACAGCGCTCTGTTTAAAACGAGAACCCAACACAGGAAGGCCGGGGAAAAACATAATTACAAGACAGGTCGTCGCCGCTTGGGCCCCACCGCCAGCCCAAACGGCGAGCATAAATCGGGCGTAGTCCCGCACGCAATCGAATGCCCACACTGCGTCCTCGTACTACTCATGCTCCTCCCCATGCTCCTCCCCATCCTGATCGTCGTCGTCGTCCTCCTCCTCCTCCTCCTCCTCCTCGCCCTCCTCCTCCTCATCCTCCTCGTCTTCCTAAGTTGCGCCATCGGTTGCGCCGTAGGCTGCGCCATAGGCTGCGCCCTCGGCGGCCGAGAATAAAACCGTCTCCAATCGGTTGCGCCATAGGTTGCGCCCATCGACGGCCGATGATAAAACCGTCCCGTCCCCAATCGGTTGCGCCATAGGTTGCGCCCTCGGCGGCTGAGAATCAAACCGTCTCCGATCGGTTGCGCCATAGGTTGCGCCCTCGGCGGCCGAGAATCAAAGCGTCTCCAATCGGTTGCGCCATAGGTTGCGCCCTCGGCGGCCGAGAATAAAAGCGTCTCCAATCGGTTGCGCCATAGGTTGCGCCCTCGGCGGCCGAAAATAAAACCGTCTCCAATCGGTTGCGCCATAGATTGCGCCCTCGGCGGCCGAGAATAAAACCGTCTCCAATCGGTTGCGCCATAGGTTCCGCCCTCGGCGGCCGAGAACAAAAGCGTCGCATATCGGTTGCGCCATGTATTGCGCCCTCGGCGGCCGAGACTAACCGTCTCCTAAGCATCGGTTGCGCCATAGGTTGCGCCCATCGGCGGCCGAGAATAAAACCGTCGCGTAACGGGTGCGATCAGTCTGCTCAGTTCAATTCAGCTCAGTCAGTTTAGCTCGCGAGAAACACATTCGGGCTACGCCCGAAAACAGAAGCTCTCGGAGGTCCAGTCCGCGCGGATTCCCTGGATCGGCGCTGGACCCCCATCGCTGGCTCACAAAGCGCGCTAGGGGCGGCGCCAGAGGCACCGCAAAGGGGAGCCCAGCGCCGATCCAGGAAATTCGCGCGGAGCTCCAGAGGTGCATGATTATGCAGATTCGAGCGACGATCCGAAAGGTGTCTTACGCGAGATGGCATGGCGAGCTTATGCGGTGGCTTACGCGGGCCGCCAGCGCGGCACGCCGCATTGGAAATGAGTGCGCTCACGCGGGAGCTTACGCGCGAATGTCGGCGCCGCCGACCCAGTTGCTTTGCATCGCTCATGCGAGGGGCAACGATTGGGGGACTGGCATAGGGGAGGCACATCGACCTGGAATCGGCGATACATCGACGATAGATCGGCGATGGGCCTCCGATAATGAATCCGCACCGTCCTTGGCAGGTTGGGACTATCGGGCTCTTATTGGCGATCAATGGGCGATTAGAGGTCGAGGCATGCCCCCTATGACCACACGTCGGTCGGAAGAAACATGAAAAGTATGGCACTGGAAGGCGGATAAAGTAGATTGGGTGCAGGTCCTCCCAGAGAAAAACAGAGCACAGCAAAAGCGTATCGATCCTTGAAGCAGCAGGAACGCGCTTGAAGCAGATTGGGACCTGGCAATCCAGGAATACCGGGGGCGCGCAAACATGGATTAGCGATCCATGGATTCGGCGACCGCGCTCCGACTCCATGGTCGGTGCCGCCTTGATCGGCGGCGGAAATCAATGGTTTCTCATGGAAACGGGACCAGTCGCTAATCCACGCCCTCTTGATCCATCTTTGCGATCGCCTGGAAATACCTGCTTTCGACGACCGACGGGAATCCCCCCCTAGCGTTGACCCCGATCAGATGCCATCTCCGATGGATCTCACCGACCCTCGCTCTTCCCACCCCGCTCCTGGCGTTAAGTCGGTCCTGTCCCTCTACAGGAGGAAGATTCAAGAATAGTCAAAAAATAGTCTGGGGACGATTTTTCAAGCATTGTTTGCCTATGTTTTGAATATTCTTGAATTTTCTTAATTTCTCATCCAACAAATCCGCCTGCAGGGGGACAGGCCCGGCCGAATCCTGGCGGCCGGGGCGCGGAGAGGGGCCCGGGCGTTCGACGGTGCAAGAACTGCTCCGTGCGCGCCAGGCCGCGGCCGCGACCCCATCCACCACGGGTCGACGTTCCGCCCTGGATCCTCGCTGTTGTCCTCGAGGACAGACTCGGGTAAGGTTAGGTCGGGCCTGCCCCCCTACAGGGAGATTTCGGGGGAAAAAATACAAATACCCAAAGCCACGCTCCCAAAATGCACGAAAGTTGTCAAAAAATATCCCAGACTACTTCTTTACTATTTCTGGATATTCGTCCTGTATAGGGACAGAACCGACTTGAGGGTAAGGATAAATCGAGAGTCTCCGAGATCCGCGGGCTCTGGAGAACATCTTGGGCGCCGTGGCTTTCTCGGAGCGTTCCCGACCGCTCCGAGCGGGCTCTGGAACGCTCTGGAACGGATCTGTCCTCGTCCTGGCCCCGCCCGACTTCAGGTACAGAACGTATCCAGGACAGATGCGCCAGGATTAAAAAAACCATAGCCTCGGCCATCTAGGGCCTGGGGGAGCAAGCGGCACGCAAGCAGGCTAGAAGGGCACAGCGACGCTTCAACGACACAGCCAGCGACCGAACCGAACCGACCGAAAGCAACCGACTGCGACGCAGCCGAATCGACAGAAGGGCGGACAGGAGGGAGGGGGGTGCGAGGAGGGGGGAGGGAGGGCGAGGAGGGGGAGGGGGAGGAGGGGAGGGGAGGGAGAACGAGGATGGGGAGAGAAGGGGAGGAGGGGGGGGGGAGGGCGGAGGGTGACGTGGGGGGAGAGGGGGAGGGGGAGAGGGACGGGGCGGGGGAGGAGGGGGGGCGCGCCTTTCCCCAATCTCCGCCGCCGCCGCCGCGGCCCTTCTTGCCGCCCTTGCCCCTGCCGCCGCCCTTTCTGCCGGACGACCTCTCGCGGGGGGCTGCACCAACCGCCGCCGGACTTCTGCTGCTCCCACCGCACTTACGGACCACACCCCAGAAATAATTTCGAGCACCCGTGAAAGCGTCGAAAAAGTGTCGAAACAGTGTCGAAACAGTGTCGAGCGAGTGTCGAACGAGTGTCTCGCAGGGCCCGCCACGAGAAAACCCTCGAGTTTCGGTTCTTGTTTGGTGCTCGAAATTATTCCTGGTGGTCCAGGCTAAAAAAGGTAGGCACATCATAACGCCGGACTCGAGGCGGGCCGACTGGTTGGCTGACGGGCTGATTCGACTGAGGCAAGATCGGTCAGCATCGAATCGGAAAATCGGATCGAATTGGAAATCATCGTCAGATCGAGCTGCATCGGCACGGAATCGAAATCGGATCGGATCGGCCGCGCCGACATTCGTAACGGCGCCATGCAAGCATCGGCCCGCATCGGATCGTCAGAAAATCGGAACCGAAACGCATCGAGCGAGCCAGATCCGTCGGATCACAAGTGGCCCTGATGAGCCTGTTTTCCACCACCACCACCACCATAATGAAGTTGGAGGGGGGAAGGAGGTTGAGGACGAGGAGGAGGAGGATGACGACGACGAGGAGGAGGAGGAGGAGGAGGAGGAGGAGGATCCCCTCCCCCTCCAACTCATGGTGGTGGTGGTGGAACACAGGCCCACCAGGCACCGGGACCAGAGGGCCCAGAGCTCCGGCGCTCTGATTGGTTCGATCCCAGCGCTTCTCCTCGACTCTTCGGCCCCCTGGACCTGCCATTTCAGCAGGGACCCGTCGTGCCAGCATTCCTATAGGCCTACCATGAGGTCGGGCGCGTCCCCCTACAGGCGGATTTTGGAAGAAAGATTTAAAAAATAGTCAAACAATGTTCAAATGTAGTACAAAATAATGTCAACAAATCGTCCACTGACTATAGTTTGACTAATGTTTGAGTATTCCTACTGTAGAGGGACAAGCCCGACATAAGCCTAACACGACATGTTCTTAGAACATGAAGCCGACGTATCAAAATAAGACGGTCTCAGCCAGAAGTGCTCCAAGAATAACAGGTCGTGCAAACCACAAGTGGTCATCAGAGCAAGCTCACTGGTGGGCCCATGGGCAAGCCAGGACGCTTCGCCACTGCTTGAGTCGTCGGGCCCCCGGACCATCACGAACGGATCCAGGGCCAAGCGCTGCCCCCGGGAAAGCGTCGGGACCTCTGCGGCCGCACATGGCACATCGTCGGATGCCTGGGGGTGGACGGATGGGCCCGCCGGCAAAGCAGCGCGTCGCGTGCCGAGCGGCAGCGTCAAGCTTCCCTCGCCCTCGCTCGGGCGTCCATTCCCCTGTGATGTTTCGGCATCGTGCGCTTATGTTTCGCCAGGTGATCCAGCATGCTCCTCGATATCCCTGGCCAAGAAAAAGTGCACACGTCCGAGCGATGCCAAGTCCCGATCCACACGCTGAGCATGCCCAGCGCCTCGTGGCATCAACGTGGCGACGGGAGGGCCCGTCCAGAACTGCCAGAGGACATGGAACGAATTGACGTTTCCAAGCTCAATCTCTCAGAAAAAAGTCGGTCGCAGCAACGCGCAGGTTGGAACACCCAGGGGCAGCAGGAGCTTGCCCACGCGTCCTGCCCACCAATGTGGGAAGGGGCCCCAAGGCCCCGGAGGCTTTCCACATTGACTCTTAAGGAAGGCCCCGATATAGCCAAAGACTAGCAGGCTGGAGCGCGACTGCTCAAGAGAACAGGAACATGGAACCAAAAGTACAAGTGGCATGTCAAGAGATAGGTACAGCGCGAATGGCGGGCCGGCTGGCCCGAGTGTCAACGACACCTGTGCACAACAGAGCGGACCGTCTTGACGTCTGGGGCGGGATCTGGGGCAGGGGAGGGGTAACGAGGACGAGGACGTGGCGGATCACAACGATCGCAAACTCCAAGCGATCTACTGGTGTGTCTTAGGTTTTGGCTTTTCAGTCCTATCTAATGAGCTGCCATGGTTTGCGTTGGTGCGGATTCGGAACAGCGCTGCCAACAGGCTGAGTGGGTGCGTCAGCCAGCTGACTGTCCACGCCCTCGAATTGTTCGTTGGTTATCCTGATGGCCACGACCTGAAGCACGGCATCACGTTCACAATACCTGGTGACAACAGTTGCAGAATAACCACGGAGAGCGTTGAACCATTGGTGCAAGACGAAAACAAGCGCACAAACTTATGACGGAGTGCAGGGATTCAAGAGGGCACAAAGTGTGCGCTCTCTGCCAGTAGGTCGTCGGGGTAAATTCTTCACTGTTGCCAGATCAGACTGGTGTTCTGTGCAGCTCGGCCGAGCTAGACATTGGAAGCGAAAAGCTAGCGCGAGCAGCTCAATCCGTGGAGTGCAGCGGCGTCTGCGCGAGCTGAAGGCGCTTGGCGAAAACAAAAACTGGCGGCGATGGAAAAGTTGTCCGGATGAAAGTATGATGAGAAAGACTTGTAAACAAACAAAGAGATCCCGTTGGATAGATCAACGCGTCCAATCCCGTGGGATTGGACGCGTTGATATGTAATCGACGGAATCATGGACCATGAGATCAGCGCACTCCTTTGCCGCGAACTCACAAAGACAGCAGCAGGTGACAAAGCGTTCCACGACGTGCTTCAGAAATGGACGTGGCCTGGGGGCTACGCTGGCGGTGGTAAGACGCGTGCGGGCCACAAACATTAAATGCCAAAAGGTTCGGATTCAGAACGTCTGAGCGCGGCCCCAATGCTTGAGAGGTTCATCGGTTCGACCGCGCTCTTGTAGGTGTCGGTGAGGGTGCCGCCCACAGCACGAAATTCATGTGCAGAGTGCTGAAGTTGCGTTCTATAGTCAGTTCTGGCCTTGCATGTGCGGATGAGCTTGGCGAGGCTATAAAACCACGCCTCGCAACACACCAAACAGCGATGGAGAGTCAGTATGGAAATGTAACAAACCATTTGGTCACACACTTGCCGTCGGCAGCTCGTCGCCAACGCGTATTCGTAAGCTGCTACCTTATAGAGCGGAAGCACAGCGTGCTCCAACGGATGGCACAGTTGAGATTCAATACCACCTCCTGCGAACAAGGCTTGATGGAGGACGCAACGCTTCAACACTTGTTCGACCTCAAGGCCTCAAGGTTCTCGTCCGTCTCAATATCTTGGAGCCGCGCCCAGCACCCAAGAAAATGAGGGCGGTCATTGCTTCGGAGACGTTTTAAACCAGCAGTTGCGAGATGAAGACGTCGAAGGCTGCCTTTGTGAACAGCCGAGGCGCCCAGATGGGCGGCACCGTTGTGATTGATGATGGAAACGGCTCGCTTGGTTTCGGTGAATTGCATTCCCATTCTAGGGTGAATGGTCAGATGCTGTCGTGCGTTTCACAGTGGAGGGTTGTAAACATAGGGGAGAACGTCACCCGTTGCGTAGTGTAGGACGTGTCAGAGCTCATGTGCACTAGCTATTTGCTCGAGTCGTGTATCTCTGAAATTGTGGAGGTTGAAAGCATCTTCTAAAGTGCTGTTCCCGCCCAAGTTGCGGCTCAGGCATTCCCCGACCTCATGACGGCGGGAGGGTACATAGTTATGATGGGGAGCGGAGGGGCGGAGCAGAAGCAGGGAGAAAGGAGTAAGCCTGCCTCTTCAGCATTGCATGTTGCTTGGACGAACCACTGCTGTTGCGTACTGTAGCGAAGGGCGCTTCCAAAAACAAACATTATTCAAGAGGCTCACACCATTCCGTTGACCAAATAAAACCACGATTCATTGCTCGCCACGATGTCCTATAATGCTATGTGTGACTCCACTTGATCAATTCCTCCTACTCCTCTTCCTGAGCCTCATCTCCCCTGTCCTGCTCCCCCTCCCCTTCGCGAACCCCTCTCCCGCTTCCCCGTTTTAGGCCCGTAAGCTATCCACTGCGTTTGCCAACCTACTTAGCCGAGTCAGGGCCGAGACCCGTAAGTAGGGTAGCCTGTTTCGGCTAAGTAGGGTAGGAACCACTTCGATCGTAGTTCGCCCAATGCTGCCATAACCTGGTTAGCGGAAGTGCACTGCCTTGGATGCGATCAACTTAGAGCCACTCGAAAGACTTCGTAAGCCCGTCATCCCTTCCAGTAAGGGTAGCGGAGGACCTAGCTACTCCGCCCCCTGGGGGTCCTTTAGTGCCACGCGTGGTCTCCGTTGTATTTCGTCAAGCTCCACTGGGTTGATCAAACCCCCTCGGCGGTGAACCCCCCGAGGGGGGGGGGAGGGGGGGCAACGTCCAAGCTTCGACCTTCATGCCGTCAGTGCCAATGCCAAGAGGAGGAGGGGGAGAAGGAGGAGGAGGAGGAGGAGGAGGAGCCCAGGCGACCGCGAGCCGAGCTCGTGCAAGCTGTGATAGCAGGACGCCCGCTGCACACCGGCGCGAATCGTGGCCGGGCCAATCCTGGGCCCGGGAGCGCCGCATGCGTCGACCTGGTGAGGCCTGCATGGAGGCAGCCACGAGCGGCGAACGTGTCCATATCCACGCCCTCGCGGTCTGGGCTCTGGGGCACGATCCCGTCGATGCGCGGCCACGTGGATGCGCTCCGCACGGGGCATCCACGGGAGCAACGGAACACAGACAGAAACCTTTTCACGGGACTGAGGCCCAGCGGCCCAGCCCGCGAGGCCGTGGGCACGGCTATGCTCCCCGCCCGCGAGGGAGTGCACGCCGACGCTGGGCCGGGGATTGGGCCGGCCAGAAGCGATGTCGGCACGCGGCTGGCGGCAACACTGCCCAGAGACTAATTTCGGCCGAGCTCCTAGACTCTCAGTCGTGACAGCGACGGGAACTGGAGGCCGTGGCCAGTCGGCGGTTCGTTCAGATATGGGAAGAGCCAGAGAAATCGCCAGAAGGCATTGGGTCCAAAAACCTGCTGGAAATTCCGCGAGCGACCCAGGTCGTAAGGATTCCGGAAAAACTCCCCGTTCTTCCGCGCCTCTTTCCGGTGCATCACGTTGGTCTGGAACTCAATCGTGGACTGGTTCGACAACACTAAGAACATGTGGAAGCCGCCGAGTATAAGGAGCGCGACCAGAATGGAGCAGCAAAGCATGAACGTGGTCGTGATGCATTGCCGGGCTTCTCTGGTGCCAATCCGTCGGCCGAGGTGAAAGATGAGCGGGGAGAAAGCGTAGAGGAAGGTGGAGATCACGAACAAGCAGGACAACCACAGGAACAGCATGAACAGGCAGAAGTACCTATAGTTGCCGTGCCCAACACAGTTGTTGATCCAGGGGCAGTGGTGGTCCATCTTGAGGACGCAGCGCCTGCATATGCTGCAGTGGTGGGCGCGGGCCGGCTTCAGCCTCTGGCACTGATTGCACTTCCGGGGAGGGGCAGACCCCAGCTCCTCTGCCTCCAGCTGCATCTCGTCGCGGACCCTCTCGAACTCTGGCGGGCACCCAGCGTCCCTGCATATCGAGTTCCCGTAGTTGTACAACGTGTTGCCCAGCAGGAACACGCCCACCACCGACAGGCCGACCTTCTCCGCGAGCCCCGCCTCCATCAGCGGCAGCGCGTGCACGAAGAAGGTGTAGGTCGCGAAGCCCATCAGCGATAGCGCGACGCACCCGAAGATCGGGCCCAGCACCTTCATGCACACGTGGAAGCCGCGCGCGCCCAGGCTGATGCTCCAGTCGGTCACGCAGCGGCTGAGCCAGAGGACCTTCAGCGTGGCGCGGCGGAACGCCCCCGTGGTGCCGAGGCCGCGCGCGCCGTGCCCTTTGCTCGCATCGCCCCCGGGCTCGGGCGGGCCCCCGCCGCCGCTACCCCTGGGCATCTCGGCCTCGTGCGGCCCGCGGGCCGGGCGACGCGACGGCCGCCGCCGCCGCCGCCCCCCGCCGCAGGCCCGGGTTGGGGGCCTCGGGGCCGCGCGGGCTCGGGGCCGAAGCGGCGTGCGGCGCAGTGGGAGGACGCAGGGCGCGCGGCGGAGACACGCAGAAGCCACCCGCACGGAATGCTGCGCTGCCTCAGCCATCTGTGATGGGCCTGTTTTCCACCACCACCACCATAGTTGGAGGGGGAGGAGGAGGCGGAGGACGAAGAGGAGGAGGAGGAGGTGGAGGAGGATGACCCCCTCCCCCTCCAACTTATGGTGGCGGTGGTGGAAACAAGCCAATCAATCTGTCCAGTCGGGCTATTTCCCCTAACAATGCTCGCAGTTCAGGGTTCGTGCTCCTGTTTCAAGGAACCGCGTCGGCCGGCTTCTCGTCGCCCTGCCGCCGCCACTATTCAAATCGTGACCAAACGACGCCGCCGCCCCGTCGCCGCCCCGTCGCCGCCCGTGGCCGCTCGTCGCCGCCCGTCGCCGTCCCGTCGCCGCCCGTCGCCGCCGCCTCGCCGCCGCATTTTGGTCGCGATGTTGATTGTGCGACCCTCGTAGATTCTCGTTTCCAAAAGAGCAATAGGATCTACACCCCTCCCCCCCTGGACTTAACAGGTCCCCTTCGCGTGTTGCGAAATCTCTCAAAAACTGTAGACTTCGCAAGGATTTCAAAATCGACCGCCCCGAAAACACATTTCATTGCGTATATATATATATATATATATATCACAAAACTGGCTTAACAAATTCGAGCGATTGAAGATTCTTGAGAAGACAAGAGGTTGTTCAACATGTTCATCAATTGCTACCAAACGTGTCCCCCGCGCGCGAATGGCGAAAACGCTCGAATGCTCTTGCGCGCGTGCTATCGCAAGGTAACTTACCAAAAGGATAGGTGATCCAAAATGCCCATAACATTCTGCCAAGCGGGCCCCTCGCGCCGCATGTCGAATTTATTCGAACGCCCTTGCGCGCGTACTGGGGGTGGCACGATCCGTGTCAAATAATGGCACGCGGGCCCGTCGCGCGCGTCGGCCGCGCGCGCGCATGTCGCACTCCCTCAAAAGCCTTCATCGCCGGCGCGAGGGGCGCTCGAATGATTTCAACACGCGCGCGCGAAGGGCACGTGTGGTAGCAGTCTATGGAAATGTTGAAGAAACCAACTATCCCAGAGCGACCCTGCCTAGGAGCTGGAGCCCCTAGGAGAGCAATCCGAGTAGTAACGGCAAACGCGGCCTCATCCTTCCCATTATTGTGCTATGCAATGCTACGATATGCTATGATATCTTATGCTGCGCTATGCTATGATATGTTATGCTATGCTATGCTGCGATATGTTATGCGATGATATGATATGCGATGCTGCGCTATGTGATGATATGACATGGTATGATATGATATGATATGGTATGATATGCTGCGCTGCGCTGTGATATGATAAGATATGGTATGCCATGATATGCGACGCTATGCTATGATGCGCTATGCTATGCGATGCTATGATACGATCTGTTACGATACGCTATGTTATGCTGCGCTATGATATGCTGCGCTATGTTATGGTATGATATGCTATGCTAGGTTATGCGATGCTATGCTATGCCATGCTATGTTATGCTATGAATGCTGCGCTGCGCTAAGCTGCGCTAAGCTGAGCTGGACTAAGCTAAGTTAAGATAAGTTTAGCTAGGCCAGGCTAGGCAAAGCTAAACTAAGCTGAGCTAAGCTAAGTTCAACTAAGCGAGGCTAGGCGAAGCTAAGCTAAGCTAAACCAAGCTAACCCGGCTAACCTAGAATGAGATAAGCAACGCCAACTTAAAGGGACGTAGCTGGGGGAACCGCGGGGCGGATACCGGGGGAACCGCCCGGGGCGTGGTCCACTGCCCGGCCCCTTTAAGCCAAGCCAGTCGGAACCCTTCTAGGCAGAGCCGAGATAGGGAAAAAACAATGGCTTATGATGACTTCGCAAGAGCGCGGGCTCAAATTTATATTGGAAACAACTGTTGCGAAACAGTGCGCTATAAAATGTTTCCGTGGCTCTCGATGTTGAAGTCCTTATGAAACCCAAGTTTTTGAAAAATTGCGGTATGCGACCGCGACGACCCGCGCGTGCGCACTTGGTCCCGTTTGTTGCAAGGGGTTATTGAAAACTGACTGTTTGTAATACACGAAGGTGCGCGCAACTGATTTGTTTGCCAAGGATGAGAGGAGGTCGAACTTCGGCCTGGCTGGGATGGTGCAAGTTCATTTTTAAGATGGACGATGGGGCAGAACAGTATGAAATTGGAATACGAAAGGGTGGCCCGTTCACCCCAGGGGAGGGGGGTAGATCCAGATCCAAGTGCTCTTCCAGCAAGGAATATCTATGCACTGAAATCTAGAATGCGCAGTAGAGGTGGTGCAACCTATGTGGCGCAATATAAAGCAGAGCAATGCCAAGCACACCAAAGCAAACTAATAAACAACGACGCAGCAACAATACAAACACAATGCACAGCCATGCGAAGCAATGCAAAGCGGGTGGGGACGACTCAACGCGTGCGTGGCGACGAGGGGACGACGCGGGCCAAGTGGCGACCAGAGCGGCGCGCAGGCCCAGTTCCTTCGAAGACAGACGGGAAACCCTGAGAGCAAGTATTGGCTGGGGCACATGAAAAGGAATCCGTGTAGACATCCAATCATACATTAACAAATTATGTATACAAATTTACATATACACGTATATCTACGTACATGTACACATGTGTATGTGATTGCGTATGTGGATGAATCAGTATGTGGGTGTGTGAATAGATGCGTATATGGATATGTGAAATTACGATTATGTTCGCATATACACATATATATATGAGTATGTAAATGTATACATCTATAGATACACAAAATCCTTCACACATTCATTTATTCGTTCATTCATACACACACATGAAAACATGTTTATAAATATGTAGACATATATAAGCATAGTTATAGACACACATATACATATACACATACAGATTTACATGCGCATCCCCTCTGGACCCGGGCAACAGTGCAATGGCGGAAAAGTTGCATCGCCGACTCGCACTGAAATGCCCGCGCGTCAACGCGGCCTGCGAGACGCGGTGGGAAGTCCACCGCAGTCAACGCCAAGGCGGCCACTTCGGTCGCGCCAGACTAACTGGCCACTCTGCGCGCGAGCCTGCGCGCTAGCACGGCCGCAGAGACACGCCAGCCAGCGCCAAGTAGTCATACGAATCGCCGCCGCACGGGTTTTGCAAACCAAGTTGCGGGTGGGTGCGGGTGGGATGGTTGCGAGAGCAGTGGAGCTGACAAGTTCAAGTGCGGCAAGGTGAACTGCACTACGCAGATCGCACCACGTTAGTTACATCACATGGATTTCGCAACAGACCGTGCTACAAACACAAGATTCGAGGCACACGTTGGCTAACATATACATGTAGATGCATGTGTATATACATGTATGCATATGTGTGTGCGAAGCCACGCCGTAAGGAGTCTACGGCACACTGTCCTGATCCACTGACGTGCCCGTAAAGTTACAACATATCCACAAGGGGTGCCTCGTGGTACCCGAAACTTCCACAAGGCATCTGGTGGCAAGCCAGAAAAAATTGTAGATGTGCCTACAGCAGGCTCCTGCCGTGACGGCGTCGGCTCTTGTTTCTGCCTTCTCGGGGGGAGGGGGGGGGGCCTCGACCCCATCGTCCGCACGGATTCCGCGGCGTGTGATATTTATGTGCGCCCCAAAGCCCGAGACGGGTCCTTGACACTGCGTCGCAGGGTGGGACAGAGCAGAGCACAACGGGAAACAAGCCGAGAACTGGCGGGTGCCCATTATTGGGCGCCCACGCCAGCAACGCCAAGGCCCTACAAACGGGGACTTCGACAACCCATGACATGCCAGGTAATGCCAACGGGGGTCGCCACAAGGGGGGGCACCTCGGCGAGGAGGACGACCCCTTAGAACCACCACAAGCTCCCCAGAACTTCCCACAACGCACAAGATCTTTCAACCCCTCCTCGAATCCTGATCCTCGAAGCCCTGTCCTCAGAAGGAGCTGGCGACCCCCTTAGTGATGACGCCCCCTTGCAGTGCCCTGAATGCTGGCGCATCCGACCGAGAAAACCTGCAGCCTCTCGGGTCGAGCCATTCTCTGTTCATCTCGCGCTCTCTCCCTCTCTCTTCTCTCTATCTCCCTCTCTCTCTCCAGCCAGGTCTGGCGAAGTCCTGGCTTCGGGGGGGGGGTCGGAAGAGAGCAAGCGCGGGGGCAACGACTCGGATATGATGTCGTCCAGCGCCTTGTCCACCTGCCCCGCGGCGCCAGGCGTTCCAGAACGCCGCGTCTCCTCTTTCTCCTCCGCCCCGTCACCGTCAACATCAACAAAGCCATTGCCAAAAACAGCAGCAAACACTTTAAGTCGATTCGCTCTTATTTGCTCACGCACCATTCAAGAAGTCCGTCCCGAACCTTGGACGCCAAGGCTCGACCTATCTGGGACATCTGCGGTCTGGGGTAACTCCGGTTTGGGCCACCGAGGCGGGAATATGCAGTTATCCCTGACTGCCCCCAGCCCTGGTGACTTGAGAGGGACTGCGGTCCGGGGTAACTCCGGTCAGGGCCCCCGCGGCGGGAATCTGCAGCTGCCCCTGACCGCCCCCAGCCCTGATGATTCGGGGGTCCGAAACCATCGGTACCCACTCTCTTCGTCTTCGATCGTCTCCCCCCTTCGGGGTATAGCGTCCCGACCTGCTGCCTGTATTTGGCCCCGCCCCTGAAGCAGGGGAAAGAAGAGAGGGGGGGAAGAGACCAGGGGGAGGGAGAAGGATGGAGCACACAACAATGACGTCAACAACAACAACAACAACATCAACAACAACAACAACAACAACAACAACAACAACAGCAGCAGCAGCAGCAGCAACAACAACAACAACAACAACAACAACAGCAGCAGCAGCAGCAGCAGCAACAACAGCAATAATGTTAAGACTGTTCGCTCTTATCCGCTCGAGTGTCATTCAACGTGTATTTCCCAAACCCTCGATACCCGCCCTCTTTGTCATCGTTCGTACCCTGGTTGGGGGGTATACCCTGCCTGCAGGCTGGGCCCCGGCAAGCGGCAGGGCGGCCGCGGACCGTCGGCCTGACCAGCGGCAACGCTTACCCCAAGAGGGACGGACAGGGGACCGACGACGACGACGACGAAGACGACGACGAGCGAAAGCGAGAGCGAGAGCGAGAGCGAAAGCGACAGCGGGACTACGAAGGGCAGTGATGGGGCCACGAAGGGCAGGAAGGGGGCCACGAAGGGCGACAGCGGGGCCACGAAGGGCATGCGTATGGGGCCACGAAGGGCGCGAACGAGCGGGGGCCACGAAAGGCAGATAATGCGGGGCCTTAGCTGCCCCGATACGCAACACGCAACACGTAGCGTATTGATATGGAGCTCAACACGTATCCTGAAAACGTGGGCCTGACGCGATGAGTTCGCCAAAACATGGGCAAATACGTTCAGCCAACACGCAGCCTGTTGAAACGGACGTCTTGAGCACGGCACGTGTTGCGTATCGAAACGTGCGTATCGAGGCAGCGAAGTGCGGGGCCACAGAGGGCAGCGACGAGGCCACTGAGGGAAGCAACGGGACCACGTACGGCAGCGAGGGGGCCACACAGGGAGACACCGGGGCCACGAAGCGAATGCATATGGGGCCACGACGGGCGCGAACGAGCGGGAGCCACGATGGGCATTCTAATATGGGGCCACGGAGGGCAGCGAAGGTGCCACGAAGGGCTGCAACGGGGCCACGAAGGGCAGCGAGAGGGGGCCCACGAGGGGCTGCAACGGGGCCACGAAGGGCAGCGAGGGGGCCACGCAGGGCTGCAACGGGGCCAAAGAGGGCCTCAAGCGGCAGCCGTTGTTGTTGCAAATTGGGGGCCAACAGCGCAGTTTGACCCGAGTGACTTTCCCTAATAAAAACAAGGTGCGAGCCCTAGGGGAGGCACATCAATTGAAAAAAAAACACAATTGTTACTGGAAGTGGGATCAATAAGAATTATCCTTCAGAAAGGAGAGCTCAACAACAACAGCAGCAGCAACAACAACAACCACAACAACCACAACAACCACAACAACAGCAACCACAACCACAACCACAACCACAACCACAAACACAACCACAACCACAACAACAACAATAATTTCAAGACTGTTCGCCCTTATCTGCTCGACTGTCCAATAACGCCCATTTCCCAAACCCTCGATACCCGCCCTCTTCGTCTTCGATCGAACCCCTTTTGGGGGGTATACCTTTCTTCCCTGCAGGCCGGGCCCTGGCAAGCGGCGGGGCGGCCGCAGACCGTCGGCCTGGCCAGCGGCAGCGCTGATCGGCGGGGCGGCCGCGGACCGTCGACCCGACCCCAAGAGGGACGGACAGGGGACCGACCACGACGACGACGACGACGTCGACGACGACGGCGACGACGACGACGAAGACGGCGACGACGACGAGCGAAAGCGAGAGCGAAAGAGAACGACAGCAGGGCCACAAGGACACGAAGTAGGCCACGAAGGGCAACAGCGGGGACACGAAGGGAATGCGTATGGGGCCACGAAGAGCGCGAAGGAGCGGGGGCCACCAAGGGCAGATAATGCGGCGCCACAGAAGGCAACGATGGTGCCACTGAGGGTAGCAACTGGGCCACGTAGGACAGATGCATATGGGGCCACCAGGGGCGCGAACGAGCGGGGGCCACGAAGGGCATGCATATATGGGGCCACGAAGGGCAGCGAGGGGGCCACGAAGGGATGCAACGGGGCCACGAAGGGCAGCGATGGGGGCCACGAAGGGCTGCAACGGGGCCACGAAGGGCTGCGACGGGGCCACGAAGGGCAGCGAGGGGGCCACGAAGGGCTGCAAAGGGGCCAAGAAACAAAGCGAGGGGGCCACGAAGGACTGCAACGGGGCAACGAAGGGCAGCGAGGAGGCCACGAGGGGCTGCAACGGGGCCACGAAACAAAGCGAGGGGGCCACGAACGGCTGCAACGGGACCACGCAACAAAGCGAGGGGGCCACGAAGGGCTGCAACGGGGCCACGAAGGGCAGCAAGATCCCGATTCCTATGTCATCTGTGAGGGAGTCCTAAGCGTGAGCGCGACTCCTGGGTGCCTGGGTGTCGGGAGCGCGGCGCTTGAGTAACTTGCAAGAAATTCCAACGCAAGGGCGCTATTCTTCAGCAAATTGCAAGCAAGTCTCCAGCGAGAGCGCGACTCCAGAGCGCCGGGATAATACAGTCTAAGGAAGTCCCAAGCGAGAGCGCGATTCCTGAATGAAACGCGAGGAAGTCTCGGGCGGGAGTGGGGGTCCTGGCTAAACTGTGAGGACGTCTCAGGCGGGAGCCGTTGTTGTTGCAAACTGGGCGCCAACGACACAGTTTGACCCTAAAGACTTTCCCTGATAAAAAAACAGGGCGCGAGCCCTGGGAAGGGCACTTCAATCGAAAAAAACAATGTGCACCAGACGGGGGGATCAACAATAATTATTTTCAGAAATGAGAATTCAACAACAACAGCAATAGCAACAACAACAACAACAGCAGCAACAACAACAACCACAAACACAACAACAACAACAACAACAACAACAACAACAACAACAACAACAACAACAACAACAACAACAGCAGCAACAACAACAACAACAATGTTAAGACTGTTCGCTCTTATCTGCCCGCGTGCCATTCAACACGTATTTCCCAAACCATCGATACCCGCCCTCTTCGTCTGTGCATCTTACCCCCATAAGGGGTAGATCTGTTCTACCTGCTATGTGTATGTCGTGCAGCCCCCAAGGAAGGGGGGAGAGAGGACGGATGGACGGAAGCGACAAGGGGGAGAGAGGAGGATGGAACGCGAGTAAGAATACCAGGCGGGGGGCTAGGAGCAGAAACCACGTGGCAGAACCAGACGGGCAGATCAGGAGGGTAGACCAGAACGGGGGGCCCAGGCGGCCAGGTTGAGCAGACGGGTTGCTGAAGCGTGGGTCCTGCATGGATCGCGAGGAGGTCTCGAGCGACAGCGCGATTCCCGAATGAATCGTCAGAACATCCACAGCGAGAGCGTGATTCCTGAGTGTCGAGGGCGCGGCGTATGAGTAAATGGTGAAGAAGTCCCACGCCAGAGCGCGACTCCTATGTACATTGTGACGACGTCCCGCGTGAGAGCGCGATTGGAAATAAATTGTGAGATTGTACCAGGCGGGGGCCGCTATTGTTGTAAACTGGGGCCCAAGAACCCATTTTGGTGACCCCTCGCTTTGCCTGTTTTCTAATATATATATATATATATATATATATATATAAAAAAAAAAAAGGGTGAGGGCCCCGGAAGAAACGCTTTAATTGAAAAATGCACACCAGAGGGGGCGTCAGCACAACATATTCTTTGGAAATAAAGACCTCAACAATAACGACAGCAACGGCGGCAGCAGCAACAGAAAGAACAACGGCAACAACAATCACAACATCAACAACAACCACATCCGCAAGAAGCACAACATCCACAATAACAATCAGTTTAATCATGTTCGCTCTTATCTGATCGCGTGTCATTCAACACATCTATCCCAAACCATCGATACCCGCCCTCTTCGTCTTCGATCGTACCCCACTGCAGGTACATGTCTTCCTTACCTGCAACGTGAATTTCGTGCAGCTCCTGGACAGGGGAAGAGAGGACGGATGGAAGGAAGGAACAAGAGGGAGGAAGGAGGATGGAGCACGAGAGAGAGTAGCAGGAGGAGGGCTAGAGCAGAAAACACGTGGCAGAACCAGACGGGCAGATCAGGAGGGTAGACCCGAACTGGCGGGTCGGGAAGGCGGGCCCAGGCGGCCAGGTCGAGCAGGCGGGTTGCTGAAGAGTGCGCCATGAGTCGCGAGGAGGTCTCGAGCGATAGCGCGATTCTCACATGAATCGTCAGGACATCCACAGCGAGAGCGTGATTCCTGAGTGTCGAGGGCGCGGCGTCTGAGTAAATGGTGAAGAAGTCCCACGCCAGAGCGCGACTCCTGTGTACATTGTAACGACGTCCCGCGTGAGAGCGCGATTTGGAAATAATTCGTGAAGAAGTATTAGGCGGGAACCGCTGTTGCTGTAAGCCGGGGCCCAAGAACCCATTTTGGTGACCCCCCGCTTTCCCTTGAAAAAACAGGGCGCGAGCCCCGGGAGAAGCACGTTCATTGAAAAATGCGATGGCTGCAGGAGGGGAGGGATCAACCCAAACTATTCTGTAGAAATGATAACTCAACAACGAAAGCAACAGCAACAGCAACAGCAGCAACAACAACAGCAACAAGAGCAACAGCAACAGCAACAACAAACACAATACAACCCTCATTGTCGCAATCACCATCTCCCTCACCACAACGACCGTCACCATCACTAATCATCACCATCACCATCACCATCGTTGCCGTCATCATCAGTATCAGTACAGCCGTCGCCGTCGAATTCGACACCATTGCCATCGTCGTTGTTGCCGCCATCGAAGTAATCCTCGCCGTAGACGATGTCCTCGTCATCACCCTCATCAACATCAATGGCATCAGCATCACCGTCACCATACAGTAACCTAATCGGCATCGCCATCGACATCATCAGCAGCAGCATCACCCTAGCCCTATGATGTCCTCCAGCTCCTCTAATACCCCATGCCTCTGTTACGATCAATGGGAAAGGAGTGAGGATGGCGGATGAAGGATGGAGAATTGAAGCTGGGAGATGGAGGAGGAACGATGGAGGATGTAGGAGGGAGGCCTCTGAAGGTCTCCAAAGAGGCCCAAGCAGGACATGAAACACTCAAATCCGCCGACCCCTTGAGGATCATCGGCGTGTGAGATGCTTCTCCCTCCCCAAACTCCCGGAGCCCGGTCCGGTCGAATTGGAGGGGGGGGGCCGTCGGGCCAAAGCTCACCAGGGAGGGCCAGCCCTTCCCGGGCTCCTTTTGGAGCTCCACGACAGCTTCTGGGGCCGCCCAAGAAGCCCCCAAGACGGTCCAAGAAGGCCCCGAGACGCCGAAAGCTCGTTCCAAGACGCCTAACTTGGGCCGAAAGATCGTTCCAAGACGCCTAACATAGGCCGAAGACGGCCAAGAGGCCACAAAGACGTTCCAAGTGGCCTCCCAGGAGGTCTCCAAGAGGCCAAAAACGTCAAATTCCCTTCGGGAAACGTACGTTTCTAGCACATACGATTTTTCCGCCTTCACAGCACGGAAGCCCTTCCAAGATGCCTCCCAAACCGCCCTAAGACGGCCGCATAGGCTCCCAAGAAGCCCCCAACACGGCACAAGAGGCGCCCAAAACGATCCAAAAGGGCTCCAAGACGGCCCCAAGAGGGGTCCGAAAGGGGGGTCCACGAAACGAACATTCCAGCCGTCCGCCCCTAGAGGCCCCCAGGCGGCCACAAGAGGCTCCAAAAAGGCGTCCAGACGCCACCAAAAGGCCCCAAGAGGCCCCAAGAGGCTCCCTAGAGGCCTCCAAGAGGCCTCAAGGGGCCCCAAGAGGCCCCCCAATCGGCTACGACATACGATGGTTCGGCCTTCACAGCGCGGAAGTCCCTCCAAGATGCCTCCAAGACCGCCCGAAGACGGCCCCATAGGCTCCCAAACCGGAACGGACACTTCGAACTTTCGGCTCCAAGACGCCCCCAACGTGCCCTAGGGCCCCCCAGGAAGCACCCAAGAAAAACAAAGGGGTCGGCGGTGTGGCGTAAGCCTGAGAGTAACACCATCATTCTCCCACAACCCATTGCTTCGCTCCTCTCCCATTCCACCTCCACCTAAGACGACCACGACGACGACGACGACCACGGCAACGGCACCGGCGACGGCCACAACTGCGAACACGACGACGACCGCCACTACGACACAAAGAAGACAAGGGCCTCGACGACGACCACCACCAACACCACCACGACCACCACAACGACGACGACGACGACGACGACGACGACGACGACGAGGAAGCCCGCCCCCTCCATGCTGGGCTGCGGCGACGCGGCGGCAGGCCCGCGCTCGCGGAGGGCACGCGCGGGGCTGGAGGGCGAGCGCTGAGCCGAGCGGTAATCAGCGCCGCGCGACCGACCACCTCCTCCTCCTCCTCCTCCTCCTCCTCCTCCTCCTCCGACGTGATCCAGGCGATGCAGGTGACGGCCAAGTTCTACGGCAACGAGGCGGCCCGACTTCGCAAGGATCACAAAGAGGCGATCCAGGCAGGGCAAGAGGTTCCAGAGCTGACGCAGCTCGGCATCCCGCATCCTCACGTATGGGTCGCATTGATCGGGGCGCTAGTGGGACAGGGAGAGAGAATCGGGCAGGCCAATCTACAGAAAATCACAGAGTACCGCGACCAGCTTCACCACGAGCGCCGCAGCAACGAGACGCTCGCTCAGGAGGTGAAGCATTGCAGGCTGCAGACGACGTTCGCTGGGGACAAGGTGAAATTATTTCTCGCGGTGTCGAACACGGACTTGGAACAGACGGTCGTGAACGCCCTTGTCCAACTGGGCGGGGTCCACAAGCACGGGACCCCGCCGCGGTCCCACAACGCCAGGCTGTTGCAGCTCCACCTGGACGGCCTGGACGACTGAACACTGACGCTGTGGCCTGGGACGAGGATGGTGGAAACATTACTGGTGCGACTCCGATTGCAACCAACTCGAGCTTGATTGGGACCTCCTCGTCGTTGATTGGGCCACACAGTTGTCAGAGGTTATCTCCACACAGCTCGTTGAGGCCACGGGGAACTTCGAGACAAGTGAGATCGATGTTTCCGACGACAGAGAGGATCCAGAGGCTATGGCCCAGAGCTGATTACGACCCCCCTGAGGCCACAGTGAGCCACTCTGCACCTGCCGCGGCGGGCAGCCGTGCCTCCCCCTCCTCCTCATCTGAAGCCTCCCTCCCCCTCCGCAGCATCCTTGATATCCCGGGACTGAGACCTCGGAACCAATAGCTGTTCTCGCTTTGTTTTTGCTTTTGTCTTGGGACGGGTTGTCTCGGACCTTCGCTGGGGATGCGCCCCTGGCCTCGAGGCGCCTGGGGGGAATCTCTTCCAGGGCCCTTGCGGTCCCAGCGTCCCTAGTCACTCCTGAGACCCTCCCTGCGACTTTGAACAGGGGGTGCTTTTCCTCAGGCGGCTCCTCCCTGCCCGCTTGCGTGCTGCTGTGCCCTCCCTCTGCTCCCTTGCTTCGCTGGCTCCTCGCTTGCCCTCCTGGCGTGCTGGCTTGGCTTGCTGGCTGGTTCGCTTTCTCCCCTGTCCCCTCTCCGCCGCCTGGGGTTCTAGTGGTTTGAACTTTGAATTTTGTGTCCCCCGCCCCCTCGTGCCCTACACCCTACGGCCCAACCCTGCCTTTAAAGCGAGGGAACCAGCCGACATAGGGGGCGGGTGGGAGCCCCGTGCCACTAGGCCACGCGTGGTCCTTTTCCTTTCAGGTTTAGAACCACGGCGCCCGCTAGAAGGGAAGTCGACGACGCAATGGTCGGCCAGTCCCCGTGCTTTCTGCCCGTGGCCGAGTTCGAGGATGCCGTCGACACTCCTCTGATGCGCCTGCCGCCGCCTCCTCCCCCTCCTCCTCCTCCTTCTCCTGGCTCTCCTCATTCTCCTCCTCCTCCTCCTCCTCTTCCTCATCCTCGCCCTCCTCCTTCTCCTCCCCCTTTTCCGTTATTCCCTAGGCCGGAGGAAGTGCCAAGATGAGCTTTGATGGCATCGTTCCCATCCCCCCCAGCCAACGCAGGAAGAGAACGGTGGCACGACAGCAGCAGACGATGTCGTCGTCGCCGCTGTCGTCGTCGTTGTCGTGGTCGTCGTCCACATCCTCCTCATCCTCCTCCTCGTCCTCGTCCTCCTCCTCCTCGTCCTCCTCCAACTCCTCCTCTTCCTCTCCCCCTCATTCTCCTCCTCCTCCCCTTCCTCCTACTCCTACTTCTCCACCACCTCCTCTCCTCCTCCTCCTCCTCTCCTCCTCCTCCTCCTCCTCCTCCTCCTCCTCCTCCTCCTCTTCCTCCTCCTCTTCCTCTCCTCCTCCTCCTCCTCTTCCTCCTCCTCCTCTTCCTCTTCCTCCTCATCCTCCTCCTCCTCCCACTCCCCCTCCTCCTCCTCCTCCTCCTCCTCCTCCATTCCTTTTCCTTATAGATAACTTCTCCCTGTCGCACCCCGAGGCCAGTTTTTAGGGCGGGCCAGGCGTTTCGCCTGAGACTTCCTCGCCATGTATGGCACTCAAGCTTCAAAATTAACAGCAGTTTTACATATGGAAGGCGGGTGGCTTTCGAACTGTGGTTCTCGCCTCAGCGCCGCGCACATTCGTTTTCAAAACTTGCAAGGGTTTCACGGGTTGAGGGCGGGTCGTTTTCAAACTGTAGCTCTCGCCTCAGCGCCACGCACATTCGTTGTCAAAAGTTGCAAGAGCTTCACAGATTGAGGGCGGGTCGTTTTCAAAATGTGGCTCTCGCCTTAGCGCCGCGCACATTCTTTGTCAAAAGTTGCAAAAGTATCACGGATTGAGGGCGGCTCCTTTTCAAAATGTGGCTCTCGCCTTAGCGCCGCGCACACTGTTGCTAAACATTTACAAGAATGTCACGGACTCCCATGATCGACGTACCAGGAACTGACTAGGAGGGCGCAACAAGCACATACATTCGCGGCTTGTCAGTATGAGGATCGCCAAAACGCAACAGTCAGGTTTATCCGTGGCGTTGGAATGCAGAGGGCGATGTTCTGGCATGCTTCAGGGTCTTCGATCCGTTGTCTTCCAACGAGGCAGGCCCCTCTGCGGTAATGGACCGTTGTAGGGGCCTATGGAGAGGGAGCTTGGGGGTCGACGATTAGTTGTGCCTGTGTGATTTTGCTCCTCCCGAGCCCCTCTCGGCGGTGTCCGATCCCGCCGGCGGCCTGCAACGTGGTCGCCAGACGTGCGGGGCGCAGGCTTCCGCTGGGGGGGGGGGGGGCCACGCCCTGCGGGCTCACCCGCAGGTCGGGCATGTCCCCCTCCAGGCGGATGCTGGACGGAAACTCAAACAGACCCCCACAGTACCGAAGAATAATCGATAATCGAAGATCGTCCCCATACTATGTTTGAAACTATGTGTGGATATTCCTCCTGTAGAGGGACCCGCCCGACTCAAGCTCAACTTCAAGCAGCCTCCTCGACCTGAGCGCGCTGCGGCCGAGGCACTGCACAAGGGAATCTGCATTTCCAGCGAGCCCATGGGGCATTCCTTAAATGTCATGGCCTGGGGGTCAAGTTCAGGGTCTGGACACATCTTTGTGGCCCGTCATGGAGAACATCCAACGGAGCTTGGACGCCTTGGAGTGGGACGCAAAAGGACAGATACTAGTACTGCGTGTCCTTCTCGGAAGCGTGCATCTCACCCGAAATATTGTACAAACATCTTATAGTAAACCGTTTCTCGAACTGCATGGCCAGAAAGCGCCCGCCACCGCCCATATACTGTAAGATTTCTCGGTGCGCGCGCGTCGCCCCTGGGGGGGGCGACGCACACATAGTATTAGTATGTCGGTGTGACGCCCCAACCTAACCGAAGACCCAGATTTCGGGACACCCGGGAGGTACGTGTTCCACTCTTGTTTTTGCTGTCGATGTTCCCCGACGCCCCCTCCACTGGGAATGGAAGGCAAATCGGGGCCTTCGGGTTGGGTTTGGGTGGTTTGGTGGATGGTGATCCTTTGCAAGACGACACCACCACCAAAATTCAATCGGGCGAGGATACGTCAAGAATCTGATCCGGCGACTGAGGTGGATGTCTCGGGCGCCGCGGGCGCCCTGGAACGCTCTGAAAGCGTTCCGGAACGCTCTGGGAGGGACCTATCCTTCGGTCGGGCGTGTCCCCCTACAGGCGATGTTGGGCGCAAAAAAAATCAAACGATAGTCTCCACACTGTTGTTTGACTATTTTTGAATACTCCTCCTGTAGAGGGACAGGCCCGACCTAAACCTGGAGGGGGCCGGCGGCCGAAGCCGCAGCGGGAACAGCACGACACAGTCAATGTCTTATATTATCCGCCTCGAGGGCGCCGCCGGCCGAAGCACGAGCGCAAACACCACGGCACGATGCACCATGTTGGTTCTGTTCGCTTTCAGGGCGCCGGCGGCCAGATCAGCAGCGAGGGTGAGAGCTCCCCCACGAACGGCAAATCGGAGCAGCACTATAAGCGAGTTACGTGGAAGATGCCCGGGGAGTGCACAAGTACTTTGGTTTGGATGTATGCTGTACACCCTGCGAAATGCTTAAGAAATCATGGGTTAAGAAATGCATAGTCTCAGAACTTGAATAAAAACCCAAAATTTCCATTCAAATCTTAGGAGTTACATTGAAACATTAAGAATAATCGAGACTCTGGCCGAAAAAATGAGTTTTCTTAAGCATCGCTTAAGGTGTACGCCTTGACTCTCGTCGCGCGGACGAATGGGCGATCGGGGCAACGAGAACCTCTTCCCCCTCCCCGTGTGCTCCCCCTCCACTGAGCTCCCTCCCCCTCCCCTCACGCCCAGCCTCATCCCTGTCACCGAAGGCGATGTGGAAGCCGTAGGAACCCATTGACACCCCTTAGACACCCCGAAACAGTTCCCCGTTTCCTCCTCTCGTTACTCATCACATCACCACCACCATCAGCATCGCCATTGCCATCGTCACCACCAGGTCCATCCTCATCAACAAAGGCACCGCCATCATCGCTACAACCATCATGAACAACAGCACGACCACTTACAGTAGCAACGATACAGTAATCAACACTGCAATGTGTACAAACAGTTGGCTCACCCGATACTCGGAGTAGCCACCAACTTCACCAGCGTCATGATCGACAGCAGCACTTTTACCCACACAAATCACCTTCTTTGTCGGCATCATCCTCACCACCACCAGCAGAATCAACATCACATCCGGCACCACCACCACCGTCATCATCAGCATCAGATTCGTCCCTCCCCCTCCTGTTCCCCCTCGTCGCCGTCCTCCCCACTCCTCCCCCTCCCTCCATTCCTTTTCCCTGCCTCCTCCTGCCGCGTGGCCAAGAGGGGCGCGGGTCCTGGTTCAGATCCTACCGCGGGAGCTGGTGGCGGACCGCAGGAGGAGATTTCTTGCTCCGTGGACTTCAAACGGCCGACCGAATTATCCGTGCCTCCTCCTCCTCCTGGGCGCAACACATGACGCGGACACACTGCGCTCCGCCGCACCACGCGGCACGCCGACTCCAGGAGGCGACTGAACTGACACCCGTGGAGTCGGCGGCGGAAAATGCGCTGCAGAACCGCCGTGGGCATCTCATCAGACAATGGAGGCCCACCCCCTGCGCACAGCAGCGGCCGAAGAGCGCACGCGCCCACCGCCGCCGCGGGCGGGGAAAAACCCAACGCCCCGCGACCCCCCGGAGCTAGGGGCCGCCACACGCCTGACGGAGCCCGAGAAACAGAAGAGCAGGGCGACGAGAAAAGCAAAAAGAAGCGGCGCCAGGCTCACCACGTGGAGCGCGATGAACACCACCGCTCGGCCCCAAAGCCTCCCTTGCCTGGGTCCTCCTGCCCCAAGGGACTCTGGCCACCCCCAACGGACCACCCGGTGGGGCACCCGGTGCGGGAAGGCGTTTGGATAGCCAGGCTCACCCCTGCACACCCTCTTGCCCAAAGGGGGGTCAGGTGGCACACGTTTCTGAACCATATTCTCCAAGCGAGCCGACCCCCGACGTCAGGGGCAGGCAATAAAAGTGACCAGGGCCAACCCCCGCAGAGGGCTGGCACCGCGCAGGCCGACGCCGACCACAGAAGCAGTCCGCGCCAGCCCTAGGGGATTGTCCACAGAGCGCTAGTCCCCGATGAACCTGAGACGGCAGACCGACTCCGCACGGGGACTTCCCGGTAGAGTCGGGGTGCCGCCCCAGGCCTGCCAGGGCACCAACGCCCCTGGACCGCGGCGCCGCAAGCGACGTCTTGGCGGATTTCAATCCACCCCAAGGGCCTCGATGCGCCGCCCACGCACTGAGGTCACCCCTCCTCCTCCTCCACCTCCTCCTCTTCTTCCTCCTCCTCTTCCTCCTCCTCCTCCTCCTCCTTCTCCTCCTCCTTCCTCCTCCTCCTTTTCTCCTCCTCCACCTCCGCCTCTACCTCCTCCTCCTGCTCCTCCTCCACCCCCGTCCACCTTCCTCCCCGCCTTCCCCTTCTCTCTATATCCCTCCCGCGTCTCCGCGCCCCACGGAGTGGAGGAGGCGCCGGCTGCGACGGGCGAGGCGGGGGCCCACGGCCGCGGCCGCGGCCCGCACCGCGGGCCGATCCGAAGGGGGGTACATTAGGCGCTGGGTGCTGGCAGGCGGCTGACGGGGGCAGCTGCCGGGCCATTTTGGCCCAGGCCGCCGTCCGTCGGGGAAAGAAGGGACTGAGGAGGAGGAGGAGGAGGAGGAGGAGGAGGAGGAGGAGGAGGAGGAGGAGGAGGAGGAGGAGGAGGAGGAGGAGGAGGACGACGACGACGACGACGAGGAGGAGCGGAGGAGAAAAAGAGGAGGAGGAGGAGGAGGAAGAGAAAGTGGAGGAGGAGGAGAAAAAACAGGAGGATGAGAAGGAGGAGGAGGAGGAGGAAGAAGGGAAGAAAGAGGAGGAGGAGGAGGAGGAGGAGGAGGAGGAGGAGAATAATAATGAGGAGGAGGAGGAGGAAGAGGAGGAGGAGGAGGAGGAGGAGGAGGAGGAGGAGGAGAAGGGATATTGAATTGCAAGCGTGTTGAGCCGTCTGGGCTGTCACGAAACAGCGGCGCTGCAGCTCGCAGAGGACAGATGCGGCTAGGCACAGGCTCCGCTCGGGCACCAAGGGAGCAAGCACAGCACAAGTACAGTGATCCCACCGATCCCACCCCAACGTACTGTCCACTCCTCCACCACAACTATAGTGTCAGGCACAATGCACGGTGCTCGAGGCACCTAAATAGCTGCGCGTGAAGCCGTGGTCCGCGCTACACAGCAACGGCCGTAACAGACAGGCGCGGACGGCCCTGGCCCTGCCAAACAAAGAACGGTGCCCTGTCGTGCAAGGGGGAACAGAAATGTGGGCGTGGCGACGGCACTCGGGAGTACGAGACTTCACGGTAACACAAAAAACTCCATGCAGGAAGACACGTGACGAGGGCCGACGGCGATCTCGACCCTTCTACCCTTCTGCTTCTTGCCAGCGAACAACCCTAGAGAGCAGCAAACAACCCTAGAGAGCAGCAAGGCAGAAGAGCTCCCGACCCTGCTACCCCATTTTACTAAGCCCGGGCCCTGCTTCTCCATAACTGCCGCGGCGTGCGGGCGGCAGGCGGCGGCGGGCAGGCGCATGAGCACCTGGCGAGCCGCGGCGCGCGCGGGAGCCCACTCGGGGGCCCGGCGCCGCACGCAGCGGGTGCGTGGTTAACGACGGACTACGCTCACCGGGCCCCCTGACCGCTGCGCCAGGGTCCGACACGACACGACGGTGGGTGGCGCAGCAGAAAGCGGGGGCACCTCTGAAGAAGGTGACCGCGCCGAGAGAGAGGGCGGGCGGCGCATGCAGGCAGGCCGCGGGCGAGAGAGAGCGAGTGAAGCAGGCGGCCGCTCTCTCTGGACGACGGGCGACCGTCGGCGTCGACGTCCTCATCCTCCCAGCGGACTCCCAACCTCCCTGCCCGTCCCTGAGACGCTGGCGTTGGTGCATAACCACCGCCACGGGGCGGCTGCGGCACCAGTCTGTAACAGTGACCACGGCTGGCAATCGTCGTCCACGACTGGCGCTAACCCCGTGGAGGCTAGTCGTGCGACGGTATCTGCAAACTCGCGGAGCGGGTCTGCACTGCGTCTCAAGAACCTGAGGGCCCCATCAAAGAGCCCGCGAAGGTCACGCCGCAGGGTGGGGCAATCGCAGCCAACAAAGCAGAAGTAGCGAGCACGCACGCACGCGCGGGCCCCCTCCTGAGCCCGAAAATCATGACCCCCCCCCCCCTTAACTCGCCGACCTCGACGACAGCGGGTTACTCGCGAAAAGAATCGGAAATATTGGCTCCGAAGCCCTCTTGCATTGTCCAAGGGGCGACCCGGGCTGCAAGACGCTGCTCACGCCGCGATCGGGCCTCAGAGCGCTCGCGGGCAATCATGGCCAGAACCTCCTCCGCGAGAGGGACAGGGCAGGGTGGTGGCGGCGAGATATGGGCAGGGGTGCCGCTGACTTGAGAAGGACAAGCTGCGTCACGATCGGGGATCGGAGTGCCCTCGATAAACGCCAGCGCTTCAGCGTACTCCTGTTCCTCTGCGGCCTCAATAGGGCCGGGGTCCCCGGGCTCCGCATCGGGATCACGCGCGACACCCGGCACAGACACGGCGGGCGGAGGCGGCGGCTGAAACCGATGTCGCTCGGGATCGGCACGGGCCCGCCGAGGGGCCTCGGAGACATAGTCGGGGGCCCAACTTTCGTCCGTGCCCTGATAGGGGTCCCAGGCAATATAGAAATCGGTCAAGGACCCACGGAGCTCGGCCTCCCCTCCCCGCATATCGTCTGGTAGTGCGCCTGGGTTGCTGGTCTCACGCATGCGATTGACAGAATCCATAATACCGTCCGCTAGTACCTGACACAAAAGCCGGGGGGTATGTCTTCTTTTTGGCGGCACGCCATTCGTCACGACTGCGATCGCAACCCATCAAGACCTCGCGCGACCCACGCCCATGCGAGCAGCGTCCTCTCCCAGGTGTCTCAAGTAGACGCTCGTGCAGCGCACGCATGCGCAACACAAGGATGCGGGTAGGTGCACGTGCGCTCTGTCCGTGCTCGCGCCGGTCGAAGTCTGTAGCAGCGGCGGCGGGCGATGCCATCACCGCTCGCAAGGACAAGGCAAAGAAAGAACACACAGCGGCTTGTCTCCAGCTGGCCGGCATGGGATGCCCCATCCAGCAAGCTGCCCCAACGACAAGGTGGACCCCAAACAGTTCGATCATTGCGCCCAAGAGATCGTTCCCGACAAGCAATTGTTCTATTTGGCGCGGTGCAACTGCCTTGAGCCCCCAGAAGAGGTCGTGCAAACGCAGGGGGGAGGGCCAGCATCGTCGGGCCATCAGATAGCACTCCAGGTTTCGCAGGGCGGCCCCCCCCCCCGACAAGACAACTCGCTTGGCACGTATGTGCTCCTTCCAAGTCTCCAGAATCTGCCGTCGCATCAGGTTACCCATGACGGGATCGATAGCGATATCAACCGAGAGTACAACTAGGGTGAAATTAACATCGCCGTGCGTCCATTCGAGGCATGCTTGAATGTCGCCTGCACGTCAGCGGCCGCAGTAAATGTTGAGTACAAAGTACTCGGCACGCTTGATGGCGGCCGGAAGCGCCTGTGCTGCACTGCCTGTGTACTGGTCGGGCAGGAACATGCGGGTGGGGTAGCGCTAGACTTGTGGTGGTGGGCAGGCGATGTCCGGAGGCTGCGGTGGGGCATCTTGGCGAAGCAGCGGCCGCAGGGCATCCTTGGCGGCTCCGGCGAGGTAGGGGTCGCCTTCGAGGAGGGCCAGTCGGGCTGCGGATTGCGCGACGACGTCGGCGATCGTGCTGGCCACTTCGGGGAGGGCGCCGTGCGCACGAAGGGTGGGCACGACAACGTGACGACGAGGTATGTGGACCTGCGGGGTGGTGCCAGGCGGCCGCGGCGCAGGGTCGCTGAGGTGCGCGACGTGGTAAGCTGGGTTGTCGCATGACAAGATGCCGACGAGCAAGCAGCGTGGTGCATCGATCGATAGGTGATCGATGAGGCGGGGCCGGGCGCAATAGGTGTTGAGGCAGGCCGTGCAGGTCCCCGTCGGTAAGGCGCATCCCCGCGCAAGGGTAGCAAGCTGGCGGCGGTTGCGTGCGATGTGGACGCGTAGTGCGCGATGCCGATTGTACTGAAACCCGCACCAGGGGCAGGTGTGCGCAGTAGGTGTGGGTGCTGGCGGTGGCGGGACGACCATGCCCCGTTCGTCGGTGTAGATCCTGGCCAGCAGACCAGCAGCGGTCGCATCGGCAAGGAACTGTCGTAACACATGTTGGGCAAGTGAGAGGCGTGTCGAATGCTGTGTGTGTACGTAGACCCCAATCTGAATGGCCCGCAACCATGCTGGTTGACCGCGTTGTACGTACGTCTCCCGCGCACCGAAATCTGCGGCGGGGCCGGGGAAATCGGCACAACGTCGCGCAGACCCCTGCAGCCACTTTAGATCGGTAACCTAGAGTCCCATGACGGTTCGCTGTTGGTGCACCGAGTCGTGGTCGAGGGCTTCCCACTCAGCTGCGACCACTGCGAAGGCCAATCGAGGGCCTGTGTGGACCAGGGACCCCAGCAGCCTTAAACGGGCTGCACGGACCAGGGTGCGGGGGGTCGGGCTGTCGGAGTCTGGCAAGAACCACAGCGTCGGAAACCTGGGATGTGTCCTCACCGTAACTGACACGCGCAGCTGCACGGTACACTTGAATGACCTCCACGTGTGCAAGTCGCTCCCCAGACACTGCAAGGGCAGGCCATGCACCTGCATTGTACGGTGGGCTGGACATCACAAGACTGTCTGCAAGTACAAGACGGCACGAGAAGTCAAACGTCGTCGGACGCAGCGACTCGTCGTCGTAGCACTTGGAGGGAAGCAGCTGAGGAGAAGGCACGAGATCGAATATCTGGCATCACCGCCGCGCCCGCACCGAAAACCGATCCCAAATGGATGTAGTTATGCACGATGGGTGCTTTGATCGCCCCAAGGATAACGGACTGCCTCCACGTTCGTGCTACGCCGAGTGGCGCGCGGCTTTGGTCCCAGGACCACGCAACATGATATGCGCTGCTGTTTTGGTAAGTCCACGGTTCAGCAGATGCCCCCGGGTGGCGGAAGCTTCAAACACTAAAACAAAGGCTCGGCTGAGCCCACCGTGCAGAAACAGCGCGGGCATGAGAGAGATGACTGCGCCATCGTCTGCATGCGAAATATCTGTGAGTGACACCTCTGACCATCCTTCGTCGGACAGGCACGCTGCAAGACTGCGCCCCGCAGGGCAGGGCAGGGGAGCGCGGTGGCCCTCGTCGGAAAGCTGCTGCCGGACGTCGCTCATGCGATCCGCCATCTGTAACTCGAAGAGAGCGTCTGCGAGCGGCCGGCCTGGGAAACATGATCGGAGTCGGTCGGCGAGTCGGTGCATGGCGTCGGGCGGGGGCCCTGCAGCCCACGCGGCGGTGGCGGTAGTAGCGTCGCCCAGATCCGGATCCCGATGTGCGTTGACCACTAGTTCCCGCATGGCTCTGTAGAAGGCCTGTGCGACGTCCAGGAAGAGCGCGCCGAAGGATACGTTGCGCTTCTTGGCCAGGGACTGGGCCGTGCGCAGGATGATGGAGGCATGCGCTGCACCGCGCCCGGGGAGCCCCTCGAACTGCGTTTCGCCTGCTTCGTCCGACAGGAAGGGTACCAAACGCTCGCGCACGCAGCGGCGGGACGCCTTGCCCAACTGAGACGATGCCAGAAGCGACCGAGAACTGGCACACTGGATGGGGTCGGAAAGACCAGACTTAATTAGGCCCCGATAGAAGCCGCCTTTCCACCGAATGGGTTCCACAAGTGCGAGGGAGAACTTCAACTGGAGTGGGTAGTAGAACTCGGCAACCACTGCAGGACATGCTTTCAGGAGGCAGGCAGGGACCCCATCGCACCCAGGGGCGGACCGTCGGGCCTGTCGGCAGGACCACTGAAAGTCAGCAAGAGAGGGCACGGAGGACAACTGCACTGGCTGACTGGGCATGTCATGACAGGGCTGCCAGGCGAAGTCTGCAGCGATATGCGGAAGACCCTCCATGGGCATCGTAGCGGCGAGTTCTAACGCGGTAAAGCGTTGCTGCAACCGCTGTGCCACAGCCTTTTCGGAGACCAATGCCTGGCCACTGACATCTCGCAGAGCAGGGGGGGCGCGCGTCATGCGTCGTCGTCTAGACCCTGCGCCGATCCGACGCAATGCAGCGTGGTCTTCTGCAAACTGCCGTCGGCCCCAGGCTGATTTGACCCCCTGGGAAATTTTGACAGTGTCAAGCCGAATCTTGCCCCGTGGACTGCTGCACAACATGGGTCGCGGCTTTCAAGAAAACGCAACTCGCCCCCCCCCCCCAAAAAAAAAAACGCTCCACGCATGGTAGTGATCCAGAACCGTTGGTAAGCATAAGTAGTAACCGAGTGGGGTCAGCAACAGTTCCCAGGCAGTCGGGAGCTGGCTTAGGAATCGCAAACCTACTAGGTGGTTCTGAAGGAACGGCGGGGTAGCGCGACCGCCTGAAGGGGTCTGCAGCGGGCGCGTGAAGGGCAGGGCGGCATCCATCAGGTGATCAGCCGCTGTTGCAATATGTCGGCATGCCTGCAGGATGGGGCAGCGCGAAGGACCGTCACGGCACACGTGTCGCCAACGCATTGCACGATGACAACACCACTCACCTTCCGGGGCCCAGCGGAGACCCAAGCCGTGAAGACGCATGCCAAGAGTAACCGGTGCAACCGCGTGCGGAGAGCCCGTAAGGCCCTGCGCCCCGCGGCGCGGTGGTCCATGAGGTCTAGGGTGGCCCTGGGAGATCCAACTGTTTCGCGGCGTGCGACCACTGACAATCATATTAGGCGGGAAGGCACACTTGGCCGCCTGTAGGAGGTGAGCGTCGAGGTGCTCGGCGTGGCCATCGGGATGGGAGGTGAAAGTGGGCTGGGGAACCAGCCGCAGGGCATCCGCGAGGGCCTCCTGACGGGCGGGGTCGGTGAGCTTCGCCTCATCGAGCTTAAGCTTCTTCCAACTGCGCGCACGTTCGCACTGCGAGCCGCTCCCAGGGGTGACAAAATCGGCCGCGACCACAAAGTGGTCGTCAGAGCGCAGGGGCAGATCCAGGTCGACAGCAACGCTCCGCTGCACGACGGCATCAAGTTGACCGGGTGGTATCGCGATGTAGTCTACGCGGTGCTGGGGGTCACGCCTTTGTTGGCTGGGCGCCAGCCAAGTGCCGTGGGCCCCAGAAGCGGACGGCAGAAACGTCGATTGCGCGCACTGTTTGGTGGACCGGAGGAAGTTGTGGAATCGTTGACCCGCAGGGGTCTCGGACTCTGCAGCAACATCGCCAACATGCTCTGAGACCTGTGAACCCACTGACGCGTTCGCGTCCAAGAAACGAAGGCAAAAAAAATGACAATCTCGATCGCACCCCACCATGAATTGATCTCCTCAAGTGGTCGTCGCGAGCGCGGCGCGCGAACAACCAGCGCATAGATGCGCAAGAACGGCGCGCGGATAGCCACAAGCATGCGTCGCGCCCGACCGGTGATAACACGCATGTGACGACGCGCAAGTACATGACCACGCGTATACTCACGCCGCGCATGTACTCACAGAGCCATACCACCCATACCACGAGCGTCTGCCAACGACGTGCCGACCATGTATTCACCTGCTGGAGTCCACGCACTCCTGCGCATGAGTCTCTAACGTGCCGACGAGGAAGAGGCCGCGACGCGAGAACTGGCAGGCAAGCGCTAGCATGCGGCCAGGGAGATCAAGCCCAGCCGCGTCTTGATAACGGCAGCGAATACGAGTGGAGCCACGCGCGCGCCCAGGCTTCCTGCGGGGCCGCAGGGTGATCACACTTGCCACCGCCAACCTGACACAAGGTCGCAAACCTGACTGGGACAGAGTCGATGGCTCTCGTTCCGAGCTGGGACCAGCACGCGGCGAGATCGCGGAACGGAGCTCGAGGCACGGGGCGATATGGAAGGCATTTCACATTCGGCAACATTCGGATACACCCCATGACCGACGTCGGCGTCGGCGCATAACCACATCCACGGGGCGGCGGCGGCACAAGACTGCAGCGCTGACCACGGCTGCCAAACGTCGTCCACGACTGGCGCTAGCCCCATGGAGGCTAGGCGTACAATGGTATCTGCAAGCTCGTTGAGCGGGCCTGCGTTGCGTCCCAGGTCGCGTTTCCCAGATAACGACACGTAGCGTCTCAATAACTTGAGGGCCTCATCAAAGAGCTCGGGGAGGTCATCGCAGGAACTATATCCGGTTCCGCCCTCGGCCGAGTTGACAACCAAGAGGTCATCCGCGTAGACCGCCAGCGGTCGGGGGCGGAAATACTCAGGCGCTTGCAGTAGCCATAGCACAAGCCACAGGGCGGCTTGAAATTCGGCAGCACCAGAGACACTGGCAACGGCGTCGGAGAGAGTGGGATCTACTCCACACAGATACCCATGGCATACATAGTGTTCGTTACGTGTGATTGAAAATAAAACCCAGGCCCAAGACGGTGGTCCACCAACATCCTTAGAGCGGGACCCTCCAGAAACATCCGTATGAACCTCGAACTTGACTGGCTGAAAGTCATCGGGGAGGGGTGCTTTGTGGTTTTCGAAAAACTTGACAGTGCAACTGCGAAGGCAGGGTTGAAATAGGCAATGCTCTGGGCCCTGATGAGGCCCAAGGAAGCGAGCGAGGAGTGAGAGTGCGACTGCTGGGCTAGGGCTGACAAAGATGCCTGACCAGAGAGCAGCAGTCAAGCAGAGGGCAGACAGGGCCACGCGGCTCAGAGCCCCCCTGAGCAAAAGGTGGCATGTTCGCGTCGGCTGCGCTGACAGCCTCGGGCAAGCTATGAGATAGCGCTGGCATCTCGCCCACCTCAGCATGCCCGTCGCGAACCATCACCCCAGCGTCGACGGTGCCGAAGCATCATCCGTGGACTCGAACGCGTCGCCCCCTCCGACCACCTCGAAACCGCCAGGCCTCCTTGGACTGCGGTCGCGGCTGTGCCTGGGGCGCCGGGCGGCCGCCGCAGCCGTCTCATCGCCCACCTCCTCCGCGACGCGCGCACGGCCTGCGGGCTCGGGAGGTTCGGTGCCACCACCTCGGTGGCTGACGGCTTGCTGGCGAGCGAGGGCCTCGACGAGGCGAGGTTGGCCCGTAGGGCGGCGGGCGCGGTCCTGCTCCTTCTTGGCGGCCTCGGCGGCGCGCCTGCGCAGCTCCTCTGAGGTAGGGTCGCCAGCACCTGCAAAATCACCATGAGCAGGAGCGCCTCAAGCCGCTGGAGCCTCAGCGGCGGCGTCAATCCTAGACGCGGCGACGGGCACGCCTGCGGCGGTAGGAGCGGCGGCCTCCAGCCCGGGCGCGAGCCGCTGCGGCTCGCCTGCGAAGGGAGGCGGCACCCCACCAGCGGCAGCAGCAGGCGGCGTAGGAGCCGTTCGGGCAGACGTCATGGTGCAGCGTCGCCAGCATCGCTGTCAAGGACGAGAGCTGCTGGGTCAACGCGGCCTGTCCGCTCTGCAGCTCGGCGATGGCCGCAAGCTGCGGCTGGGGAGCCCCCTGTGGCGTCCCTGGGGTCGGGATCGCTGTGCCGCCATCAGCAGCCGGAGTCCGCGGCGCGCTGCCACCCATGGCGACGTCGTCGGACGTGCTCGGCGGCGGCCGTAACACCTCGAGCTGGTCGAGCAGCACCTGCGCGCGGGCAAACTCTCGCTTTCGTTGAGAGAGCATTTGCCATCCATCACCTCGTAGTGGATGCGGGCCTTCTTACGGGCCTCCTTGGCCTTGTCCAGCTTAGTCTGGGCGCGCTGGACGTACGCCCTCTGGCGGTCACACCGCTCGCCTGGCGCCCGCGCACTGATGATCATGCACAACTGGACGGCGTACTCCTGCTTCTGCGGGGCCAGGCGCGCCTCGTCCATGCCGAGGGTTATGGCTGCCTGGAGCCTGCGGCCCGTCGCCGCCGCCATTTCCCGCAGTGTCTTGCGGTAGGCGGCGAGCTCGCGGTCACCCGCGCCAGACGGCGGCTCGACCCACGAGGGGTGAGCCCGCGCGTCCTGGGGCAGGGCCGGCAGGATGCCTAAGCCGGGCTGCCGAAGGTCGTCCTCGCCATCGGGCGCCACGTGGCCTGGCGGCTCGCCGTCGGGCTCGTCCTCGAACCGCACGCGAGACGCCGAGCGGGGCCGCGGGCCAGCGCGCCCCTCTGCCTCACGGCGGCGGCGGCGCGAGCCCGAGCGCCGCCTGCTGGGCGCCTCGGCCCGCTCGGCCTGCAGCGAGCTGGACCGACGTGGTGGCCGCTGCGGCTGCTGTTGCGGCTGGTCTCGCGCCCGTGGGCCGCCACCGACAGGGCCAGGATAGCAACGCTGGCACAACAAGGCGCCGGGGGCGCTCACCTGCTCGCAATGGTCACACCACCAGCCAGGCGGCGGTGGTGGCACCCATGGCGCCCGCTGTCCGCCACTGAAGCCAGCAAGCTCCACCGCGCCCACGGCCCTTGCCGCCCTGCGCCGCCATGTCGTCGGGCCCCGAGCTGCGGTGGAACCGAAGGAGACGAGCAGCAGCGGCGACCCTTAAAAGGGTCCGCGACTGGGCGCGCCGCAGGCGCTGGCGGCGATGCCAGGCGGGCTCGGCGCGGCGGGCGGCACCGGGCCCAGCGGGCAGGCTCCGCGGGCTGCGGGCGCGGCCAACGCCAGGCCGCCCAGGCGCCGCGGGCGTGGCGCGGTGGGCGCGGTGGGCGCGGGCCGCCGCGCGTAGCCGCCCGCCCCGCGAGAGGTTCGCCGTACCTGGTACGGCGCCCGAAACCTCTCGAACCGGGGCGGCGGCTAGGAGAAGGGACGAGAAGGGAGGAGGAGGGAGGAGGGAGGAGGAGGAGGAGGAGGTGGAGGAGGAGGAGGAGGAGCAGGAGGAGGGAGG
>CAUYUJ010010480.1:92692-97692 GCA_963575745.1 Prorocentrum cordatum | reverse complement strand
ATACGAAGTAGCGATTGTACTAGTAGTGGTAGTGATAATAGTGCGGGTAATGATGGAAGTCGTAGCAATAGCAGTCGTGGTCGAAGTAGTAGTAGTAGTAGTAGTAGTAGTAGTAGTAGTAGTAGTAGTAATAACAGTAGTACTAGTAGTAGTAGTAGTAGTAGTAGTAGTAGTAGTAGTAGTAGTAGTAGCAAGAATATTAATATTCGGGATAACAGTACGAATGGTAGTAGTAAAAGTAGTCGTGGTAGTAGAAATAGTAGTAGCAGCAATACGATTAGTAGTAGTAGCGCACATTTTGAATGCTGAAAGTACCAATAGTATTAGTAGTAGCAGTAGTAGTAGTAGTAGTAGTAGTAGTAGTAGTAGTAGTAATGGGTAGTAGTAGTGCTACAGGCTAGTACAAGTAGTAGTAGTCGTAGAGAAAGTAGTAGTAAAAATGTTAAAGTGAAAATACTCGTAGTGGTAATAACAATAATGGCAAACCGAATGGTAGCAATAAAACTAGCAACAGTAGTAAGGGTAGAAGTGCGAGTAGACAAGGTAGTGGTAGTAGTAGTAGTAGTAGTAGCAGCCGTGGTAGTAGTAGTAGTAGTAGTAGTAGTAGTATTAGTAGTAGTCGTAGTAGTAGTAGTAGTCGTAGTAGTAGTAGTAGTAGTAGTAGTAGTAGTCGTAGTAGTAGTAGTAGTCGTAGTAGTAGTAGTAGTAGTAGTAGTAGTAGTCGTAGTAGTAGTAGTAGTAGTAGTAGTAGTTGTAGTTGTAGTAGTAGTAATAGTAGTAGTAGTGGTAGTGGTAGTCGTAATAGTAGTAGCGAAAGAAATAAAAGTAGATGCCGGAATCATACGAGCAGTACAAGATGGAGCAACAGTAACAACAACAATAGGAACGGATGCGAAAATGACGACTTCTTCCACGACGACATCTTCCGCGATGTCTTCTTCAGGAAGCACTTTCTTCAGGAATAAGGCGCCCAGAAAAACTGCTGGTCCAGAACAAGTCGTCGCGGAAGAAGTCGCCCTCGGAAGAAGCAGTCCAGAAGAAGCCGTTCCGAATAAGTCGCCGGGAAGAACTCGGCGACAAATGCATTGCTCTCGGAAAGCGTGGGCGCTGAGGAAACGAATGCGAGGAGGACAGGGAGGAGGAGGAGGAGGAGGAGGAGGAGGAGGAGGAAGGGGGGGGGAGGGACGGGGGGAGGAGACGGGATGGGAGGCAGAAGAAAAGATGGAGGAAAACGACTGGGAGGAGGACGACGACGAATACGAGGAGGACGAAGGAGGACGAGGAGGGGGACGAGGGGAAGGAGGAGAGGGGATGGGAGGCACACGAATGGATGGAGGAAGAGGAAGAAGAGGAGGAACGAGAATACGAGGATAATAAAACTTTCGAAGGGTATGTTCGGGCGAAAACGCTGGGAAGATTTCGCCACGAAGAAACTGTCTGGAAAAAATTGTGCGGGGGAAATCGTTCGGAAAACGAAATCTGGAAGATGGCGCCCTGAAGAAAACTCTGGAAGAATCGGCCCGGAAAATCGCCTCGGAAAAAGTCGCCTGGAAGGAGTCGCCTGGGGGAAGTCGCCCGCAAAAACAGGCCCAGAAGAAATGATCCGAAAAACCATTCGGCAGAAATCGCCCTGAAGAAGTCGCTTGGGAAAAACCGCACGGAAAAAACCGCGTCGAAAAAATCGTTCCCAGAAGAAGCCGGTCGGAAGAAGTCCGCCGGAAGAAGTCGCCCGAAAGAAGCGCCGTCGGAATGATGACGTCGCGGAGAGAGTTGCCTGGAAGACGTTGCCCGGAAGAAATTGCCCCAGAAGAAATCGCCCGGAAGAAGTGGCATCCGACAAATCGTTCGGATGAAGTCGTCTTTGCAGATTGTTCGGGGTCGCCCCTGGCTTCCAGGAGCGCTCGCAAGCGGATCGGGATGAAACAATTGTCCTCGGGAAGGGGTTCAGACCTATGGGGGTTTACTAAGCGCACATTCTGGAAAGGTTTGGGTGTCGATTCTGGAGAAGGAGGAGGACGAGGAGGACGGTTTGCCCATGCCGAATGAGAGTTCTCCATGTCGAGTATTGTTATGCTGCTTCTGCTGGCGTGGAAGGGGAGGGGGAGGAGGCCAGAGGAGGAACGGGCGCCGATGCCTCTGCCTGCTCCTCGCAGCCACGGCCGGCGTTGCCCCCGGAATTGCTGGTCAGGACGCGCCCTGCGAGATGTCGTCCGTGGAACTGGGGGCAGCACCTTCTGTGTCTTCTCTAGAATGGAGGTTTGGGGGTGAGATCGGATTGGAACTGCCCCTCGCAGCCACGTGTGGAGTTGCCCCGAGATCTGCTGGTCGGGACCCACCTTGCGAGAGGCCCGTGGGGTGGCGGTTTCGGTGTCCTTTCTGTGCCTCCTTTGGATTCGGCGGGTAGGGAGCGGGGGGAAGTGAGAAGAGGCGGGCCTTCTCAGAAGGCTCGGAAGCTTCCCAGCCGTCTGAATAGTTTTCTAAGCTTCTCCCCAAGACACGTAAAACTTGGCGGCAGCGCGTTTTTGAGAAGCGCCGCCTTCTGAGAAGGCCTTCTCCTCTTCCTTCCCTCGGTTCTCCACGACCTGCCGTAGCCACGTGGCACGCGCGAGCGGGGCGCGCGCGGGCGGGCGGGCGGGCGGGCGCGCGAGCGGGCGGGCGGGCGGGCGGGCGCGCGGGCGGGCGGGCGGGCGCGCGCGCGGGCTCGCGGGCGGACGGGCGGGCGGGCGGGGGTGGGCGGGCAGGCAGGCGGGCGGTGGCGGCGGCGTCGTCGTCATCATCACCGTCATCGTCGTCGTCATTGTCGTTGTCATTGTCGTTGTCATTGTCGTCGTCGTCGTCGTCATCGTCGCCCGTCGTCGTCATCGTCGTCCGTCGTCGTCGTTCTCGTCGTTGTCGTCGTCGTCATCGTCGTCTTCGTCCGCGTTGGCGCCACCTGCCGAGTAGATGTTGGTGTTTGCCTCCGCGGCGTTGCCACGTCGAATGCAACAGAGTTGCGCGGTTTGGCAACATTGCGCGCAAAGCTGTATTGTATGTTGTTCGCCAGCCTGTCGTTGCCCCGTTGCGAACGGTGTGGCGCTCCATGTGTGGCATCATCAGCATCGTCAGCATCATCGTCATCATTATCATCATCCTCCTGATCATCATCCTCCTGATCATCATCCTCCTGATCAGCATCATCATCATCATCAGCATCATCAGCACCAGCATCAGCATCATCCTCATCATCATCATCATCAGCATCATCATCCTCCTCATCATCCTCATCCTCATCCTCATCCTCATACTCATCATCATCATCATCATCATCATCATCATCATCATCATCATCATCATCATCATCATCATCATCATCATCATCTTCATCATCATTATCATCATTACCATCATCCCCTCATCTGGGATCTCTCCGTCCTCCTCCTCCTTCTCCTCCTCCACCTGCCTCTTCCTCCTCCTCCCCCTCCTGCTCCTGCACCTCCTGCTCCTCCTCCTCCTCCTCTCTCCCTCTCCTCTTGTTTCCTCCTCCTCCTACTCACCTCCGTCTCCGTCTCCTCCTCCTCCTCCTCCTCCTCCTCCTCCCTCCTCCTCCTCATCCTCCGCCTCCTCCTCCTCCTCCTCCCTCCTCCGCCGCCTCCTTCCTCCTCATCATCCTCCTCATCCTCCTCCTCTACTTACGCCTCCTCCTCCTCCCCTCCTCCTCCTCTCCCTCCTTCTTATCCTCCTCCCCTCCCTCCTCCTCCTCTTCCTCCTGCTCCACCTTCTCTTCCTGCCTCCCGGGATCTCTGGGGCTCTTTCTTGAGCCCCCCGAAGCCCGGTAACCCCCTCTCCGTAGCCGGCCGGGCCCTAGACTGAGATGCCGCCTCTGCGTGCTCCCCTGGGGACCTGGGAGGGGATTGCGCACGCGATCGCACCGTAGGCAGTCTCCACAATCCTGCGCCAAGACGGTCCTGTGCCTGCAGCCGGTCGCGGCAGGCTATGCTGAGGCGGCTGCGCTGGGGGCAATCCTGGAGCGGGAGGAGTCGGCCTTCTGGGCAGGGGCACAGGAACCAGAACTCTTCCTTGCCTCCAGGGGTGACCCCCGCTCCCTCCGTTCTCCCAGTCCCGCAGTTACGTACTGCGACGACATGAGGCGGTTGGTGAGTACGGGCGGGAGTCCTTGCAGGAGAGGCCTCCGAAAGGAGGCCAACGAATTCTGCCCACCCCGGGCCTTCCCCTCCTCCTCCTCCTCCTCCTCCTCCTCCTCCTCCTCCTCCTCCTCCTCCTCCTCCTCCTCCTCCTCCTCCTCCTCCTCCTCTTCCCCGCGTACGTTCCTCGGGCTAAGGTGCCGTCGCCAGGAAGGGCTGGGGCCAGGAAGCGGGCTGGCTCGGGTCGGGAGGCCGGGAGCCGCCCCCCTGTCCTCCCCTTCCTCCCCTCCCCTCCCCCCTGCATGGGAGAGGCCGCCCTTCCCCTGGACAGGAGCTGCGGTGCCGATGCAGACGCTCGCCTGGGCACTGCAACCCACCGCTAGAGGACCCGAGCCCGCGGGCCCAATATGCACGCCTCTCCAGGAGGCCACCTACCTACCTACCTACCTGCCTACCTGCCTACCTACCTACCTCTTCCTCCTCCTCATCCCACTCCTCATCCTCCCCCTCCTCCCCACCCCTCCTCCTCCTCCTCCTTCTCCTCCTCCTCCTGCGATTCCTTCTCCTCCTCCTCCTCCTCCTCCTGTTCCTCCTCCTCCTCTTACTAGTGTTATCAGTATGAGTGTTATTCGCTGCGTTGCCATATGACCCATATTCTAACCAGTTCCAGTAGTAGCGGCATGAAGAAACGATTAAGAAACTAGAACGATTATTGCGATGAAGAGTATGTATTACTAGTCGTCCTGTTCGTACCAGGACTACTACTACTAATACTACTACAACAACAACTACTACTACTACTACGACGACGACGACGACTACTACTACTACTACTGCTGCTACTACTACTACTACTACTACTACTACTACTACTACTAC
>CAUYUJ010010480.1:42830-92592 GCA_963575745.1 Prorocentrum cordatum | reverse complement strand
ACTACTACTACTACTACTACTACTACTACTACTACTACTACTACTACTACTACTACTACTACTACTACTACCACTACTTCTAGTATTGCCACTACTACTACATTTTTCGTTCGCCAATTCGTCGAGCGCCGAGGGCCCCCTGGGGCTGCCCAGGGTCACCTGGAACATCCCGGGGCTTCCCGGGGCTTGCCCAAGGCCTCGTGGATCCTCCCTGGGGCCTCCTCAGGCATCCTGAGGCTTCCTGACACCTCCTAGGGCTTCCTGAAGCCTCATCGCTCGGGGCGAGGCTCGAGGACCGAGGACCGATCGATCCAGCATCCATCGATCGATCGAGGATCCAGGGCCGAGCGAGGCGCTGCTCGAGGAGCGAGGATCGGTCGATCGAGGCCCGAGGGCCGAGGACCGATCGACCGAGCAGGGCCCCACTCCCCGCCTCGGCCGCTCCCCCCCTCGGGCCCGCCTGCGCTCCTGCGCGCGCGCGCGCGAGGTCGCGCGCCGCAGCGCTCGGGAGGGAGGACCACTCTCGCCTCCTCCTCCTCCTCCTCCCACCTCCTCCTCCCTCCGCCTCCTACCCTCCCTCTTCCTCCTCCTCCTTCCCTCCCTCCTCCTCCGCCTCCTCCTCCTCCTCCTCCTCCTCCTCCTCCGCCTCCTCCTCCCCTCTCCTCCTCCTCCTCCTCCTTCCTCTCCTATCCCCCTCCTCCTCCTCCTCCTCCTTCCTCCCCTCCCCTTCTCCGCCTCCTCCTCTCCTCTCTCCTCCTCCTCCTCCTCCTTCCTTTCCTCCTCCTTCCACCTCCTCCTCCTCCCCTCTTTCCTCCTCCTCCTTCCGCTCCTTCCCCCTCCTCCTCCTTTCCTCTCCTCCCCCCTCCTCTCTCCTCCCCTCCTCCTCCTTCCTCCTCATCATACTGTGGGGGGGGGGGGGGGGGGGGGGGTGTGCAGGTCCTCCGACGCTCCGCCTCCTCCTCCTCCTCCTCCTCCTCCTCCTCCTCCTCCTCCTCCTCCCCCTCCTCCCTTCTCGCCCTATTCTTTCGGGGAAACGTGAGACTCGAGTAAGCCGGATGTCGGGTTTGCCGACGTTTTGTGACGAGCGCGTCCTGGATCTTGACGGCCCGATTGTCGTGGGAGGTTTGCAGCGGGAGCTCGCGTCAAATTTCCGATTGGGCCTCGTCATTTTCATGATGGCCCCGTCTGGCCAACCCGAATCCCCAGTACACGAGTCTTACGTCTCCCCGATTCTTGAGATCGTGAAGGGAGTGGAGGTGCTGGGGAGGCATCAGAGGACGCAAGATCATTGAAAGCAGCAGTAGGAACCCAAATCCACCCCCCCTTCGCACCGTCCAACAACCAGCGAAAACAGCTAATCAAACAACGAGGACATCAGCATTTTCGGGCGCATGTGGGGGTCATCGGCAGTTGTCCAGGCTGCGCCCAGCCGAGGGAGCCTCCGCCTCCGCCTCCTCAGCCTCCTCCTCCTCCTCCTCCTCCTCCTCCTCCTCCCTCCTCCTCCTCCTCCTCCTCCTCCTCCTCCTCTCCTCCCCCTCCTCCACCACCTCCTCCTCCTCCTTCCTCCTCCTCTCCTCCCTCCCCCCTCCTCCTCCCCCTACAATCCTCACTCATCCTCCTCCTCCCCCTCCTCCACCTCCTCCTCCTCCTCCTCCTCCTCCTCCTCTCCCCCTCCTCCTCCCCCTCCTCCTCCTCCTCCTCCTCCTCCTCCTCGTCCGTTGCCCAGGCTCGGGATGCGCTCCAGCAGCTGCGCCCCGCCGAGGGGCGCCCGGAGGGCGCCCGGCCTGCCCCCCCGAGCAGCACGCTCGGGAGGCCCGCCGCCGACGAGCGGCTCGCGCGCGGCTCGGGGCCGAAGCGACGGGGGCGGCAAAGAGGGGGGTGACTAGGGGGGAGATGAGGAGGAGGAGGAGGAGGAGGAGAGAGGAGGAGAGGAGGAGGAGGATGAGGAGAGCGGATGGAGGAGGAGGAGGAGGAGGAGGCGGAGGAGGAGGAGGAGGAGGATGCGGAGGAGGAGGAGGAGGAGGAGGAGGAGGAGGAGGAGGAGAAAGAAGAAGAGGAGGAGGAGGAGGAGGAGGAGGAGGAGGAGGAGGAGGATTGCCCTCGATCCCCGAAGGCGCCGCGCCCACGAGGGAGGGGGCGGGCCTTCTCAGGATCGGGGGCGGCAGAGGGGGGTGATGACTAGGGGGGGGGCCGGGATATCATGGCGGGGGCCATGATATTTCCCCAGATCTCATGGCGCCTCTTCTTGTTTCACTGCGTCCCTGGCCCCCCCGCTGGGCCGCGCACATGCCGCCGGTCATGATTTGCACCCCCCCCTCTTGGACCCTCCCTCTTTGCCGCTCCTGACGCCCGACGACCCCCGATTCGGGGGTGGACAGACCTCCTACCCTGACACGTCGATGAAGAAATTGGCCGTTTTCGGTTCGCGAGAGGGCGTCGCTGCCGTCATTTTGGCGGGTCCAGGTCCGGCGGTTTCGGTCCCAGGCCGCTTTCACTAAGGGGAGGTTTACTGAAGGGAGGTTTGTCCACCGCCGACCGATGCCTCCGCCGCAGAATCGCCCACGCAGCTCTCTCGCCGCCCCCCGGCATCGCCGCCCCCGCCCTCGACAATCGAGGGTTAAGGCGGGCCTGTCCATCTACAGGAGGAACATCCAAGAATAGCCAAGGAGTTGTCTGGGGGGCGATTTTATTTGTATGTTTTGATCATTTCCGAACGTGTTTATACTATTTTTCATTGTTCGTCCAAAATCCGCCTGCAGGGGGGCATGCCCCACCTGACCCCAGCATCGCCGCCCCCGCCTTCGACAATCGAGGATCGAGCACCGATCAGTCGAGGATCGGGCACTCGCGGGTCGTGCAGCGCTCGGGGCGAGGCTCGAGGAGCACGGATCGATGGATCGAGGCTCCGGCGCCGCGCATCGCGGATCGAGGAAAGCCCTGCCCCAGCAAGCCCAGACCCTCTTCCTCCTCCTCTTCCCCTCCTCCCTCCTCCCTCCTTCCTCCTCCTCTCCTCCTCCTCCTCCTCCTCCATCCTCCCCTCCTCCTCCTCCCTCCTCTCCTCCTCCTCCCTCCTCCTCCCCACCTCCTCCTCCTACCTCCATTCCTCCTCCTCCTCCTCCTCCTCCGCCTCCTCCTCCTCCTCCTCCTACACCCCGAGGCCGCACCGCTCACCGCCCCCCCCCCGCCCCGGCAGAGCAGCACGCTCGGGAGCCCCCCGACGGAGCACCCCCGACGGGGGTCAACCGCGCCTCGTCGTCGCGCCGCGACGGGGCTCGGAGCGCCTGCGGCGCGCGGTGGCTGCCCGCGACGGGGGTCGATGTGGGGCTGTCGGCGGGGGTGACGGCCCCCCTCGACGCCTGTCAAGAATCTCGGGGTATGTGCTCTTTCGGCGTCGGAGAGGGAGAGGCGAAGAGCGAAGCCACCAGACGCCGGCGCGCGCGCGCAGGCGGGGTGTCTTCGCGAGGTGGGGCATCTTCAGTCCGCGGCCGCCTCCTCCTGTAAGGGCGGGGACGTGGGGTGGCACATCGGCGCACCTGCCCCTTCCGTGCCCTCGGTCCGATATGCCTTGCCCCCTGGTGTGAGGCCCTCTCTCTCCGCAGCGTAAAGCGACCCAGGGCCCGTGGGCCGAGGAGGGCCCGCGGGACCGCCCCCCCTCGGGGCTCGACGAGGCAAGGCCTCCGAGGGGGCAGAGGTACCCCATGCCGCTGCCCTTCCTCGCGCTGGCCCCCTCCTTGTGGGCTCCCATCGGAGGCCCGCGCCGCCACCGCCGCCGGAGCCGCCTCGAAGGCCTGGTCGGAGCGGCATCGGCACCGCGTGTGCTCCCCAAAGGGCGGCAGAGGCCTGCGGCCAGGAGCGTGCGGCTCCGCGCGCCTCGCCGCGTTCAATGCCCCGGCGGCTTGCGGCGCCCCCGCCCCCGGCACCTCCTGCGGCCCCGGCGCGCTGAGGCTTCCTCCGGCGGTAATTATAGGTCCTGCTCTGCTCCGCGCTATAGGTCATTCGGCCCCCGCGCGGCCCGCTCGGACCTCACTCGCCGCTGGCGCTCTCGCCTGCGGCTGCCAACCAACAAAAAAAGTCTCGCCGCGGCGCTTTGGGCCCACCGCGCCGCGGCGCGGCGCGCGGTCCGCGTGCACGGCCCCAGGCGGCAGCGCCCCCAGAGCTTCTCCCGAGGCCCCCGCCCCGCGGAGCGGGGCGACGTGCCGTTCGCTCTCAATGGGGCAGCGTGGCGCCGGGGCCGCCGCTGCGACACGCCGAGCAGAAGCTCCTGGCCGCGAGCTTTCGGAGGCCCGCGCAGATGCCTCGGGTCGCGGCGCCTCCAGCGCCGCCCCTGGAGAGGGGATCACGGCCACTTCGGGAGATTCCTGCGGACCTCCAGAATATGATGCTTACTACCAGCGCGCGCCTTTTGAGTGATGCAGTGGTGGTGCTCACGCCTGCAGACGTCTTCCCTGCTGGAGCCCCCCCTGCGCAGCTGCCTCGAGTGCGCTCATGGGGGAGCTGATGCGCCCATTTCGAGTTGACCAACAAGCGTTTGTGTATGAATGCGTGTGTTAGTGTATGTGTGTGTCTGTGTGTGTGTGTGTGTGTCTGTGTGAGTCTGTGTGTGTGTGTCGGTGTGAGGGTGTGTGTGTGTGTGTGTTTGTGCGTGTCGGTGTGAGGGTGTGTGTGTGTGTGTGTGTTTGTGTTTGTATGTGTGTGTGTGTGTGTGTCTGTGTGTGTGTGTGTCGGTGTGAGGGTGCGAGTGTGTGTTTGTATGTGTCTCTGTGTGTGGGGGGGTCTGTATGGGTCTGTGCGTGTCGGTGTGAGGGTGTGTGTGTGTGTGTGTTTGTTTGTGCGTGCGTGTGTGCGTGTATGGGAAACTATCGGAAGTGTGGGGGGGAGGCAAAAACCCAGAACATATGGGGAAATATGGGGAATCCGGTTATTTGTGTGTAGTTATTTGTGTGTCCTGGGGCCCCTTCATCCTCCTCCTCGCCTTGGGTGGCCATTATGATGGGGTTGTCCCCCTAGGAGCTATATACGGCAAATTGGTCAAAAATTGCTTTTTGAGTTTCCCAAGATGATACCTCTTTTTTTGCTAAATTAACTTGGTCGTTCTTGTTTTTGTTATGTAAATTGGTTCGCATGAGGAGTTGAGGGGCAAGCCCTGGCATTTCTTGGAATGTCAGCCGAGATAGATCCAAACACTCCCGTGCGCTGGTTTTCGTGAGCCCGCTCCAACGAAACCAATCTACATCAGAAAACCAAAACGACGAAGCTACGTCTTCAGAAACAACCATATCATTTTGAAAAGCTCAACCAACAGTTTTCGACCAATTAACCAGCAGCGCCTCGCGACCCTCACTCCTCGCCGTTCCTTTTCTTCATCCCCCTCTTATGTTTCCTCCCCCTTTTCTTGGTGTCGACTTTGTTCGGCGCGCCCATCACGCGTTACGTGCCCTTTCGCGGAACTCAATCCCTTGCAGCCCCAGTGGAGGTGTTCGCATAGCACCGCCGCGCCCATTTCGGCACGCCTCTCGTGCGCCTCGTAACCCGCAGTGCGCCCTTCCCACGGCCCCAATCATGGAGGTGTTCGCGCGGGGCCGCCGCGCCCGTTTCGGCGCACCCTTCGCGCGGTTCGTGCCCCATTCGGAGTTTCGTTTGTGGCCCCAGTGGACGTGCTCGCGCGGCGCCGCCGCGCGCATGTCGGCAACCCCCATCGTGCGTTTCGTGCCCAATGGCGAGCTCCACTTATAGCCCCAGCGTGACTTTGTGGTGCCGCGGCGCCCATATCGGCACGCCTCTCGCGTAGCTTGCGCCTCGCAGGGAGCTCGACCCACGGCCCAGTGGAGGCGGTCGCATGGCGCCGCCGCGCCCGCGTCGGCACGCCCCTCGCGCGTGCCCCGCGGCAAACAGTTGAGGGTGGTTAGGGGATGGGGAGAAGGGGAGAGGGCCGTGGGGTAGAGGAGCGGGGAATAGACGCGCATGTGCGCGCGTCAGCTGTTGCGCGGGGGCCGCGTGGACGAGAGAGGAGGATGCGGGCGTGGATGGAGGATGCAGGAGGGGAGGCGAAAGAAGGCATGAGGGAAGAGGATTGAACAGGCAGGATAGAAGGGAGGTGATGAGGAGTAGTAGTCATCCTAATGGCCATGATGATGATGATGAGGATGCGAGGGGGGCGACGAGGGGAACCTTATTGCGGGGAGGGGCGCCCGCATGGCGCCCCCGCGCGAAATCAGACGCGCGCGCGTGGACGTGCGCGTCGTGCGTCTCGTGCCGCATAGGGAGTTCCACCGACGGCTTGGTCTGGGGGGAGGCTCTTGGGATCGTGGAGTCTGAGGCTTCTGGGTTGCCTGTTGTGGCCTTTTGGGGGTCGGGGCTTCGAGGTGCATTTTCGGGTTCTGGGGTCTGGGGCTTCTAGCGGGTGGGGGGCCTTTTGTGGCCTCGTGGGTGATGCCCACCAGGGTATGTTGGGCCTCTCGGGGTGCATCGTGGGATCGTAAGCGGTCCCCTGGGGGCCGTCTTGGGGGCCTCGGGGCCATCTTGGGCTGTCTCGGGGGGGCCCAGGCCATTTCGAGTGCAGTGTTGGGGGCCCCAGGGCCACGTTCGGGGTCGTCTCGGGGACCGCATGGCCATCTTGTGCCCCCGACGGGGGCTCCCGACGCCGTCGCGGCCCAAACCTTTTCCCATCAGAGGGCCAGATCGGCTTGCTGGAGACCAGCGCCGACGCCAGCACCAACGCCAGCACCGACGCCACGCCGCCACAGGCAATGCAGATGGATGCTGGACCACCCCTTGAGCACACGAAAAAGGCGTTCGGCACATACAGAGTCGCACACGTGACGATGAAGCTAGATGAGCTGCCAGTTGGCTACAAGAGGCGCGACGTCGTCTGGATCCCACTCGTGATCGACACTAGCAGCAAGGACGTCGACGACAGCAAAAAGGGCGACGTCGACGTCGACAGTCTACTGCAGCAGCTCGCCGACGGAGAACCACAAGAGAAGAGGCCGAAACTTGCACCGCACCTGGATCCGAATGTGTTCACGCAGATCGAGATCACCAGCGACGACGACGAGGGCGACGTGAACAGCAGTGGTTGCCAGGCAGAGTCGGGGGTCCAGCAGTTGGGCTCGGCAGTTGGCGACGACAGAAAGATGCCCAAGAAAGCGGTGCGGCCCCAGGCGCTCAACCAGAATCAGAGCTTCCGCATCCTCGGGCAGGAGCTGAGCCTGGTGTGGGAGTCGGCCAGGCAGAAGGAGGCAGCAGAGAAGGCCACCGCGACCGCCGTTCGCTCGCCCTGGCACGGGCTCCGAGCGGCCGCGGAGGCAGGCGCCCCGGCGGCGGCCAGTGCAGCGGCCGACTGCGACCAGGGCGGCGGCTCCAAGGACGGCGACGACGGCGACGGCCCCGACGGCGCGAAGCACCACTCCGACAAGGGCGGTACTCCGAGGCCGAAGCTGCACTCCAAGGCCAAGCCTGACGGTGAGGCGCCCTCCGACAAGGCGGAGCAGCAGCGGCAGAAGGGCGGCGGCACGCTCCAGAACAAGAAGATCACCGAGCAGCACTTGGAGACGCAGCGCTACGACGAGAAGCCGCCGCCCGTGTTCGACACGCTGAAGGAGTTTGGCGCGGAGCACAGCGGCGGCAGCAACCCTCACCCGTACGGCATGGGCGGCGAGTCGCAGGCGCCGTTGGACGTCGATGATGTCCTCGAGGGCGACTCGCTCAAGCTCTAGTTCACCAGTCTGTGCAGCACGAGCTCGAGCTACGCGGCGGGAAGGCTCAGCGATCAGAGATTCGCGAGCCTGAGCCCGCAGACCAGGTTTCAAGTCGCATGTGTTTCTCGTGCGCTCCAGCTCGATGCAGCAGATGATACGAGCATGGAGCGGTCACGTTTGGTGATCGCACATCGTGTGCTCGTGTCGAAGGTTGGTGAAACACGATGTGTTGTCCTTGCCACCTCATCCCCACCCCATCCTCCCAATCGGGCTTTGCCATGTCAAGATGCCTCTCGGCACTCCGACTCCGCCCATGTCTCGGTCGGCCCGTGCAGGCACCAAGAGGGCCGCGAATGGGCCTCGAAAGCCACTAGTGGGGGGGGGCGCCTAACGGGGCTCCACTGTCTCCAGGGACTTCGGGGTTCGGGGTGTCTTGGCCGTTTGCTCTCGGGACTCGGGATTCCTGGCGCCGAGGGTCTAGGGTGCCTCAGGGATCAGATTGTGTGGGGTACTTGGGCTTCGGGGCTCCAGGGTCCCAGGGCTTCCAATGCCAATGGGATTCGGGGCGTCTGGCGCCGCTGGCTCTCGGGATTCTAGGCGTTCAGGGCCTTCAAGGGCTTGGGGGTCATGCTGTGTGGAACCCCTGACCCCTGGGCCTCGGGGTTCCAGTGGCTCAGGGCTTCCAACGCCCATGGGGCCCAGGGTGTCCGGGGCCGTTGGCTCTCGGGGCTCCAGGCGCTCAGAGTCTCCAAGGGCCTAGGGCCTAGGGGCCACGGGCCTAGGGGGTCTCGGGGGTCCCTTGGCTTAGGGCGCCCTATGCCCATGGGGTGCATGGTGTCTGGGGCCGCGAGCCGCGGGTGCCCCACGGTGTCAGGGCCCTCTGCGGCCAATGGGTTCATGGTGTCTGGGGCCGCGCGCTCGCGAACCCCGTGGTCCAGTGCCTCCCCCCCGTAGCAGGGGAGGCCATTGCCGCGTCAACGCTGCGGCTGGCGGGCGCAACCTATGGCGCAAACAACGGGCGCGACCGACGCCGCCAGGAAACTCACGCCCTCCGTTTGCCCTGTCTCTTAGAAGCTGCGGCCGTGCATGTGCGAGCACTGTCGGGGAATGCGTGGCGCGGTGTGCTATGGTGCTAGACAAAGGTTAGCTTGGTCATGCACTGCGGCGCTGATTGATGGTATGCCGTGCAACGTTGAATGCCAATGCAATGCAACGACAACCATGATGTGCTACGGCTATGCAATGCCGTGCGGTCACACCGTAACTAGCCATTTTGGCCCTTCGGATTCGGCTCGCCCCCCGCTCGAGAGCGCAACGGCTCCAGGGCGGCTCCGAGGACGTGTGCATGGAGTGGGATGGCGCTGGCCCTGGCCTCCTCGGGCCTGGCGGCGATCCTGTCGCGGGTGGGCCTGGGCGGGGCGTTGGCGCGCCCGCGCCTGGGCGAGGAGATCCAGGTCGAGGCCGCGGCCGCGGCCGAGCTGGCGCTGGGCGCGGTGGCCGCGCAGCTGGGCGCGCCAGAGGCGGGCGTGTCGCGAGGCGGCCAGCGGCGGCGGCCGCTGGCGAGGGGCCAGCCGACGAGCCTCAGCAGAAGAGGTTGAGGGTGCCAGTGCTGGAGGATTATGGTGCTGATACTGTTCGCCGCCTCTTGCAGGGCGATGTGTTCCCAGGCGCGCCGAGCCCGCTATTGCCCCTGTTCGAATCGTGGCTGTGTGCGTCTCGCAAGGGCGAGTGTCAGATTGACGGCAACACCATGCGGCTATTGAATAGCCGTCTGAATCCTGAGTGCTCAACTGCTGTCATGTCCCTTGCCCACCTGGAGGACAAATTCGGCACAGAACGCCACGAGATCAAAAATCGGATGATGGACGCTGCATCCATTGCCATACTCTCCAATCGAGCGGAGCGCCGAGCCTTGGAGCTCGCACTTACCAGCAGTGATGTGCCAGGCGACCCCGTGCAGATACAACCGATGCACTACGCCGAGTTCCTCACGTACGACGAGTCGCCGCACACGCTGAAGTTTGTTGATTTCATTCGCGGTGGAGGTCGGCACCGCATGCTGGAGTCAATCGCGTTGGCGCTGCCTGATGCCGTGCAGGGCGACGCGCTTGTCGGACAGCTGCCATCACAGCTTGCTGCTATGAGTGCGTCCGAGGTTGGCCCGATGAAGCTGCTCCAGATCAGGACAGAGTTTTCGATGCTGCTGCGCGTTATCGACCACAGGCGGGGCGGGGCCGTTTCATGGTGCATGCTGTCGGGGGAGCAGCCCAACCACCTGCAAGCGATCGACCGCTGCACTGCCGAGAACTGCAGGCAATGTCTGCATAACGTGTTTGGTGGGTCCCTTCGTTCGAGAGGGTTCGAGCAGCGCTTTCGGGGCACATGTCTGGATAGGGCCCCCGTCAACGCGAAGACAGAGCGCGGCGTTCGCATCATGGACGCCCCCGACGACCAGCACTTGAATTCGTGACGCTTCGCGTATCCCCACCAGCCCATTTAGAAACGACGCCCAGGCCCATGCGAGGTGAGGTTATCATGGAGTGCATCTTGGGCTATCTGGAGCCCTCCTGGAGCCATCGAGGGCCACATTGGACGCTCTATCTACTCGCAACGCCCCCCCCCCCCCCGTCCAGGTCCAGGGGTCGGGGGGTCGGGGGAGGGGCAATCCCCTCCCCGAAGGGGAAGAACGGTGGGTTGGAAGAAACGCAGCCTGTACGCCCAGAGGGCGGTGTGGATTTAGATTGCAGCGCCCACGTTGCCATGACTATCAAAACGCATTTGTTTGCCACGCTGAAGCCCACCATCGTGGGCATGAAGCGTGCGGCTGTGTCATTGAGAGTGCTGGGGTCCATGACTTCTTTCAGGCGGATGTTCAAGACCGTGGTCCGACCGCTGATCGAACCTGTCTTTGGAGAGTGTCCTGCGGATGCGGCTCTGTACCGCATGAGGTGCATCAGGCTGTTCACCACCAGCCCGCAGAACTCTGTCCCGAAGCTCGTTGCGAGGCACATGTTTCCGAATGGCGACTGGCGGCGGCGAGATATAATACCGATTTACCTTGCTGGCGAGGAGGCCGACTACACGCCTGCCCAGATTGATTCGCATAAGACACTCGTCGTGGAGGGCCTGTGTTACGCCTTTTGCAGCCGTGCCCCTGACAACTTTGCTGAGCACCATTGGACTGGCCACACGGAGTGCACGTGCGCCTTCGGGATGTTGGAGGTTTGCAATGGCATACTTGCCCACGCGTACCCTGCCTGGGCGCGCAGCAAGGGGACGCGGCCTCGCAGGCCTGTCGCCGCGGCTGGCGAAGTCGCCGCGGCCGCGGCGCCAGTGCCAGGTGGCGGAGCAGCGGTTGTCCCATTTGTCGCCCCCGAGGTTGGGCCCGCTGCCCGCGACGGCGGGCGGAGCCCGATCGATGCGGCGGAGGAGCAGAATTCTGCAGACAGGCGCATCGCCTGCGACTGGATTCTGTCTGACCCGCTGTTCGACTTACTGCTCATGAGAATGGCCCTCACAGTCTTGGCGCCGCTGGACCACGTTGGTCTCACGATGTCAGGCGAAGCTTGGGAGCGTGAGCGGCGGCACAAGGTCGCTGCGGCGCTGTCTGCGGGGCAGTCGATGGCGGCGGCAATGGCGGGCAGGCAGTATCGGATCAGCGTTGCCGCCGAGGGTGCCGCAGAGATGAGTGCCTTCAGAAAGCTACGCTACCTGTACGATGAGGATGAGTTTTGGACGATCGTGCCGATCAAGTACTTCGACGATGCCAACGTGACCAAGGTGTTTAGGTTGTTCAGCCGCCTTGGTGCCCTGATCGAGGAGCTGTGGGCCGCTCCCAACCGTTCCAAGGACGTCCAGTTGTTCAGGCTGGTGCATGACCCTAGTCGACTCGCCCAAGTTCGAGCTGGCCGAGTCCGAGACTATTGCTTGTACGGGGCCTTCGGCAGGAAGTTCTTGGAGGATAACTTGGACTGTGGCGACCAGTCCGAGATTATTGTGAGACTAGCGTTTCTAGCATCGTGCATTCGTACGTCGATGGCTCCAGTGGAGGCTGGCTGGGCGTTCGTCCGTCGATTATGCAAGAAGCTCGGCTGCCAGACACATCAACAAGAGCTTGGCTACATATCCGCTCAATGGGTGTTAAGTCGATTCCGAGCGATGCTGGAGCACGATCACACGTTGGCTGAGAAGTTCGTGCTCCCTGAGAACCTTCGCATCCAGTGCGACGCTGCCGACGACCCTGGTGAAGATGGTGACGCATCGCCGTCGGCTGCTGGCTGGAGCGGGCCTTGGAGGGCTTTCGTCGCCGAGAGCGACATCGGCCTGTTCCGCGATTTCGGCAGCTTGGGGGAGAGGTACAGGGACGTCAAAGCGAACGACCCCGTTCGCTTTGCACAATTGCAGGCTGCTGGGGCGCAGGGCGCGGAGAGGCGCCGCGCTGGCGAGCGCCCGTTCGGGCCCATCAGGAGGGACGTTGTCAGGGCCGCTCATAGAGAGCAGCAGCAGGCTCGCTGCCAACGTATCAGTGACATGATATCGAACCCGATGGGTGGGGGCATGGGGGACGACGACGAGGTAGACCAGAAGACGAGCCTGGCCGAGGCGATCGTCGAGGGGGGCGCTACCTTGGATACCTCCCTGCAATCGGCTCGGGCAGACGCGAAGTGGTTCGGCAAGTTGAAGGCTGCGGAGCATAGACAGCTCACATCGGATCTGCTGGATTACAGTTCTCGGAACTCGCGCGACCTGGTGCAGAACGTGTTTGGGACGTCTCCTCTGATGGCCCCATTGCTGCACCAACTGGGCGCGGTGCCTGTGCCCATGGAGAGGTTTTCGCACTTGACTTTCCAGAGTGCGGCAGCCGTGCGGACCACTTGCGTGACTGCTTTGGTCGCCGTGGGTCGCTGCCCCAGCGGGCGCGCGGCGCGGCCTCTGCTCGGCGCTGATTGGGGCAGGAAGCACACCATGCAGATGCATGCAGCGGCCGAGCCGATCAGGAAGGAGACTGCTGCAGAGAGAAACCAGTGGCGTTGCGCCAAGGCAGGCGTCCATTTGTGCGGCGCCAAGGGCAAAGACACCTACTCCTTCCGCAACTCGGTGCTGCGGATGCTGAAGGTGCGATGTCCCAAGGACAGTGCCGCTCGCCAGAAGCTGATTGCTGGCAGCCTCGTCCTGTGCGTCGCGCGGATGCGACGAGAACCTGACGACCACAACGTGCCGCTCGACTTCGAGGCAGCTGAGGTGGTGTGCTCGTGGTACCATCTTGCTGTCCACTACTTGTCGCCATTCCGACCCACGCTGCAAACCATGCTCCGCCAAGATTGGGATGGCCCAGTCGTGAACTTGAAGGATGCGGGTGTACAATATTGTTACCAGTGCGGGTTTTGAGTTTCCAGATTTCGTCACGGTTGTGTTGGGGGCCCTCGGGGCCTCGAGCGTCCGCTGAGAAACGCGCGAGGGTTGTGCCCAAAGTCATGGTCTCCAACGCAGCCGTGGGGTCCAGCAGCGTGCTCCTGGGGGCCCATTGGCAACGGTCTGCGTGAGGGGCGTGCTTGATGAAGGAGGCCCCGTGGGGCTCCGTTGGGGATCCACTTCGAGGCCCATGTGGGGCCATGGAGCGCCAGGCGTGTGAGGCGCACGCCGAACTTAGGCGCCGTCGGGGGTTTCTGAGGGGCCCCGTGGAGCTTGGCAACGCGTACTTGCAAGCGTCTGCTTTTCATTGGTGCTTTCGTGTTCGGGTGCAGTCGCCCCCTGAGGCGCCTCGGGGGTTCGTTCGCGGGTAGGCGCGTGCCCCGAGGCGCCATCAAGGGCGACTGCGCCCCGATGGGAAAGCGCCCAAGTGTGTCCCCCGCTACCCCCCCTCCCCGCAGGCCGCGCTGGAGTGGCAGACCCTCTACCGCATGGCCGACGGGGCGGAGCTGCCGAACCAGGGTGTCCTGATCGGCGCCTTGTTCGAGCTTCGGGAGGGCGCACGGCGCCGCGGGCTCTTCGCCCCGCGCGCGGTCTCTGCGACAGTGCATCTGGCTGCGGGGAGTGGGAGGCAGACGTGGTTTCGGCTTTGGCCTCCCCAGCGCGCTGGCGCAGGAGGTGGCGCCGACGAGGACTCAGAAGGCCACGAGTCAGGTGGCGAGGACGAGGCCCCCTCACTTAGAAAATGCGGTTGCCAGATATGTTTGGACACCCCTGCAAGAGCATGATTTTACGATTGACAGGGCACGTAACGGCCGCATGGGGGATGCGGTTGGATGGCCGCGGGGAGGGGCGAGGATGATGACGAGGAGGGGGGCAGGCCGGATGAGGATACGGGGGCGGCGAGGAGGAGGTATAGGATGATGAGGGCTCCTGCGGGCATGGTTGGGGCCTCCTGGGGGCTTCCTGGACATGGGTGCCCACTCGGAGCAGCCTGGTGCGGTCAATGGGCATCGTGGGCCGTCCTGGGGCCGCCATGGGCCGTCGCTGGTTTCCCGACAGTGTCTTGAAAGCAATTCGAGGCCCATCGGGTTTTGATTTCCTCTGGCTCCTAGACGGCCAAACCTGCATTCGATCGCTTCACGTCGGCCCGAGCGTCCCCCCCCCTCCCCCAAAAGAGCACCCATGAGGCGCGTGAGGGCAGCGCGGCTGCCCAGGAGTGGACACCCAGAACGACCAACGGGTGCCCAAAGAGGGCATATGGGCCCCAGGCGGGCGGGAGGGGATGGGGGCACGAATTCGCATGTCGATCTAGCCACCCCAATGGCCCTCAAGGCCGCCATCTATCCTCCAAGAGGCCCTATACAACGCCCAATGGTCTCGGATAAGCTTTTCGGAGGCGCAATGGGGGTCCCACCTACGCACCCGCTATGCCACGGGGTGGGCTTCTAAAGTTGGCCCCGAGCAGCGTCGGGATGCGTGCAACGACACCTTCCCCGTATACTAATCTGGCTCTGGGTATTAGTGTAACGCCTTCGCGTCATCATCCTAGCGCACCGCATCCCCCCCCCCTCTCACTCTGGCAACTCACCCCACCGTTTTGCGTTCGCTCGACAGGGGCACGAGAGCGACGAGCACCTTCCATCCGACAGTGATGGTGATGGCGGCCCCCCTGCCGCCCCTGGCCCGCACGTCGGGCATGGAGGGCACGGGCACTCCGACGTGAGGTTCCATATTGTGATCCGTGGTGGCGGGCGCTTTCGATACTATCGGCGGCCCGATGGAGACTCCATTGTAGAATGCGTGTGTTCGAACCCCTTGCATGGGAAGTGCGTGAAGACCCTTCGAATGACTCAGGCTGCGAATCCACATCTTTATCCAGGCATGGGGAGGCCAATGGGGTTCGGCCATGCGTGGCTCGTGCACAATACCCAGGACTCCCACCACGCCCACATGATGTACCATCCAAGCTTAGGTGAGAGGTCGGTTGCTCGAGTTGCTGGTCGGGCCGAGTACGGCGGCGACTGGCGGCGTTTCGAGGAGGCTGAGCGCGAGAGGAGGGATGGCGAGGGTTCTGAGCCTGAAGGTGACCCCTCTGTTTACTGATGGGCTTGGTGGCCTGGTGAGACTGCAATTGAGCGTGCGACATGTTCGCCGTGTATCTCCCTCCTCCCAAGTTTTGCCTATCCGCCAGTTGTTTGCAGAAGTTGACGGCTCTGAGCCGATCGCTGTGCAGTCTCTGCGTCTGCGCGTTGAATTTCGGATTGGCCAGTGCAGTTCAGCGATTTGTTGTCCCCAGGCCAACGCCCCCCTGCAAGTGCGTGATATAGTCGATTGGGGTCGTGCCGCAGACAATTCATACACAAGTAATGCTATGACATGGTTCGCTAATGCTGTGTGATGTCGTGCAAATGGTATGCTAAACTATGCACTGCTACGACAGGCTATGCCACGTGTAGGTTTCCAATGGTTTGAAGCTCAACGATGCTCAATGTTGTGCTGTGTCGTGCCTTGCAGTGATATGCTACGCCCTGACATCCATGCCGTGCCCGCTTATTCGGGGCGCATGGGTCGCCTTCTGCGCGCGCGTCCCCATCCGAAAGCCACCGTTGTTTGTCATTCCGTGCGGGCCAAGTGTGCGAGTCCCCCGCCATGCGGCCCGCATTGCTCAGCCCATGGATGGGGCGGTGGTGGTGGCCGTTTGGGGCGGCCGCCGCCAGTGGCGCACCGCCCGCTAGTTATTCAGGTGGCTCGCGCCATTCCGCTGCCCGCCAGGGGAGGGTGAGTGATACCGCGGCGACGGGGCTTGCCAACTAAACGCCCGCCCGCGTTTATTCACGCGCCCTTAACCACGTGTCCCCCGCAAAGCCGTACTATCGCGGCCCAGCTCATGATTGCGCACTGGGGGCAGTTGCGTCGCTCGCGCTTTGCATCCGCATGGCGTTCCCCAACCAATGCTTGCACCCGACGTGTCTAAGTCAAACGGCTTACGCCGTTCCGCCGACCCTAAAGAGTCAGACGCATCGATACTGATAGTTATAGAATGGCCATTGGCCCAAACCGCCACCGTGCCTGGGCTGTTGACCAGGGGCCCCATGGATGAGTATGATGGTCTCTCGGGGTGCCTCTCAGGGGCTTCTGGGAGGGCCCTTGGGTGCATATGGGATGTTGTTGTTGCCTCTTGGGGGTTTCCTGGGGGCGTCTTGGAAACTTATTGCGGCCTCTCGGGCCCACCTCGGGGAGGGGAGGTGGGCTAGGGGGTTCTGGGGGCCGCCATGGGGAGACGTGCTCGACATGCCAGTTCGGGCTCCCCTTCTTGCTCTCGCGGGGCCATAGTGGGGCGATGTTGGGCCGCTTTGGGGGCACATCGTCATTACAACACATAGCGTACACATCGCAACATGCATTACGTGGCATGTACATGACATGTAAGCGCTTGCCGTTCGACCCCCTCGATGGCTAACATGTGCTTACATGTGCGTTTATGGTGTAGTGGTTTGGCTCTGATGTTGCTCTCACACACAAATGAAACGAGTTGTTGTGTTCTTTGTTTCGGGCTGTGCGCGGTATTTGGGCTACGTGTTCGTAAACTATGCGTGCATGTACATCTACATGAAAATGTGCATATCAAATCTACAGTGTCTTGAATGATGCAGTGGGCCTGTAGGTAACAGAAGACGCGTGCCAACACTGGTCAACCATTTATGTGTTTCACATGAACAATATTCATACGATCCTCCACCCCTCTCTCCTCTTTCCCTCACACCGCAGCCGCAATCAAGCTCAAGCTGCGCCGCGAGCCTCCGCGCGCATTGGGTCGGGCGCCAACGGCGGGCGCCATGTTCAAAACCGCGTCTGTTGATTTCCGCTTTTGTTGATTATGCAGGAGGTCCCACCTTCGAGCTCAATCGCACCTCGGGTGGGTAGAGGGTTGGCAGGGGGCTGTGGATCGCGATCGGGGGCGACGCGCTCCGCGAATTCCATGCTCGGGGCCGCGCGCGACATCGGTTTCAACAGTCCTGTGGCGTTGGGTCACCGTTTTGAAGGGAGCGCCCCGCATCTCATCCTTCGCTCTCCACGTATTCCTTGCCATCCTCCTCCTTCTTTATGTCATCCTCCCGCGATCCTTTACTCAGCCCACCGCGTGCCCACCATGTCGGCGCACCTCTCCCACTGGCTTAATGGCGCCATAAGGAGCTCCGCCGAAGGCCGCAATGGCAGGGCCCGCCTGCCGCCTACCACTCATTTCGGCATGCCCTTCACATGTTTCGTGGCCCCATATGGAGTTTCGCTGAATGCCCAAGTGGCAGGGCCTGCGTGTCGCCCACCATTAGTTTCGGCGCGCCCCTCGCGCGTTTCGTGGTCCCGTAGAGAGCTCCACCGAGGGCGCCGTTGGCAGGGCCTGCGTGCTGCCCACCACCCATGTCTGCGCGCCCCTTGCATGATTCGTGGCCCATTCGGAGCTTCCACCGAAGGACCTCATGGCAGGGCCTGCGTGCCGCCCCCTAGGCGGTGTTGTAGCCCCTCCAGGGGCAGTGTCCCAGCCCCCCCCACCCGAATTTCACCCCCCCAGGGGCAATGTCCCGACACCCCACCCCCGAATTTTTCACCCCCAGGGGCAACGTCCCGACACCCCCCCCCCCCGAATTTTTCACCCCCAGGGGCAACGTCCCGACATGGGGTCCCGGAATTTTTCGCGCCCAGAGCAATGTTTTTTTTCCGACACCGGAATTTTTCACCAGGGGGGGCAATTTTAGAGGTACTTTTGGAGTGCCCATTTTGGGGCAAAATTCGCGCTCCCCGACCAAAAAAATAGCAAAAAACACAGGGTTTTGGCAAAAAAACACCGGATTTTTTCACAAATTTAGGGCTCGGGAGTGCAATTTTCTATGACCTCTAAAATAGCTCCAGGATCTGCGCGCCGACCAATGCCCCGGGACCCCCCACCGGAGTTTTTGCCCCCCCAGGGGCAACGTCCCGACACCCCCACCCCGAAGCGCAGCCCCCCAGGGGCAACGTCCCAACACCCCCCTCCCGAAGCACAGCCCCCCAGGAGCAATGTCCCAACACCACCCTTCTGAATTTTGCCCCTCCAGGACCAATCCCCCGACATGGGGTCTCTGAGTTTTGACCCCCCCAGAGCTATTTTGGAGGTGTCTCTCCCGCGGGGCGCTCTCTTCGCTGCCATGAAGCGCCCCCGCAGGGGGCCCTGGGGGGCCCTGCGTGGGCGCTCGCACTGCTGCGCCATGCGGGCGCGTTGCCACTGGGGACTGGGTGGGTCCTTCTGTGGGGCTCTTCATAGGGCCACGAAGCGTGTGCGGGGTGTGCCGACATGGGTGGTGGGCGGCATGCAGGCCCTGCCACTGGGGCCTTCGGGTGGTTCCATATGTGGCCACAAAACGTGTGAGGGGTGTACCGAGATGAGTGGCGGGCAGCGGGCAGGCTCTGCCATTGGGCATTCGGTGGGGCTCCCTACAGCGCGACGAAACGTGTGAGAGGGGTCCGACATGGGTCGTAGGCGGCACGCGGGCCCGCCGCTGGGGCGTTCGGTGGAGCCCCTTATGGGGCCACGACACCTGTGACGTGCCCCGACACTGGTTGCGGGCGTCGCGCAGGCCCTGCCAATGCAGCTCTTCGGTGGGGCTCCCTATGGGCCTTCGCAACTTGTGAGAGGTGTGCCGAATTGCGTGGCGGGCTGCATGCTGCCCTCGCCATTGGGTTGTTCGGTGGGGCTCTCTAAGGGGCCACGATTCGTGCGAGGGGCGCGCAGGGTACCTCAGCCTTCCACTGCATTCCTCATGGGACCCCGAAGCGTGTGAGGTGCGTGCCATAATGAATGGGGGGGCGGCATGCGGGCTCTGCCACTGGAGCGTTCGGTGGAGCTCACTGTGGGCCCACGAAATGTGTGCGGGGTGTGCTGGAATGGATGGTGGGTGGCATACGGGTTCTGCCACTGGGGCCTTCGCTGGGGTTCCTCAATGTGGCCACGAAACGTATGCTGGGTGTGCCCAAGTGGGTGGTGGGCAGCATGCACGCCTTGCCATTGTGGCCTTCGGTGTGGCTCTCTATGGGGCCACTGTGCCACGAAGCGTGTGAGGCGTGCGCCGACGTGTGTGGTGGGCGGCACGCGGGCCCTGCCACTGAGGTTTTGGTGGTGCTATGGGGCCACGAACCATGTGAGGGGCGTGCCGACATGTATGGGTGGGCGGCGGCATGTGGGCCCTGCCATTGCAGCCTCCATGGGCCGCGACGCGCGCGAACGGTGCGCCAGCCGAGCACGAACGTACTGAAATTGATTGGGGTGGCGCGTGCTCCACGGGCACGAATCGAACCCGCGCTGGCCAAATATTGGCGGCACCGTGCTCCCTCGCCAGCCGAGCCCGCGCGGGTGACATTTGGTTCCACTTTCTTCCATTGACTACGCCGCAGCCCGTGCGTTGCCCTGCAGGGGGAGGGGGGGGGGGGCATGGCCATGGCGATGCTGCTGATGGTGGCGCGGGAGGGCCTCGACACTAGAAGCTTCGTTGCTAATTGGTTGTTGCGTGGGTCGTTCGGCACCCTCAATGTTGGTCGTGGGTGGGTCGTTCGGCACCCTCGGCGTTCGATCGGAAGTGAGTCGTTCGGTTCCCTCAATGTTCGGTCCGAGGTGAACCGATCGGTCCCCTCAGCGTTCGGTCGGAGGTGAGTCGCTCGTTCCCTTCGGTGTTCGGTCGGGGTTCAATCGTTCGGACCCTCCGACCGAACACTGAGGGCACCGAACGACTCACTTCCGACCGAACACTGGTGGGACCGAACGACTTACCTCCGACCCCCCCACTGATGGGACCGAACGATTCACCCCCGACCGAACACTGGGGGGGACCGCACGACCCACCTCCGACCGAACACTGAGGGAATCGAACGACTCACCTCGCCCCTACCCCATCTAAGGCGCGCGTCGCCTCACCTTCTTGTCCAAGCGCCTGGGGTGGGGGGGGGCAAGAAACCTGCTCCTTGCCATATACCAGAATCCCGATGCGGGGAGCAAGAATGTTCAAATATGGCGGAAACAGGTTGCTCGCCACCCGAAGATAAAAGCATCGACGAGACGAATAATAGTATTCCTCTTGTCGCAGTGTTTAGCTGGGGGGGGGGGGGGCGAGAACTCTGCGCCGACCCAACCGTCCCGATACCTCGCCCCCAGTCCGCGCACGCCTTGCCCTATGCCTTGCCTGCGCCCGAACCCAATGCCAGCGGCCTTGGGGCATGGGCATTGAGCCCGAGGGCATTCAAACCCTATGCCGTAAGCCCCGAGCCCTCTGGGCCCAGCCTTGAGCCCCACGCCTCTGGCCTTTGCATCTAGGCCAGACGATTCAGCCATGGTCACCCGCGTCGAGCCCTGTGCCACCCCCCATTGCCGCGTGGCTGGGCGCCTCGACCCCTGCGCCCCAGCCCCTGAGCTTCAGCGCAGAGCGGACGCCGTGGGCCCGACGTTCCAAACGCGGACGGCGCCGTGCCAGCTGCCCCAACGGCCTTGGGACTGATTGCCAGGCGAAGATGTTACCGCCACCACCTCCCGCCCACCCACCGCCCGACCACTCTGCAAGGGCGGCTACGCCCCCAGCAAACCAACCCACCATCCACCCACACACATCAAGGTACGGGGCGGTCTGCCCCCAACGCCTCCAAGTCCGAGGCTAGGAAACAGCGCCGTGGTCCCAAACCCCAATAGCAATTTAATTGCGCGCGGGGGTGCGTTTGGCGTGTCCTTAGCGTGAGAAACGGTCGCGCTGCGCCCACGGAAGCCTCAAACTCAGTGGGGGCGGAGAGTTCATGAGTATTTTTGTTTCGTTCACATGTCTGTAAATTTCTGGGCGGTGACGATGGTCTTGACGACGATGGTGGTGCTGGTGCGGGGGCAAGCGGGGTCGTCGCACCACGGGTACGGGCACTGATCATTAGGGCATGTTGGCATGATGCGTGTTTGGCGGGTTCTTGGTCGGCAATCATGTGGCATCCTGGCGGGTGAGACGTGCGTTAAGACAAGGCAAAGCGTTTTGCATCCTGTTATCGACGCGCGCGCGTTTAAACAGAAGCTTCGCCGCGTGATCTCACGCGTTTGTGTGTTTTCCCTTGGGGGCGTACAGGATCGCGTGACGCGCCCCCTCGGCGGTTCGAGGAGCCGCGGCGGATTTTCCAGGGGGGCCCAGCGCATGGCATCGCCACTCACATTTTGACCCTTCGCGTATCCCCAACAGCCCATCTAGAAACGACGTCCAGGCGAGTTGAGATGATCAGGGCGGTGTAGGGGCGAAGAGGGGGACAGCCGAACCGTTCGTTCATGGAGGAGGAGAAGGAGGACGATGGATGGATGGATGAGGGAGGAGGGATCAATATGACGAGTAGGAAGGTAAGGGAGAGGACAAGGGCAAGCAATGCAAGCAACATTGCCATGAGCATATTGGCTGTGGCTCGGGGGCTCTTGTGAGATCTCTTGGGCGCCTCTTGCAAGCCTATAGCAGCGTCTTGGGGGGCCCCTTGGCCGTCCAGTGGGGCGCGAGAGCGTCTTGGGTGCCTCGGGGGAAGGCCTCTTGGAACGTGTTGATGTGCCTCGGGTGGGCCTCTTGGGGGGTTGTCGGTGGCCTCTTGGGGGCATCTTGGGGGCCTCTTGGGGCCTCCTGGGCGCCTCTCTGGGCCTTCTTGGAGGGAACCGATCATGGAAGGGGGGCCGCAATCAGCGTCGCCCCTCTGGAGCCCCAAAGTCACCTATTGGGGACCTCTCGGGGTCCTCTTGGGGCGCTCTTGGGCGCTATTGGGGCCGTCTGGGGACCATCTTGGGTCCTTTAGGGGGCTCCCCAGGGCCCTCTAGGAACATCTTGAGGTTTCGGAAGGCCGTCGGAAACGAACAGGCGAGCAAGCAAACACCATTGATTTCCTGGAGGTGTTGGGGAGATGTTGGCTATTTGGGGGCCTCCTTGGGGAGCTCTCTGGCCACTTGGAGCCCTCGTTGGGCCGTATGGGACCCGCTCGGAGCATACTGGAAGTCATGTCGAGCGATCTTGCGCTATCTTGAACCATCTTGGAGTTCATGTTGGAATCTCCTGAGTCATTTTGGAGCTGCATTGGGCCATCCTGTGCCCTGTAAGTACCCGCCGCCCCGCCGGCCAGGTCCAGGGGGCGGGGTAGGGGGAGTGGTACCCCACCCCCGAAGGGGAAGAATGGGGGTTGGACGCGAAGCCGACCTAGACCACCTACGCCCAGAGGGCTGGACTCAGGATGTCGTCTTTCGAGGGGGGTATGTCTCTATGCACGGGCCACGGGCCTCCGCCCACGACGTGGGCGGAGGCCCGTGGCCCGTGGACACCCCTTCTGCGAGAGACGCTCTCCCGTAGCGTCATGGTGGTCGCCACCTTCCAGCACCCTTCCTTCAATTCCAGTGGAGCCCCCTTTCCCCTGCCCCATTCGCTCACCCACCGCTGCCGCTTTTGTGCAGCACCGCACACTAGCGGTGCCAGTTCAGGGAAGCACTACATCTGTTGATATTCGTACACTCCACAGTAGATCGCGGCGATGCCGCCCAAGGCGATGACACGTCGAGAACAGAGGTTGAAAGCTCGGCTCCACCTCATGCATGTTCGTTACTCGGCGGTGCTCCGTGAGAATGATGTGTTCCGTCGGCGTGTCACGAGCGTTGCAGTCGATTTGCAGCGGGCAGCCCATGACTTGTTTGGCACGGCTGTCCGCGCTGCCAAGGCAAAGGCTTTGGCGAGTCAAGCAGTTGCGAATGTGAAGGCACACCAGGCAGCTGCGAAGGTGAAAGCCAAGGGCAAGGCGCCCGCGGGAGTGGTTAAGGCCAATGCCAAGGCGCACTGTGGGCCGCAGCCAAAGGCGCACGCGGCGCCTAAGGCACGCGCGGTGCTTAAGGCGATTGCAGCACCGCCTCCCCCAGCCAAGCCCGCTTTGCAGGTTCCGCCCAAAGCGCGGTGCATTCCTGCCGCAGTCATCCCAGCGAAGTTCCCTGCCCATTTTCGGGGGCAGCTAGGCGCGCCGCCCCAGGGCGCCCAGAGCAGGCTCAGGCTCGGAGCAAGCAGTTGATTTGGCATGGAGATGCTTCCTGCTGCAGGCGGCCGTTCGGCTTGCAAGGCTGATAGCTATCGCATGCACTTGCAAGGGTTTCCGTACCCTAGACTTGGCGCTTGGCGCTGCGGTGTTTGACCCGCGCCCCCTTCAGCGCAGGCGGCGTGCTCGCTGACCATCTGATGACGTGCTCGCGTGATCGCTCCCTCCTGTCCTCCGCCCTCATATCCCTCAGCATCGCCCTCGCTCGACTCCAGCCCAAGGTCGAATTGAATCGACTCGCCTATGTTGCGTTTTTGGCAAGTGCCTGCACGGCAACTCCAGCCCGCTTGCGACTATGCGGGGATGTGAACACTGGTGTAGTTAAGTCCGTTCATTCTGGCCTCGAGTGCTCTTTGTATCCAATGATGTCGCATGCGTCCCCAGCCATCTTATAGCATTCAGCATTGCTCGTCGGAGTTCGTTCAGCACAGCCCGATGCCAACATATGTTCTAGTATACCCCAGCCCCTGGCCCGATATGTTATAGTATACACCAGCCCCTCGCACGCGACCATACATAACCGCCGCACTTGATTGCCGAGAGTGTGCGTTTCTGGTCTCTGGTGGGGCCATCCTGATTTGGAGTCGACGCTGGCCCTCGCAGTGGCTGGGAGGCGCGCGAGGACGTGGCTGACTTAGAGGGTGACAAGGGTAGCGGGAGTAGTGACTACGATGGGAAGTTCTAGGAGCTAGGAGGGGGTGGCATGATCAGGAGCACGACAGAACATGAACAAAGTTGGTTTCAGATCGAGTCGACAAACACACAATCCCCACCGCGTCCATGTGCACAGCGTCGGCCGTGTGGGGGGGTGGGGGGGGTCAAAATTCCCCAGACCTCAACACCCCGACTTTGGCGTTTCCACCGTTCCCCAAACACGACATGTCAGAGTTTCCGTGTTTGCGGGCCTTCGAGGGCCATGCCGATACATGTTCTGGGACGGCGCAGTCGGTTCGTCATTCCCCAAGCGGTGCTTGCACGTATGTGGTCTTAGAAACGTTATCTTGGGGATTGGATGGGCGTGTCGTGGTTTCGCCACGTTGCCGCCCGTGGCGCCCCGTGGGCGCCCCGTGTGGGGGGGCCGTGAGCTTGGGGTGCGAATCGTGTTTCGAGCACGCGTCGCGGGGCCGCCCGTGTTGCCCCGTTGGCGCCCTTCGCGCTTGGCGTGCGTGTGTGTGTGCGTGTGCCGAGGTAACTCCGCGTTGCCTCCCGCGTCGCCGAAAGGGCGCCCCGAGGGCACCCCGTGCGCTTGGGGTTTGTGTCGAGGTGGCATCGCGTTGCTTCTCGCGCCAGCTCGTGAGCGCTCCGTTGCGCCTCGTAGGTTGTGCCGCATATCACAGCTCGCACCACGTAGATGTGACATCATAGCTTACACCACGAATCGTAGCACCTAACCCGCACAACCACATCGCTAACACCACTTGCACTGCGCATATTGCACTACGCAGTTCTCGCCACATACTCGCACCGCGTAGCTTACACACCAACTGTGCAAATACCCATTGTTTGGGGGCCCCGCTCGTCGACGCTGGTTTGTAATGGGAGTTTTGGAGTGGGGGCTGACCTGAGGTCGGCCCCTCCCCACCGCTGTACGCGGGCGACCCGTTTGCCGTTTTGGAGCGAGGCTGAGCCATGGTGATTCATCCTTCATAACCCCAGCCAATCAGCGTTCTTCCATGTTTTGGTGGCTTGTGATGCCACTCACGGCGGGTGCTCTCGCTGCCCACGACGCTAGAGCTGCCGATGGTGGAGGTGGCGCTGGTGGGATCTTCGGGAGCCCCGTCGCCAAGGGCGCGGCCCGCGTGTGCGTCGGCTGCGACAGCGTCAACACGGACACCCGTTTACAATTCCTTGTGTCGCGTGACCCTCCCTCGGTTTCAGTTCCACCTCCCATGCCCCGAACCCCAGCCTGCCCTTTGCCGTCGCACCTGCCCGCCCAGTCCCGCCAGCCAGCCCTCCTCGGCCCTTGCCCTCTTCGGCTGCGTCGGCGGGCCACCACTCGGTTTTCGAGCCAGCCCCGCGAACCCCGCCCTCCTGAAGGAGGGTGGCGGGTTTGTGACCCGAACTTGTTCAGGCCTTTGGGAAGTGACCATGGCGCGGTGACGTGATCGAGGGTTCAGGGTTCTGGAAGTGAGTATTAGTGGTTGCCCGCTGCGCAGGATGCCCCTGTGCGCGTCGGGGGGAAGGCAATGGATAACGTCATAGATCGCGATGTACCGTTGAGAAGTGTTGTTTGTTGCGGCGCCCTTGCCAGGAGGTGACCTTTGGCAAGGCCGCGGGCGGCGATGAAGGCCCGTTGTGCAGCCCATGTGTCACCGCAGTGGAGCGCATGCAGATCTTCCGCAGCGCCGATGCGGCTGCGAAGGCCTTCTCGGAGAGCAGCGCGCTGAAAGCCGAGTGGATGGCGACTCGGGACCTCCCGAGCTCTCAGACGGCACCCAACCAGTCGGTCAGCACGGAGATGGACGCAACGACGACCATCTACGTTGACGCATTGTGCTTGAATGCGGCCGAGCTGGCGTTCTTGAGCAAGCGCCGCGTCAACTCCTTCAACGTGGCTCCGTTCAAGGGCTGGACGGTTAATGGCAGCCCCGAGGATTGCTACGCGGTGATCGACGACATGGATCCAGTTGCCACCGCTGGCTACAGACGCGTGCGGGTGGCCCTGGGCACCAGCACCAACCTTCGGATCGACCACCTCGTCGCGAACGGCACGCAGTTGCCGTCCCAGGGGTTCCTGTCCTTCCAGGCGTGGAACCAAGAGCGGTGCCAGGGCATGGATCAGGGCAACCTCTTGGGGTCGGGCATCAAGGCGACGCAGTTGAAGGGCAAGCAGGACGGGCTGAGGAAGAGGCGGTCCCTCGACGCGTACGACGAGTCCGAGTTCACCAGGAAGGTCACCCAGAGAGTCTCCAATCCAGACGGCGACGATGACGGATCCGGCTTCCTCCCCGACAGCATCAGCCAAGTAGCGGGCACCGTTGTTGGCGCCGCGAAGAGGCATAAGAAAGGTGAGTCTCGGGGATCGGCATCGGTCGTCGATGCATCAGGCGGCAACCCAGTGTCGGCCAAGGTCTTCGGGGCCATCAGCCGCGTGGTCGGGAAGTTCAGGTTCATGGGCGTGGCGTCGTCGGCGGGACCAACTGCTCAGTCGCCGCGTGACAGCCGCACCCCCCAGGACTGCAAGACAGCGGTGTCGGGCGGTCAGGGCCAGGGGCACCGCACCGCAGACGACAGCGCCTCGGCCGCGGCTACCGCGAAGCTGTACTCGGAGTGCCCAGTGGACAACAAGGACAAGTGCTACTACTGGATCCAGCAGAACGACATCCCCGCCATACTCTCGGGCAAGAAGATGGGCAAAGCTCAGATCGAGGGGAACGCGTTGTTGGGTAGGCTCAGCGGTGTCCGCGAGTGCGCGGGTGTAAGGAGTGTCCTGAAGACGCACATGGAGTTGGTGGATGTCGCCTACAAGGTGCGGCACACGGCGGCGGACCAGCTCGACGAGTCGGAGGAGTTGGCATTGCACGCGAAGCTCAAGAAAGCTGACGTGAAGTACCCTTGGGAGCAGATCTCCTACATGGTCCTACGCGGCTTGCGCAAGGATGTCAAGGCCTTCGAGGCGTCCTTCGATAACATATCAGATGAGGCGATTGTGAAGTTCATCGACAAAGCGACGTGCTTCAACATTGGTGGCGATGCCCTCGCCACGGACTTCGACCCCCTGGCACCCTCGCTCAACAACGGGTCGTCCACGGCCGCTCAGAAGTATAGTCTTTTCGCTGATTTCGTCGTGCAAGAGGTCCTGTGCCAGTGGATCTCCAACGACAAGGAGTCGGCCCACGCGGTGGTTCGGCTGGCCCAGGCAATCTTCACCAAGATCAACGCTGAGCTCCGCGACGCGTCTTGCCCCAAGGACCTCGAGGCCGAGTCCCTGGCGGTCCGCCACATCATGAAGGTGATATTGGCGCTGAGCTCCTCGTCAGACGACTTGGCGACGCTGCCCGAGAAGATGTCTTGCATCAACCATGCCGTGTCGACGGCTTCGGGGTCGCTTGAGAGCATCGGCGCGATGATCTGGAGTGCGCTCCAGGGGACGAACTACCACGCGCAAGCAATCGGGCAGATTCAAACGGCCATGCACGCATGGGAGAAGCACGGCGCGTCTGTCAAGGCGCAGTCGGACTGGCTGGAGAGCATGACTGACGAGGACGAGCCTCTTAGCAAGGAGGCGTTCGACGCGGAGAACTTCATGGGCACGATGGCGCACCTCGAGCAGGTATTCAAGGATTTGCTCGTCTGGCACTCGAGTACGTTCAGGCCCAACTCGCTGGACTGCGTGGACAACATGGCCAGGCAGGTGCTCAGCGGTGCATACAATCACGTTACTGGCAATGGCAAGGGCAAAGCCACTGCTGATACATCTCAGGAGCGGCTCAACGCAGTGCTTACCGTCGCGCAGTTGGCCAAGAAACTGTTCCCCATGGACGATGACATCCACGGCATGGAGACCACGCTGCGCAAGAAGGTATCCACCCAGACGGAGGTGGCGAAGGTCACCTCGCTGAAGTATGCCATGAGGGACACCATGGAACGTATTAGTTGCGACGGGGAGGTGCCAGCTCCGATTCGCAGCAAGCTGCTGGAGTCTATTAAAGGTGTTGGCAAAGTTGCTTCAAACGCCGACGCGGAGGCCGAGCTCAACGTTGTGTTCTGGCGCTGGTCTTCGTTGGTGTTCGAGGACAGGTCGACGAATGGCACCGAGTTCGAGAATGACGAAGCCGCGCTGATGCAGGTCGCTTCCGCTCTGGCGCCTGCGAACGCCAAGACGGCGAAGAAGGCAGTGCAGTACCTGGCCGAGGCGCGCCAGCTACATGTGGCGCACACCGCCCTCATTGGCATGGGGGAGGTGGCGGATGTAATTGCCGCGGACACTGCCGCCGCCCCGTGGGTCCAGGACGGCCTGAGCAGGGCCATGGCGCTCGTGGAGATCAGGGCGTCGCTCGCGGAGACGGCGAAGCAGAAGTGGGCTTGCTGGGACACGGCGACTGAGCTGCTCGACCAGCGCGCCGCCTTCATGAAGGACGTGGCCGCCGCGATCGGCGTCGTGGCGAAGGTGCCGCTCGACGCGGCCTACAAGAAGCTGGTCGAGCGCAACGGCGGCGCCGAGGGCGGCAAGAAGTGGACTGACAATTTCAAGGGGAAGACGTGGAAGCAGCTCGTGAAGCACGGCACCGCCACGCTGCTGAGCGACAGCATGGACATCGATGCGATCCTGCAGCTGGCGGCCGACGTCGAGACGGAGACGGGGGATAAAATGGAATGGGAATGGGGGGCGGAGGAAGATGTTAAGGTCAGAGTCAGGGTGGAGGAGGACGAGGAGGATGAGGGTGATGAGGAGTTGGATGAGGATGAGGGGTGTGAGAGGATGGGGGAGGATGGGGACGACGATGATGATAAGGATGAGGATTGGGAGGATGAAGCTGGTGGCGGAGGCGGGTGAGGTGTGGGAAAGAGCTCCCCCCCTCATCACTCTAATGCCCCTCCCCGTCCCCATACCCCCCCCCTCACCCACTTCCTTCTCCCCCCTCGTTCCTCACCCCTGGCCCCCACCCTCGCCCTCCCCGTCGCCCTCCCCCCTCGCCCCATCCTCCTCCCTGGTTTGCCACTCTGTCACCATCGCCCTTACCCTCGTCTGCCTCCCTCCTCCCTTCCCTCCTGCCCCGCCCCCTTCTCCTCCTCAGCCTCGCCTCACCCCCTTGTCTCCTCAGCCTAGCCTCCTCAGGAGTACGAGCACTACGCTGCCAAGTGCGAGGCGGTCAGCCTCCCCGAGATCGACGCCACGACGAAGAAGCACTACGCTGTCGAGGTCGACAAGGGCCGCAGCATCGGCCACATCGCCGCGGCGATCAAAGTGTTGGACACGACTGGCGACGGCGACCAGCTCTACTCTTCCATCCGGAAGATCGACGTCAAGCTCAAGGGGGCGCTGAAGGTGCTCAAGCCGATCGACGTGCTGCCCGCGCTGCTGCACAAGAAGTTCGACCAAGTCCTCGGATGAGGACCCACCGCCGCCTGGCGGACCAGCTCGCGGCGAGGGCCGCGGGCAGACAGCCCCCTCTGAGCGGGGGGGGCCCCTCCTGAAAACACCCCCCCCCTCTCCTACTCCACCCCTCGTCGTTGTCGGCGTTGCCTCCCCGTGGTCAGTGGGCGGGTGGCGGGGCGGATGGGGTCGGGCGAATGAGCACGACGATGAGTAGGAGGAGAGGGCGGATAGGGAGAGTAGGGGGGATAGGGGGCGGGGCTAGCGTGAGGGGTAGGCGGGATGAGCACTGGTATGGGTAGGATGGCCAGTGAGAGGGTCCATGGCATGATGAGCGAGGGGAGCAGGACGGACGGGTAGGAGGATCAGCGGGATGACCACGGGATGGCTTCGTCGTCGTCGTGGTCGTCGCCTTCGTCGTCGTTGTCGTCGTCGTCGTCCTCGTCGTGGCCGTCGTGGTCGTCGTCGTCGCCGTCGTCGTCGTCGTCGTCGTCGTCGTCGTCGTCGTCGTCGTCGTCGTTCCCCCGCGGCTCAGCTTCCATTTCATTCCACATGCTCGTGGCAAATCCTCCGCCGTGCCAGCGAAGCGCTCTGTGTGGCGACCCTTCGGTCGCCGCCCAGAAGACCGTCGCATGTGACAATGCTCGCCCTCTTCTAGGGGTTGGGGGGGTGGGCTCACGCTGGCCTATCGAGGTCCGCGTCAGGACCCAATGCGCATGTTTGGGTAACCTTCGGGGCACTCGTCGGCCGCGCGGCTTCCTCAGGGCCTCCAGGGCCCCCCTCTGTCCGACGCGTCGCCGTTTTGGCCGTCTGGGTTGTCTCCCGAGGCCGTCCCAGGGCCTTCGCGGGCCTCCTTGGGGTCTCTTGGGCCGTCTTGGGCCCCCCATGGCTCGCAGTGGCCTGGCGTTTGTGTCCGCCTGGGCCACATCGCCGCCTGTGGCCTGAGGCCGCGCTGGGAGCCCGAAGGGGCCTCGCAGACTGTCTCGGGCCAGTGGAATCAGTTTGGGCCTCTTGGGGCCCAGGTAGCTCGATGGGTTGAGAACGCTAAAGCACCACAGGCTAATACAACGGGGTCAATCAGGGGCCCGAGCTTTCTCGGGCGCCTCAGTCAGGCCTCTTGGTTGCCCTTAAGTGTGGTATGTTTTCCGAACGTCCAAGCCAGTCTCGGGTCGGGCCGTCCGACGCCAACTTCGGATGCCAAGTGGGGCCCGTTGGGGCCTCGAGAAAATGCTTGTCGGATGCAGCGACAGAGAGCCCCCCCATCATCCTTCGTGCGGCCCCTCCTCTTCCAAGCGCCCTGGGGGGTCACGCGGCCTCGCGGGGGGCCCCGCGCGCCACCTCAGGCACGGGCAACGTTGAGAGTGGCGTCCATGTCGTTATGGTGGCTGCGGGGTTCCCGAATGCATATCGTGTCTTCGAGGATGTGCTCGTTTCTAGATAGTGGGGCCCCGCGGCTCGCGCGGGGCGCTGGGTGTAGTGCCCATGGGCCACGGCGGCGCGAGCGGAAGCGAGCAATAAGTTGAAAACCCCATACCAAAAAAACACCAAGCATCTTGGGCGATGTAAAAAGCAAAAAAACAGCAATTTCTAGATTTTCACATTATAAAGCTCCTAGGGGGACAACCCCATCATAAGGTGGCCAGGACTCCAGGCCTCCTCGATGGGGTCGGAGTAGATGGGGTCGGAGGATCGCGCCGCATCGCCGATGCATCGGCGATGCGGCTCGATGTGGAGCCCGATGTGCCTCACGTCGACGACGTCTCCGATGCATTGCATTCGTCGACGATGCATCGCCGGCGCGTCGCTGATGCATCGCCGATGCATCGCCGACGCATCGCCGATGTATCGGCGATGCGGCGCCGATGCATCTACTCCGACCCCATCTAGGAGGCCCCTACGGACCGAACTACGTCATTAGTGTCCGTGGCTTTCAAGTTTGCGTTCGGTCGGCGCGTCGATGAGCATACTGCCCACGAGCCATCCGCCCTCTTGTGCCTCCTGGGGCCCTCCCCCTCCTCTGCCGCCTCCTCATTACCTCGCTGCTGCACGCTCGTGGTCTCGCGAATCGCTCCCGTGCCAGTGCTAGCGGATATCGGATTGTGGGGCTCGTGGCCTCGCCCTCCTCCTCCCGACCGAAGCTCGAAGTTGGCCGCTGGCCTGTCACAGGTGACTGGAGCGGTTGGGTGCCGTGGGATCTCGCAGGGCAGTCGGCAATCTGTGTGTAGTTACCAGAGGGTATGGCAGGTTCGCGTCGTGCCGACCAGCGGCGCCCCCGCCGCCAGCGTTCAACGTGGAACGCCGCTGGCGACCCAGAACTGGTCGGTGCTGGAAGATCTGACGTTTCGGAAACGGCCGATCGCTCAAGGTTCAAAGATCCCAAACAAGGAGATCACAGACGACAAGGCTGATGGAGTCCATGGGCTGGCAGTGATGGGACTAGTTAGGCGTCTTCGAGTGGTGCGTGGCGTGGTGGCTGTGGACTCTGCTCGTGTCAGGGTGGAGAGGTGTGCTGCTTCTGCACCTGCTACTTGCCAAGGGTGGTGGAGGTCGGGTGGAATCGAGTGTGGTAAGTCTCCACTGAGGCTCTTCTGAGGCTCTGGTGCGGAATCGCCCACGTCAGCTGGTGCTGCTGCTGCCAGGCTTGGCAGTGAGTGCCCTCCTTCTGCTCCTCCTTTTGCTCCTCCTCCTCCTCCTCCTCCTGCTCCTCCTCCTGCTCCTCCTCCTCCTCCTCCACATCATCATCATCATCATCATCATCATCATCATCATCATCATCATCATCATCATCATCATCATCATCATCATCATCATCATCATCATCATCATCATCAGCATCAGCATCAGCATCAGCATCAGCATCATCATCACCATCACCATCACCATCACCATCACCATCACCATCATCAGCATCACCATCATTATTCCCGAGCGGGATTATGATCATCAACACCATCGTCATTAGCACCATCATCATCAGCAGCAGCAGCATCATCAGCATTATCATCAGCATCATCATCCGCATCATTATCATCATCATCATCAGCATCATCAGCATCATCATTATCATCATCATCATCACCATCATCATCATCATCATCATCATCATCATCATCATCATCATCATCATCATCATCATCATCATCATCATCATCATCATCATCATTCTGATCATCAACATCCTACCGTTTTCGCTGCACCGTTCACTCATCCTCCCGTTTTTCCTTTCCCTTTGCCCCTCCGTCCAATCAGAGCGCACCTGCTCCTCGCCCTTTCTCCCCGCCATCGCGTCCGAAGGCCGGGTACTGCGGCGACTTCGACGACGAGGAGGGGGAGATGGAGGACCTCGGCAGCTTCGACTACGCCGAGGATGTCGGCGGACGTCTTCTTCTGCTCGCCGGGCTGGGGGGCATAAGAGCGAGGTCTCCCGGCCCGTTGGAGGAGGGGCCTACCCAGACAGCCGGCCGCCCCAATTTTTTCGATGCGGGGGCTCTGGATCTGGACCACTCCCTGGAGCAGGAGGAGGAGGAGGAGGAGGAGGAGGAGGAGGAGGAGGAGGAGGAGGAGTGCGGGAGGCGGCGAGGCGGGGGCGGGGCCGAAGGCGGTCGGAGCGGAGGAAGCACAGACATCGGCACCGATCGCCGACGAGAGCGACCACAGCGATCCCAAATCCAGAGCGATCACCAGGATCTCAACGACGACAGCGATGTCACAGCGCTATCACTGCGACGGAAACGAGAACGACAGCGATCGCAACGTGCGGCTCGTTTCCATGCCAGACCCCCGACGTACTGATTTTTTCATTACGTCGGCCCCCAGAGGTCCCGACCCTTCCCCCATGGCCGGCTTTGCATCCTGTGTCGTTTTTTGACGCTCCCGAGGCCCGGTGAGGGCCCCCAGAGACCGAAAATTAGGAAAAACCTCCCGTCATGATTTTTTCATTACTCGAGGGGGTCTGGGATGCGCGGTCGCCAGGCCCAGAGAGCCGACGCTCCCAAGAGCGTTGGACCGGCGGCCTCCAGAGGCCGCTGTTTCGGCCTCCGGGGCCCCTCGCCGGGCCTCGGGGCCGCCACGGGACGACGCAGGACGGGAACCTGGCCCCAGGGAGGTGGTCTATAGACCTCCAGGGCCCTCCTCCTCCCCCTCCTCCTCCCCCTCCTCCCCCTCCCCCTCCTCCTCCTCCTCCTCCTCCCCCTCCTCCTCCCCCCTCCTCCTCCCCCCCCCCCCAAACTCAGTGTCGACACGCCCAGACCCCCTCGAGTAATGAACAAAATCATGACGGGAGATTTTTCCTAATTTTCGGTCTCCGGGGGCCCTGACTGGGCCTCGGGAGCGTCAAGAAACGACACAGGATGCAAAGCCGGCCATGGGGGAAGGGTCGGGACCTCTGGGGGCCGACGTAATGAAAAAATCAGTACGTCGGGGGTCTGGGTATAGACCTCCAGGGCCCACGCGTCGGAAAAGCTGGAGCGGCCGGATGCCCGGGGAAGTCCCCGACCTCTTCCCCGGGACCCGTTCTTCATCCCGAGTCGTTTCGCGACGGCCCCTGTGGGGCCCAGCAGGGGCCCCCAGACAGAGTGCCAGGACGACCAGGACAGCGTCCCGTCCTGAGCTGTGCAGGGCGCGGGTCACGAGCGGGTCCGGAAGCGGAGTGGCTGCGGGGTGCTCGGTTCCTCGTGGCTTCTCCGACTGCAGCCTCAAGGCGCCGAAATGTAGAAGGACCAGTTTGGGGGTTCGGACGGGGGCGCGCTGCTCCAGGGGTTATCACGGAGGCCCGACGCTCCCGAAAGACTGGAGCAGCGGGTTGGGGGCCGTCTTCTGAGGGAACGAACAATGGCATAAACATGAAAGCTCGGAGGTCCGCGCGGATTTCTCGGATCCGCGCAGGCCCCCCTGGCGGCGCCTCCGGCGCCGCCGCTGGCGCGCTCTGCGCGCCAGGGAAGGGTGTCTAGCGCCGATCCGAGAAATGCGCGCGGACCTCTGAATTTGTATGTTTATGTCCTTGTTCGTCCCCTTAGTTTTCAGCCTCCAGGGGCCCTCGCTATGCCTTGGGGCTGCCAACAAAAACAACTCCAGACGAACAAAAACAGCCCTATAGGGATCTGGTCCAGACCTCCAGGGCCCACGCATCGAAAAAGTTGGAGCGGCCGGATGTCTGGGTCAGGTCATTCCGTGGTTGTTCTTGTAGTCCTCCTCGTACACCTAATTAGGCTGTCTTGATGTTACACAATGGGCTTCCTTCCTGTTTTGCAAGCGTTCCTTACTGGCAGCGTTCTTTAGCGTTGCAGAACGCTCTCAGAGCACTCCGGAACGCTCTGAGAAGGCCGCGGCGCCTGAGACATCCCCCAGAGTCTCGATCATCGATCTATCCTCACCCGACTTTTGTCCTCACACGATTCTATCTTTGCCCTGGCTCCGTCTTATCCTTCTGCTGGTTCTTCCGAGCATCGCCCAGGACCTATATTTATGTCGGGCGTGTCCCCCTACAGGGGGATGTTCGACGGACAAAAAAAGCAAAACATGCCCCAAAAAGGTAAAACAAATACCCCCAAAATAGTCCCCAGACTATTTGAGGATTATTGTTTGATCATTTTGGGGGTCTTTTTTTATTTCTCGTCGAAAATCCCCCTGTAGGGGGGACAGGCCTGATTTAATTCTAGGCCTCCCAGATGGGGTCGGAGCAGGTAGGGCCGGAGGATCGCTTGATGCGGAGCCCGCTTTCCTCCACGCCGACGTCGCCCACATCGGCAAGGTATCGCCGGCGCATCGCCGGTGCATCGCCGATGTAACGCCGATGCATCGCCGATGTATCGGCGATGCGGCGCGATCCTCCGACCCCATCTACTCCGACCCCATTTGGGAGGCCTCTATCAGCACCCCAGGGCACCTCGAGTCAGGTCGGCCACGCGCCGAGGGAGGCAGGGGGGGAGGGGGGAAGGCTCTTAAAAGCACCCCTGCTCCTTAGAAGGCGCTGGCCTTCTCTGTAGACGTAGGGTAGAGGCCCTCTAAGAAGCAGGGGACTGCGAGGAAGCCTTCCCCCCTCCGCCTACCCCCCTTTATGCGCGCCGCCAATCATGAACAAATCACAACGGCAGATTTTGCGCCATTTTCAGCCTCCAGGGGCCCTTGCTGGGCCCCGGGAGAGTCAAAAAACATTTCGGGAAGAAAAACCGGCCTTTATTAAGGGTGTTTCAGACCTCCAGGGCCCACGCATCGAAAAAATTGAGCAACCAGATATTTGGGTCTGAGGTGGCCATGGTTCCGGATAGCAACAGCAGCAGCAGCAGCAGCAGCAGCAGCAGCAGCAGCAGCAGCGGCCCCCCGGAGAGGGGAGGGGCGCGGGCTGGGGCCGTCTGGGGGTCTGAGGCTTTCCTGTCTTGGTTTGAGCCGCAGTGGCTTTCCCGACGGAGAGTGGCTCAGAAGATCGAGTGTCACGCCCTTCTTGTCGCCCCCATCCCCCTGTCTCCGCGAAATAAGGCCTGAGGTGGCCCAGCACTGGTTCTGGCGAGCAAGAAAGGCAGGCATCTTCGAGGTTCTGACTTCGGGTGTGTTTTTTTTGCGGGTTTCGGAGCTCCTACGTCAGGTCCTGGGGCCGTGAACAAGAAGGATCTGGGGTGAAAAATTGAAACTACGGGAGGGGTCCGGGACAGATTTTGAGAGCGGATTCTCGGAAGACTCGCGTAACGGGGGGGGGGCGATGCATGCGGGTGCAGTGAGGGCTGCAGGAAAAGAAGTCTTGGGTTCCAGAGGGGCCTTTGGGGACCCCAAAGGGGGGCCTTTAGGGCCCGAAGAGGGCGCCTTTCTCCACGCCCATGTATGGCCCCAAAATGCAAGCCGCGCCCAAGATTTGGCTTCCCCCCCTTTTGACACCGACCTTCCGGGGCCCCAACGGGTTCAGACACCCCCCAGCGGCCTCCAGCGCGCGGGCCGAGGAGGCACAGAGGGATAAGCGAGGCTTACCAGAAAGGGCGTCACCTAGCTTCGAGTATCGATCAGGAGTCGTCGTCTCTTCCTTGGCGGAAGGCGGCGGAAGTCACGAATGCGCACCCAATAGCATCGAGAACAGAAAGGACCCCCAACCCTTATAACACGATGAAGACGTGGCCTCACTGAGGTCCCCGTCCTCGCATCAGGGATCATGAATATGGGTGATGTGGTCTGACACGTCTGCAGAACATTTCCCCTCATCCCTGATGTTTTTGGCCCTCCTAACTTAGGTCCCCTCCCAAAGGGTTAGGGGTACTTTTATGGCTGATCACAAGAGATGGCCAAAGTTTTGGCTTCAGGGTGTCCAGAGCCCGCCAAGTGGCGACGGGGCGGGGGGGGGTCAGGAGATTGCAGCGGGGGCCCCCCTTTGCGAGGACTGCGTCGACGAGGGCGCTGACAGAGGCGACTACGAGTACTTCGAGAGCGAGGAAAGCTTGCGCACGCTTGTCCGTTCCTCCCTCCCCCCTGCGCTCCCGCCCTCACTTTTTTGCTGGGGTGATCACTGTCAATCGGCGTCACCACCCCTACATACTTATACTATATGTGCGTCGCCCCCCCAGAGGCGACGCGCGCACCGAGAAACCTTATAGTACATGCGTCGTGGCGGGCGCCTTCTGGCTACACCGCTCGGGAAACGATGTACTGCAAGATGGGTATACTTTATGTTCGGGTCGGACGCGAGCCTCCACGGATGACATCTAGTATTATCAGGAGGGGGAAAACACACACAGACACAATTCATCGTCGATTCCCAGGAAAATCTGGGAAACTAGGGGAAGTGGGGTGGAAGACAAAGCCCCAGAAAGCATGGGAACATATGGGGAATGGTGTTATTGGTGTGCATTTATTTTGTGTGTCTTGGGGCCCCTTAAGATTAGTATGCCTCTCTTCGTCCCTCCTCCTCCTCCTCCTCCTCCTCCCACTTCGGGCTCCGCAGGGGCTCCTCGGCTCTCGGGCCGGCCCTCGAGACCCAGGTCGGGGGGGACCTGCTCGTGGCCGAGGCTCGCCACAGCCAGCAGAGCCCTCTCGCTCCTCCTCCTCCCTCCTCCCTCCTCCTCCTCCTCCTCCTCCTCCTCCTCCTCCTCCTCCTCCTCCTCCTCCTCCTCCTCCTCCTCCCTCCTCCTCCTCCTCCTCCTCCTCCTCCTCCTCCCTCCTCCTCTCCTCCTCCTCCTCCTCCTCCCCTCCTCCTCCTCCTCCTCCCCTCCTCCCCCTCCTCCTCCCCCCCTCCTCCTCCTCCTCCTCCTCCTCCTCCTCCTCCTCCTCCCTCCTCCTCCTCCTCCTCCTCCTCCTCCTCCTCCTCCTCCTCCTCCTCCTCCTCCTCCCTCCTCCTCCCCCCCTCCTCCTCCCCCCCTCCTCCTCCTCCTCCTCCTCCCCCTCCTCCTCCTCCTCTCCTCCTCCTCCTCCTCCTCCTCCTCCTCCTCCTCCTCTCCTCCTCCTCCTCCTCCTCCTCCTCCGACGGCACGAGGACTGTACCGGTAGGTTTGCGTCTGTGTCGACCCGCGGCGGGTGCTTGCCAACGGGTACTTTGCCATTCTGCCAACAGAGCCCTCTCGCTCCTCCTCCTCCTCCTCCTCCTCCTCCTCCTCCTCCTCCTCCTCCTCCTCCTCCTCCTCCTCCTCCCTCCTCCCCTCCTCCTCCTCCTCCTCCCCCTCCTCCTCCCCCTCCTCCCCCTCCTCCTCCTCCTCCTCCTCCTCCTCCTCCTCCTCCTCCTCCTCCTCCTCCTCCTCCTCCTCCTCCTCCTCCTCCTCCTCCTCCTCCTCCTCCTCCTCCTCCTCCTCCTCCGCCCGTCCGTTCCCTTTTCCGCCCGCCCGTTCCTCGCCTCACTTCTGTCCTCTTTTTCCCCCAATGCATCGGCGGGCGAGACGTCGCCAAATTGCTGCAGCGACCAACCGATGTTCAAATTCTGACGGGGCGTGCGCTTGAAATGGATTAGTCCGTACGCGCTGCATCCCCATGGCGCCTATTGGTCTCCTCGCGTTCGTAGTTCTCACGTGCGTGTCTCGCTATTTCTACGATTGCCGCGCGCGTCCCTTGATTGTTTCGCCAGCCGGCCGTGCAGTTCACGCGCCGTCAGAAGTCCACGGCGCCCTTCGAACGATTCGCGCGCGACCTGCGCGCGCCGCGCGAACGACCCGAGCGACGCTCGCGCGACACACGCGCGACGCACGCGCGACGCGCGCGCGACGCGCCCCGACCCGCGCGCGACGCACCCCTGCCAGCGCGCGACGCACGAGCGACCCGCGCGACGCACGCGCGACGCACGCGCCACGCGCGCGAAGCAAGCGCGACGCACGCGAGACGCACGCGCGACGCACGCGCGACGCATGCGCGACGCAGTCGCGACTTTGCCCGCCCCTAGCATTTCTCCGAACAGCAATGCGCAACGGCCGTCGGCCCGCCGTGCTTGCGCTGTTCACAAGTGGCGGCGGCTGCGTCCTCCATTGCGCCAGGAAGGGCGGTGCTTGCCCTTGTTCCTCCCCTTTTCCTTCCTCGTCGCCCCTCCTCTTTCGTCATTCCTCCTCCTTCGTCCTCCTTCCTGCCTCGTCCCCCTCTCTCCTCCCCTTCTCCTCCTCCTTTCTACAGGCCTCCCTCTGTCTGTCCCTCCCCCCTCCTCCCTCGTCTTTTTTTTTTTCTCCCCTTGCCGCCCCGCGTCCCTCTTCATTTTTTTCCCCCTTCGGCCCCCCTTCCACGGCCGCGGCGCGTCGCCGCGAGCGGCGCCCCCGCCTTCCGCGAACGGCCCCGCCGCTGGCGGTGGAAGAGGACAGCGACGAGGAGAAAAGGAGAGGGGGGCAGGGGCGCGAGGCGGGCGCGGCGGCAAGGGCGGCCCGGCAGGGAAACGGGGGGGAGAGGGGGGAGGGCGGAGTGGGCGGGCGCTGGCGGTGGTGGTGGTAGTTTTGGCGCTGGCGGCGGTCGCGGCGGCTGTGGCGGCGGCTGCGGGGACCTGCTGGCCTAGCGCCGGGGTGCGTTCAGCAGCATCGCTGCGTTTGTAATGTTTGAGGGACTTGCTGATCTGCCGAGGTAGCCCAGCGGCCGCCTTCTTCTCGCCGAGAGGGCCGCAGCGCGGGCGACTTTCTTTTTCCCGACGGCGACTGGCCTTTTCAGCGGCCGTGGAGCGGGCGACGCGCGTGCGATCCGCCCCGCGGGTGTCCGCCGCGCTGGCGACGCACTCACCAAATTGCCCCCTTGCGAGGGCGACGTGCACGTTCGAGAGGACGGCTGGCCTTTTTCGGCGGCCGACGCACGGGCGGCGCACGGGCCACGCATGCGCGACGCAACTCTTGTCGCGATGGGGGGGGGGTCAGCACGCCGGTCGTCTTACTGGGCCTTAACACTGGGAGGTCTGGACCAAGCGGTTCCCGTTTCCCGCTCCGAGCAGCGCGTCGACTCACGCATCGACCAGCTCACCGCCCCCGCCCCTGGGAGGCCTCGACCAAGCGCTCCCCGACTCCCGTCCCGAGCAGCACGTCGACTCCCGCATCGACCAGCTCATCGACCCCCGAATCACGGGGTGTGACAGGGAGGAGCTTTTTGCATGGACAAGGAATACCACGCGCAGCAGTACCACGCGCAGCAGTACCAGTGTCACCAGCAGCGTCACTGTGACCACCACAGCTGGGACCAGCGCCACGCATAGCAACTGCGCTACTAGCAATTCCACTGTGGCCAGGACGGCCCGGAGTCGCAGCACCAGCACAACCAGCAGCACCCTTCACACCAGCATTAGTGGATCTAGCAGCAAAACCGCACCTTCGATCCCGTCGGCGACAGCCACACCCATTTCCTTGGCGGACATCGTGCTTAGATGCGTGCACCGCCTGGCTTTCTGGCTACCATCACCCCTTCTGCAGTCGCACGCCCCCGCGCCCGCGCCTACACCAGCACCGACGCCATCACCGACGCCAGCACCACCGTCAGCGCCTACGCCTGACCCAACGCCAGCGTCCGCACCGGCACCGACGCCCGCATCGACGCCCCCATCGACACCAACATCAGCGTCGCGTCCTTGCCAGCGCCGACGGCAGCACCGACGCCAGCATCAACGCCTGCGCCAACGCCAGCATGCTGAACTGTGATCCACGAATGCTCTGGCATTTCCGCACGCAGCACCCTCTATCCCACTTCGAGGAATAAACGGCTGTAAAAACGGAGCTAACCTACTCATGCTTTAGTTCATTTAGCGCATCGCATGGGATTGATGTGTACCGCATGCCCCAACACCGTCGCCAACGCTGGGACCAGTGCCAGCGCCTACGTAAGCACCGACGCCAACGCCGGCACCAACGCAACCGTCGACGCCTGCAACAGCGCCGATACCAGCACTACGGTTGCAGCAGCCACGCCAGCGCCTACACCTCACCAGCGCCAGCGCCGACACCAGCACCGACGTCAGCTCTGAGGCAAGCACGAACGCCAGCGCCTGCCCTGGCACCAACGCCAGCGCCTACACCCGCACCAATGCCAGCACCGCCGCCAGCACGAACGCCGACGCGTGCGCCTGCGCCGACGTCCACACCGACACCAGCATCAACTTCGGCGCCTCACCTAAATCTGCGCCGGCGCCAGCGCCGATGTGCCAACGCTGGCGCCTCCTTTGGCAACAACGTCAGCGCCTACAGCAGCTCCCACACCTGCACCAACGCCAGCTCTAACGCCGGCGTTCCCGCCAGCGCCGACACCAGCGCCGTCGCCAGCATCAACGCCTGCGCCTACGCCGGCATCAACGCCAGCTCCGACACGCTAGCTTTTACGCCTGCGCCGAAGCCGGCGCCAGCGCCATCGTCTACACCAGCGCCGTCGCCAGCTCTGCCGCTGGCGCCAACACTTGCACCTGCTACAGCACAATCGCGGATTCCATGAGCTGCACGACGAGTACCACGTGCAACGCGACGAGGCCCGCGAGCTGCGCGGCAGAGACCACGAGCAGCACTGGAATATATCGACAGGCTGGCACCCCCCAAATAGGGCGACGCGCCGGCGTCCACCCCTGGGGTGCGAGAAAACTCGCGCACAGTTTCGACTCCGGCCGAGTCCAGGGCAGACGCCCTCCCACAATCCATCGGTCATTCGGCCAGGACAGCTACAGGCCTGCCAGCCTCAACTGACAGAGAGGATTCCGTGAGCTGCACGACGAGTGCCGCGAGCAGCACGACGGAGACCGCGCCCACGTCGACCGATACGAGCTACAGCGCGACGGGCACCACGAGTTGCACGACAGATGCCATCCGCAGCACGACAGGTGCCAGGAGCAGCACGACGGATACCACGAGCTGCACGACGAGTACCACGCGCAGCACGACGGATCCACCTCCACCTATCGACCTCCCGCGTCCACAAACTCGGCACTTTCACCCCCAGGAGCTAGCACCCAACTCCAATTACACCTCCACCGGGTGACCTCCAACCTCCACCAGTTCCGCACTCTGACCTCTCACATCCAGCATCCGACATCAACGTTCACACCATCACCCCCACCTATCGGCTTTCAACCTCCACCAAACCAGCACAAATACCTGCAACACCCAGCATCAAACATTCCACATACACCTTCACCTATCGACCTCCAACGAACGCCAACGCAGCATTCCGACCTACAGCAACAATTCTCCTGGCTTTGCATGGGCGGGTTCCCGCGCCCCTCCCAGGCCAGCCCAAAGGTGACAGCTCCACTGTGGACCACCCTCCCCCTCCACTCCGACGGCAGCCCCTGCGCCAACGCCTTCGCTCCGACTCCAGCCCCTGCACCAATCTCAACACTGGCACCTATGCCGACACCAATACCAAAGCCCACCCCAGCACCGACGCCAATTAACGACATCCGACGCTTGCTCTCCATCTCCGGCTTCACCTCCACCCGCCCATTCCACCATGCGGGCCGTGCATGCGCACCTCCATCTCAGCTCCGACTCCTGCCCCGACGCCTGCGCCGCTTCCAACTCTACCTTCGCGCGCGGGCTTTATGTCCGGTTTGAGCCCTCAACGGCCGCCGACTCCAGCACACCACCGACTCCAGCTCACCAGCGACTGAATTCGATGCACGACCTGCGCGCAGGGAGTTGAGCTGCTGGACCCACGACGCACCGGTACCACTACCCGCGCCCGTCACTCTACAGCCTCCGCCCTGGCACGGGGACGGCTACCTGAAATACCTGACGCGGCTCCGACGGTCATCATGAGTCGCAGCGCCAAGATGGACAGGGAGGTCTTGACATTGGTGCCGCGGTGCGACACCATGGTGGCGGCGGGGTGAGCCACTCTTCCGCACACTCCCTCCTTGGCGAGGCCTCTTCCTGGTTTCTCCTTCCTCCTCTTGTGGAGTCCGATATCTGCTGCTCTGCGCAGGGGGGGCACGAATTGTCCGCTCCAGCCGGCGCCTGCGGCAGGCTGGGTTCTCACTTCGTTTCTTTGCGTGTTTGTCAACGCGCTGGGCGATCTAGGTGCTTGCACTGGGAACTGCATTGCACGCGTCCTCGCGCGAATAGAGAGGAGATCTGCGCCATGGCAAGGGATGGGAGGGACGGATAGGACGTCAGAGATGACGCGAGCGCACCGAGCTTGCCCTCACCCCCCCCTCCTCCCGCCCCTCTTCCGCGCTCTCCCTCTTTGGGGCCGCTGGGCGCCTCGAGAGGTTCCCCGGGCACTTCCAGAGAACCCCGGGGGACCTCCAGCGACGTCCGGGCGAGGGGCCGAGGGGGGTTCGCGGCATCGTTCGCGGGCATCGTCCGTGGGCCAGCGGGCCCCCCCGGCGCACCTCGGGCTGCGTCTGGCGCTGTCGGGGCTCCGTGGGAGGGGAGGCGGGGGATGTTTATGGGTGGTGGGATAAGGGTAGGGGTGGGTGGGGGGGAAGTTAGGCTAGGCGCGCTCGCGCCATATCTGACATCCCATCCGTGGCTCTCGCCTTAGCGCCGCGCGAATTCGTTTCAAAAGTGCGCGAGGGCTTTTGATGGAGGGCGGGTGGTAATCAACATGTGGTTCTCGCCGTAGCGCCGCATGCATATGTGTTAAAAGTGCACAACAGTTCCGGCGCGGTTAGGATTGTCAGGGCACAACAGTCGCGTTGAGTCACTCGCGGGACCGTCTTGCGAGTGGTGCGTTCAAGTCCGTCCCAAGAATGATCTTCTGGCACGATTCAGGGTCGGCGCAACGCAACGCTTCTATGTATGTATGCAGTATGTATGCATGTATGTATGTATGTATGAATGTATGCATATATGTATATACACACAAGACTGCAGTGGCGCTTCGCGCCATGCTCCTTGGTCCTTGAAGTTTGGTATGCAGGCGGAATAACATGGAGGTCAAACCGACAATTTCGCGATAATTCCTTGTTGCCTTTTCCGGCATCGCCGCTATGATAATGTTATTCGTCATCCTTCCTCCATGTTTCTTTTTTTTTCATTTTCGCCATACCCTGCGCATTCTCCCAATCCTCTTCAGCTCTTTTTTGCGGAGGCTCCTCCTGGGAGAGCCTCTGGGGGCCTCACAAAAGTTGTGACAGGCTTTCTTACGGCCTTCTGGAGGCCTCCTGGGCGTATTCTGGGGGCCTCTGGGGGCTTCCTCGGGCCGCCGTGCCTCCAACCGCGGTTTCCTTGAACGACCGGGTCACGATTTGGAATGCTTCGGAGGCTGTCTTGGGGCCATCTTGGGTTGCCACGGGGCTCTCTGAGGGCCGTCTTGGACCCGTGTTGTGCCGTTGGGGCTCTCTTGGACTGCCTGGAAGCCTTTTCGGATGGTTGTGGGGCGATTTGGGAGCCTCCCAGGCGGCTTCGGACGCCCAGAAGACCGCCGTGTTGGAGCGTCGGGAAACCGAAAAAAGAGACCCCCCTGATCGCCCCAGGTGTGCTGGGAAGGCTTGGCAAAACGCACTGCGAGGCCCGGGGGGCCGCTTCGAGGCCCCTCCGGAAGGCCCCAAAGCCCCAGATCCCGGGAGTCCGTTTTTTTTGGGGGGGGAGGTGAGGGGTTTTCCCCCGTCCGGGCTTGTAAGATATAAGAAGAGGAATATATATATATATATATATATATATATATATATATTTATATATATATATATATATATATATATATATATATATATATATAATATATATATATATATATATAAGACTGCATTGGCGCTGCGCGCCATGCACCTTGGTCTTTTGGCATTCGCACGCTAGCGGAGTGCGAGCGTGCGTACATGCGCACACACATGCGTCTATGAATGCATAGTACATATGTACATTATAGATACGTTTGTATGGATTTGTACATGTATATGCAAATGGTCAGTGTAACTATGTGTGCGCACACACATGCGTATTTCAGGCGGTTTTGGCCTGAGCAGTTGCGCGTATCAACGCGCCACTAAAAGGCGCGAGGGTCTCAGGCAAACGTGGTCAGACTACCATGGGACAGTGCGTCGCCGAGGTCAGTGTTGCGAGGACGTCCCGTGTGAAAATGGCCTGAACACCTCCGCTCATGGGAGGGCATATCCGAAGTCAGCCAGGCGAGGAAATTTCAAGCGAGGAGTGGTCTGAACACCTCTGCTCAGGGCATCCCTGAACTTAGACTTGCGAGAAGTCGCACGCGAAAGTGGCCGAACCACCATGGTGCAAGGCACCTCCGAAGTGAGACGTGCGAGAGCGTCTCAGGCGACAGTGGCTGGAACACATCAACTGAGAGTGTCTCGGGCCCCAGAGGTGCGATGATGTCTCAAGCGAAAACGGCGGCACCGATGCGAAGCAAGGCGCTTCTGAGGTCGGAGTTGCGAGTATATCTCTGGCGAAGCGGATTAAACTACTTTCCGTTATCTCCTCTTCTTCCTTCCCCTTTTCCTTTCCTCCTTCTTTTTTTCCTCCCCTTCCCCCCCCTCCTCCTGCGCCGGGACACCTGCATCGCGCCGGGGCGCGCTCTGTAGCGGGGTTGCTGGGGAACGCCGCAGCGTTCAGCAGTATAACATGGCGAAGTAGTTGTCGGAGCAGCGTTCTTGACCAAAAAAACGGACAATTCAATCGCACATCATACTGTAGCCGGCGTCGGAAGGGAGTTCACCAAAGAACTACTGGCGTTTCCGTCGCTTCTTGGCTGCCGGCATGTACCTATCATCATCTTTATGCGGCGCATCGATCTGGTGTTCCAAGCACAGGCCGCATGAAAGGTCTGATAACGACATAGGAGGCCATTGTGCTTTGGGGCAGAGAGCCGCGAATATGGCGCCCACGAATTCACAACCTGCATTTGCTTTGTCGAATGTAGCCAAATCGAACTCATTGGCCACTTCTGCGGCGCTTGGCAACATGCGCACGAGAACTTCCCAATCTTGCCGCTGCCACACAACCGGTTGACCAGAAATGTGGCGCGCTGCGTCACTCAGGAATCGCAATGTTTTTCCACGGTGATACCCATCGTAGCCCAACAATGGCAGAGTGGCCGACAAGGAGGTGTCCACACGATGTGGTCTCCAATCGGCCCACTGCAATGACGCTACATGTTCAGCGAAACTCTTCAACTCTGAATGCCCTTCAAGGACTTCCAGTGCTTTCTGAACGCCCCCTGTCGGGCGCCTCGTATCCCACAAAGTTTCGCCAATCGCGCACTTCCGTTTGACCTCTAGCAACGTTTTTCGCACCGCAGCCTTAGCGCACACAGCTGGGACATTTTTCGTCGCAATCTGAAGCGGCTTTTTGCGCGAGATCAAATGAAGGCACAAAATCCACAAAATCCATCGCACTGTGTCCATGCCCTTGCGCAGCGTACCATCCACAACTTCAAACAATTGACGACAGTCAGCGCGATGGCTAATTCGGTATGTCACTGGCCCCTCAGGCCGTAAATGATCAACAACCGCATGCATAAGCACGCGTTGTGTTGGCGGATGCATTCCAGACTGCAGCGCGGACTGTGTTGCACGAGTTCCAGGGTCCATTTTGTTGATGTCAGCATCCTTTTGTTTTTGCAATTGAAGCTTCAATGTGTCCAAACGCTTGATTGCAGCATCTTTGCTGGGGCGTTCACTGGTACAATACTCATGCAACTGATTTGCCAATTCTCGGGCATCTGTGGGGCCATACATAGCTTCAGAGATGGACAGTTCTGGACGCTTGTCTGCGCGAGAAGAGCCAGAGCCAGTCGTCCAACAAACACGCCAGTAAGCACGATCTTTTTTCCGCACCAAATGACACATGAAAATTCGCCGGCCCAACGGGCCAGAGGCGTGGGAAGATTTCCGGCACCTATTCAACGCAATTTCTCGTTCGCGCGCGCTGGGCGGCTCTCGGGGTTCCTGGGCGAAAATTACCCCGGGCAGGTCCCAGGGTTGCTTCCGCGCTAGATGCCGGAATTCTTGGGCGCGGCCCCGGGAAGCGCCCGGGAACACCAGGAACGGCCCGTAGGCCGCCAGTGCCGCCCCAACATGGCCCAAGAGATCTTGAAGAGGGCGCGTAAACGGTTCAAGAGGGCTTCGAAGTCAGTCCCAAAGGGGCACCACAACGGCACAGGAAGCACCCAAAACAGCTCCAACAGAGAGCCGAAACAGAGCATTCACAGGGACATTTCGAGCTTCGGCCTCAAGATGCCCCCCAAAGGGTCCAGGAGGGTTTCAAAATGCCAGAAAAAGCTCCAAGATGCCCTCAAGAGGTTTCTCAGAGGCTCTCAAAGAGTGTCACCAAAGAGCCCCCCCCAAGCTCCAAGAGGCCCCCCCCCCCCAAAAAAAAAAACGAGGACCCGAAAGAAACGCGGCGATGCGAAACGGGCCGGCGGAAGGAGCGAAGCGATGATTGACGAATCTTGCAGGAAAGGCCGGCGTGGCCGCGAGCGAACTTGGGGCGGAGGCTCGGGGCTCGGACTTTGAGCCACGTCTGAGCTAAAACGGCTACGGATCCCCTCGTCCTGTGGCAGTTGGTGCAGCCGGGCGGCCGCGTGTCTGTAAACGGAAGGGCCCGTAGAGTCACGCATCCCGACGGGGAGGGCCGCACTGCCTGACCTCACGCGGGTGCTCACGCGCCGTTACGCGGGCAGCTGTGGCGCGGGTTCCGTGCTTTCTGGGATCGGAGGTTTTTCCTTGGAGGTTTGACATCGATTGCCCGAACGTAGCAGGACAGGAATCACAATCGCGTTCTGCAAGTGTGGGAGGACGGGACGGTGACAGGGAGAGGATACAAAGGGAGGGTGGGAATGGGAAGAGGAAGGGGTCGGGATGGGAGGGGGCCGGGGAATGGTCGCATTCGGAGAGGATCTGGACCAGTGCTGCCATTCGAACGCTGCACTCAATCCCACCAGCCCTTTAGATGCAGGTGGTGTTGGGAGTTTTCTCTTCCACCTCCCTTCTTCCCCTTCGAGGAGGGGTGTGCCCCTCCCCTTACCTCCTCCCCCGGACCTGGACGGGGCGCTCCGCGAGCGGTCATCAGAGCGTCCAAGATGGTCAAGATTGCTCCAAGAGCGCCTCGGGGAGCCCAAGATGGTCTCCAAGACGGCTGAAGACAGCCTAAGATGCGTGAGGATGGCTCCGGAGATGCTCCAAGGGGCCCCCAGACTGCCCCAAGACGGCTCCAAGATGGCCTACCTAATAGCTGCCCGAGGAGGCCTCCAATATCGCAAAAGCTTCGAACATCTAAAGAAAACAAATGATTGTTGCTTTTTCGTGTTTTCGCTTTCGATGGCCATCCGAGGCCTCAAGATGACCCCAAGAGGGCCCAAGAGGGCTTCAAGAGCGCCCCACACTTCCCTAGACAGCTCAACTCGCCTGGGCGTCGTTTCTGGATGGGCTTGTGGGGATTTGCGAAGCGTCAAGAATGGGGGTCTCAGTGAGCTCCTGGGTCCTTCGCTGAGTTCGCCACGCTGCTTTTTCCAAATGCTCGTGCGGCCGCGATTCCCAACGGAGTTTTCGCGAGGATGTGCGCTGAAACCCAACCGTCCCCGACAGCCTGATGTCCCAAATATCGCGAAAGCCTTGGTCCCCAACAGCGTTTCCGAACAGATGTCTGAATCGTGTCCCCGTCAGTCTCTATCAATTTTGCGAGGGCCTCAATTCCCAACAACTTTTCCTAAAGCTGCCCGAAAACGCGGCCCCCAAAGGCCGGTTCCGAGACGTACGTTCATCTCCAAGTCGAAAACGTGGGTGCCCAACACCGTGTACCACAGTACGGAGACTGGTGTGCCCAAGCAAGAGGTCGATGTTGATCGAGAAGTTCGCTGCCCAACAGCGACGAATGGACGTGGTGGAAAAGCACTGGCCCCAAACGGCTTCCACCTGCAGCCCCAATGAGGTCGTTCAGGTGCGGGCGGAGGCAGCAGTAGCAAGGGAGGAGAAAAGGAGGAAAGGAGGAAACGGGAAAGGGGAGGGGGCAGATGGGGAGGAAGCAGCGGAAGTGATTCAGGAATAAGCCTGAGAGAGGAGCTATGTCTTAGCATCGCTGGTCGAGACAGGAAAACCTCGGTTCCCAGCAACGTTTTTCCTTTTTGCTGAAGTGCGGTGCTCTGCAGCCTGTGCATTTCGAGAACGTGGGTGCCAACAGCGTGAACCACAATAAGCAAACCGGTATGCCCAAGAGTAAAGCCGAAGTGTATAAAGAATCTCGTTGCCCAACAGCGGCGTGGAGAATTGTGGGAAAGCATCGGCTTCCAACGGGTTTTACACGGAGTACTTGTATTGTCCCCCCGATGCGGGTGGAGGGAGCGGAAGCAAGGGGAGGGGAGAAGGAGGGAGGAGGGAAAGGGAAAGGGAAGGGGAAAGGGACGGATGGTGAGGGGGCAATGGATGGGAGTTTGGGAAGACGCTCGAGAGAACATCGTTTGTTTCAACTTCTCAGTCAAAGGTTGTGAAGCCTCGGTTCCCAACAGCGTTTGTCGTATTCGGTGAATTGCGGTTCCAACCGCGTGTGCGTTTCGAAAACCTGTGTGCTCTACTGTGCGCGCCACTGTGCGAAAGTTTTGGCTCCCAACAATAATCGCGCTGGGTTCTGAGAAAGATTCGAGGCATGCTCGGGTTGCGGCAAATCAATATTGGATCGTGGCTAAGTTTTTGTCTGGGGCGTCGGCGTGAGCCGGGGCATGTTTCATCGTGTCTGCACTGCCGGTAAGCGTCGGTCGTTCCTGGCATGGCAACGCTGAGCAGTCAACGGATAGGATGTCGCAGCCCCAGGAACGCTCGCGGAACGCGCTCCTCGGGAATGATTGAAAAACCCATGTCGCGGGCATCGTGCGCGCCTGCGCGCCGAGTGCCGAGTGTGGTTCCCGTGGAGCGCGCCGGGCGCTTGCACACAGCGCTGCCCGGCACGGCCGCCGCAGGGTGCTTCCTTGCAGCGGGCGTTGCTGACGCCAGTCGAAGTTCGCGACCGTCATGTACGCCGATTGGGCTGCGGCCAAGGTGTCAATGTTCTTGCGGATGTCCACTGGCATGGCTGGATCGATGATCACCCCTGGTTATGAAGGGTTGACCCGGTAAGTGCATGCAAGCCGGTTCAGTCGTCAACGGGGGGGGTGTTAGTGGCGGAACGCTTCCGCCGTCATTCATCGTTCCAGGGGGGTCCATCTCGATCGGACCCCTCGTCATTTCTCCCAAGTG
>CAUYUJ010010480.1:15330-35330 GCA_963575745.1 Prorocentrum cordatum | reverse complement strand
GATGACGAGCATGCCGATGATGCTGCTGATGACGATGCCGATGATGACGACAATGACGATGCTGACGGTGATGATGATGATGCGGCTGACGATGACGATGATGATAAAGATTATGGTGCCGCTGCTGGTGCTGCTGCTGCTGGTGCTGCTGCTGGTGCCGCTGCTGGTGGTGGTGCTGCTGCTGCTGGTGCTGCTGCTGTTGCTGGTACTGCTGCTGCTGGTCCTGCTGCTGGTCGTGTTGCTGCTGGTGCTCCTGCTGCTTTTGTTGGTGCTGCTGCTGGTCCTGCCGCTGCTGCTGCTGGCGTTGCTGCTGCTGGGGCTGATGCCTCTGCTGCTGGTGTTGCTGCTGGTACTGCTGCTGGTGCTGCTGCTGCTTCTGATGGTGCTGCTGATGGTGCTGCTGCTGGTGATGCGCGGCAAATTTTACCGGATATTCAGTATATTCATCATTTCCGGGGTGAACTGCGACATATTCAGGGCGGGCAGAAGGGCCAGAGGCCTCTCGAGGCCTCTTGGGGCGTCTTGGGGGTCTCTTGGCGGTATCAGAGATCTCTTCGGGCGTCTTGGATGCCTCTGGGGGGGCGCGTTGCGTGCATCTGGGGGCCTTTGGGGGCCTCTTGGGGGCCGCTTGGGGGCCTCTTGGGGGCCTCTGGGGGGCCTCGTGCGGCCTCGTGGGCGCCTCTTGGGGCCATATTGGGGCTCTCTTGGAGCCTTCTTGGACGATATCGAACAAAGTGGTGCTGCTGCTAGTGCTGCTGCTGCTGCTGCTGCTAGTCCTGCTGCTGGTGCTGCTGTTGCTGGCGCTGCTACTGGTAATGCTGCCGGTGCCTTTGGTGCTTTTGGTGCCGCTGGAGCAGGTTAAGGGGAATAGCCGATAATTGTTCAGGGAAGAGACGATGTTCAGGCGAGTTGCCTTGGTCAGGGACGCGTGGCAGCATGCAGCGTGACAACGAGGGGGCATTCGTTACTTGGGGAAAAGGGGAACCCGACGGGCAGCTGGGCTTCGGGTCCTTCTTGGAGGCCATGGGCCTCGGGGCATTTTTGGAGGCCTCTTTAGGCTTCTTGGGGCTCTCTTGAGGCCCTCTTGGGGCGCTCTTGGGGCCCTCTTGGAGGCGTTGAGGGCACTCTTCAGGCGCTCAGGGCCGAGAAGAATGCAACACCATTCAACAGTTTCAGAAACAAGTAGCCTCTACGGGCATTGCTGGAGGCTCCTTTGGAGACCTCTCGGCTCTCGGGGGGGCTGCGATCTGCGAAGCTGTCGTCACTTTCGTGGGCTCCTGGGGGACCCAGCGGAATGGTGTGTTACGCACATCCAGAGTCATAGCGTTCATGGCTTGTGGCAAAGCGTCCATAGCGACGTTGCTTTTTCATCGTGATTATTCACCTGATGCTTTGCTTGACTTCTGGCGTTCATAGCGTTCATGGCAACTTTGCTTGATTATTCACCTGATGCTTTGGTTGAGTTCCCAATATCAAAGCCGGGTTTGCATTCTGGACATGCCGATAGCCATGTATACGTGTCTTCGTTCTCTTGCACGACGTGTTGATTGAGCTCTCCAAAGGACATATGAATTCGCATTCTTCACATGCAGAGGTTCACCGATACCGCCACCACCATCCCGTTCACCAACACCACCGCCCATAGTGAAACAGCGCGGGCAACAACGGAAGCGAAAAGGCAGGAATGCAACAATACATAGATTTTCCGGAAGTGCTCAAGCCATGATGGCCTCTTGGGGGGTCAATGGAGGGCTCGGAAGGCAATTGTAGACGCTTCGCGTAACCCCACCAGCCCATCCAGAAACGCCGTCCAGGCGAGTTGAGGTGATCAGGGAAGTGGCGGCATACAGAGAAACAAAGGGCGGGAGAAACCGTCGTACCCCAAGAGGTGGAGGATGGAGGAGGAATCGGAGGAGGTCTTCGGTTTCTTCGAACCGGGCCCTCCTGGGGTCTTCTTGGGGCCTTCTTGGGGACTTCTTGGGGACCAATTGGGAGGTGTTGGGGTCCTCTTGGGGCTCTTCTGGTAGGTTTCGGGCCTCTTTCCGTCCCGCGTCAGCATTTTCCAACGCGCCTGTGGCCCGCAAGGACCAAGACAACCCAAGAGGGCCTCAAGACGGTCCAAGAGGCGCCCAAGACAACCCAAGAGGGCCCCAAGATGGTCCCAAGAGGGGCCCAAGAGGGGGACCACGAACCGAAAAATCAAGCCTTCCGCCCCGAGAGGGCTCCAGGAGGCCACAAGAGGGCCCCAAGAGGCCTTCAGAAACCCCCAAAAGACCCCCAAGAGGCCCCAATAGACCCCCAAGAACCCCAAAAGAAGCCCCACAACGGCCCCCAAGAGGCTTCAAACCTTGATCCAAGAAGCCCCCGAGAGGTTTACCACGAGATCCTAACGAACATTCAAGAGGCCTGCGACCCACCACCCATGGTGTTGCTGCTTCTGATGGTGCTGCTGCTGCTTCTGATGGTGCTGCCGTCGGCGGCATATTCTAAGGTACCCGCTCCATAGAAAAAACAGACCGTCGTCCGTTTTGGGGCATGTGGGTGCTGGTGCTGGTACTGGACAACTTGGTGCTGGTGCTGTTGTTGGTGCTGGTGCTGGTGCTGCCAGTGCTGCTGCTACCTGTTGTTCCTATATGCTGCTGCTGCTGATGGTGATGTTGCTGGCGCTGCTGCTGTAGGGGCTGCTGCTGCTGCAGTTGCCGGTGTTGCTGCTTCTGCTGTTGGTGGTGGTACTGTTGTTGGTGATCTTTCGGGTGCCCTGACGGTGTTGCTGCTGACAGTGCTGCTGCTGGTGCTGCTGGTGCCGCTGCTGGTGGTGTTGCTGCTGCTGCTGGTGCTGCTGCTGCTGGTCCTGCTGCTGCTGCTGGTCCTGGTGCTGGTCGTGCTGCTGTTGGTGCTCCTGCTGCTTTTGTTGGTGCTGGTGCTGGTCCTGCCGCTGCTGCTGCTGGTGCTGCTGCTGGGGCTGCTGCCTCTGCTGCTGGTGCTGCTGATGGTGCTGGTGCTGCTGGTGCTGCTGCTGCTTCTGATGGTGCTGCTGATTGTGCTGGTGCTGCTGCTGGTGTGGGGCCCTTGAAGGTCCTGCTGCTACTGCTGCTGCTGCTGTTGATGGTGTCGGTGCTGCTGCTATTGTTGCTGATGGGCCCTCCTGGGGCCTTCTTGGGGACCAATTGGGAGGTGTTGGGGTCCTCTTGGGGCTCTTTTGGTAGGTTTCGGGCCTCTTTCCGTCCCGCGTCAGCATTTTCCAACGCGCCTGTGGCCCGCAAGGCTGGCGACATTGGCACGTGTGGCCCATGTTCCCATGGGTCGGACGAAACGCGGCACAGTTTACCGGATATTCCGTATAGTCATCATGTCCGGGGTAAACGGCGACGTTGATCGTTTCATCGTTCATGTTTGGAATGTCGGACGGCTTTGGTACATCACGGTATTGACGCTCCATACCATAGCATATATAATATATATAATATATATAATATATATAATATATATATATATATGATGTATTGACGCTTCGCGTATCTCAAGCAGCCCATCCAGAAAGGATGTCCATGAGAGCCGACGTGACAAGGGAGGAAGCAACACAATGAAACAGCGCGGGCCACATGGGTGACTTGAGAGATCTCTGGGAGCAACCTGCTGGTGCTGCTGCTGGTGTTTCTGTTGTCGTTGCTGCTGCTGGTATCGTTGATCTTGGTGCTGCTGCAGCTGGTACTAATATGTGATAGTGCTGCTGGTGCTGGTGCAGGTGCTGGTGGTGCTGCCACTGATGCTGCGGTTGCTGCTGATGATGTTGATGCTGCTCATGCTGCTGCTCGTGGTGGTGCTGGTGATGGCGGTGTTCCTGGTGCTGTTGATGGTGGTGGTGCTGCTGCTGCTGGTGATGCTGGTGTTGGGTCAGAACGGGGCGGTGAGCCAACTCGCCCCCACTAGAACTGAGGGCGCGCACCCCTTGAACCACTACGCTATTATCAGAGCCATGTCTTACCACCCTCATCCTCATTTTCTCCATAGCCGTTTTGGCTCAAAGGGAGGCTCTGCGGCCGCGGCCTCCCTGGAAGGCCGGGCCGCCAGGCTGCCCGGGCGCGCAGCTTCGAGCAGCTCCAGCTTGAACAGTTCTCTCTTCGAGCAGCTCCAGCTGCTTTGAACATGCCCCGTCACCCAGATGGAGCAGCTTCGAGCAGCGCCAGCTCGAACAGTTCTCTCTTCGAGAGCAGCAGGAGGGAGGAGGGGGACGACGCCAGCCTCGCGTCCCTGGCGGCACCAAGAAGTAAGGCGGCTGCTTCGCCGGAGGCACAGCCGCCACCAGAGGCCTCGACTGCAGCCGCTCCACCTGCGACACCGCCGGTCGCTCCAGCCACGACGCTGCCAGCAGCACCACAGAAGTGCATCGTGTCAAAGTGCGGCTTTGGCCTCTTTGCCACGGTGTGGAACGAATATCTCGGAGGCTGGACCTGCACTTGCCGCGGGCGCGGCCACGTCTTAGTTTGGGCCGAAGACCGCTGGCGCCGCGCAGGAACCTCAACAGCTCTAGGGCCCAGCGGGAGCTCCGGGCGCCAGCAGCAGGCGCAACGGGCGCAGTATCAGCCCCAGGCGCCAGCTGCACGCGCAGCAGGCGCAGCAGCAAGTCCTGGAGGAGCCCCGGGCCCAGCAGCAAGCGCCGCAGCAGGCGCAGCCACAGGCGCCAATGCAGGAGATCGCCAACGGCCCTGCGGACAGAACGACATGAGGAGGGTGGTGCCGACATCGTTGGTTGAATCCCTGGCGGACGCCAAGGCGGACGCCCGCGTGGCCGCGCAACAAGCGAGGCAGCTTAAGCAGGAGATCGCCACGAAGCAGTCTGCGGTCACCGACCTCGAGCAGAAGCTCGGCAAGCAGAAGGAGAAGGCGTCCACGGCGGTCGCCGCGATGAGGAACGCGCTGACGGATTCCACCAAGACGAAAGAGGAGCTCAAGCGGGCACAGCAGAGGCTCGCCGCGGAGCACGAGAGGGCGCAGAAGGTTCGGGCCGGACGAAGGGACGGGGCTGAGACACGGGGGGGGGGGGAGGTTACGACAAGTCCCGCATGCGATGCCGCTGGTTGCGGCCACGCCGCTGGGCATATTTCTCGATGCATGGTCGCTCCCAGCGCTGGACGAGTTGTTTCGCTACCCCCCCCCCCGCGCCATCCCACTTTCGTCCAGCCCGAAAGGCCGAGAACGACACGGCGGGGAATGCGAGGAAGGCCGCGCGCATAGAGCGCGTGAATGTCGAGCTGGCCCGAGCTCTGGGCGACGCCCAAGACAGGGTAAAGGAGCAGGAGCAGCACTTGCGCCAGGCGCAAGTCGACTGCGAGTTGCAAAAAGTGTGGGCGATGAAGCACGAGAAAGACGCCAACGAAGCGCGCCAGGAGATAGCCGCCGTCATGGACGAGAAGGCGCGGGCAGAGGCGACCGCCGTGGACGCTCAGAGGAGGATTCTGGAGCTAGAGAGCAAGCTGGCGCAGCAACAGCAGCAGCAGCAGCCGCCGCCGCCGCCGCAGCAGCAGCAGCCGCAGCCGCGGGCGGGCACCGACGACTGGGAGTCCCTGCTGGACGGCCTCGTGGAAGGGACAGCCGCCGAGGTAGGCGCGGCCGCAGAGGACGGCGCGGGAGAGAAGGCCGACGCCGGCATCGAGGAAGCCGCGGCCGCCGAGGAAGAGGAGACCGCCGAGGAAGGCGCGGCCGCCGAGGAAGAGGAGGCCGGCGAGGAAGGCGAGGCGAGGGAGCGAGGAGGGGAGGAGGAGAAGGCCGCCGAGGAAGGCGCGGCCGCAGACGAAGACGACGAGTACGCGCGGATTGCGAAGAAACGTTACAAGACGCCCGAGGAGAAGGAGTTCGTGTGGAACCGCAGGAAGGACGATTCCATCGCAGACAAGCAGGTGAAGTACGTGAATGGGGTGGCTGAGGAGTGGCTCGTCCAATGCCGACATTGCCGCGCCTGGGGCAAGCAGGTGGAGTGGTCCTTCCAGAACCATGACAACCACGTGAAGCTCCATTGCTCAGCTGCGAAGAGGCACAGACAGGGCGAGTCCACTGCGAAGGCGGGTTCCCTGGAGGCTTTCTTCGGGAGGCCGTGTAAGAAGATCAAGGTAGAGGCGGTTGATGCATCCCCGCTACCACCTTCATCAGAGAGCCCCACCGCTTCGCAGGTGCGCCCACCATGCGCCGGCGTCGCGCCCTGGGCGATCCTGGCCCAGGTGAAGGTAGACGCTGCTCTGCAGGCCGAGTTCGAAAGCTCTTGCAGCGCTGGCGGCGCTCCCGTTCTGGCGCAATTTTGGGACCTGCTGTCGTCCACGTGCGTCCAGTACTTCAAGGCTGCTGCGGTCAGCGACCAGCGGGAGGGCGGGTCGCGCTCCCTCAGGGCGATCAGGGGCTGCGGTGACCGCCCGGCGCTCTCGCGGGCGAGCGAAGTGAAGGGGCATCTATCCGATCCTCAGATGGCCCTCGTGCACGCCGAGCTCGTGGCGCCTTTTGTCTACACATGCGCCGCATGTTCAGGGCTGGAGCGCAGCATGATGAAGGAGCTCAAGGGCTGCCTCAAGAACATCATCTCGGGCCGCGTACTCTGCGAGTGCCTGGGCGGCATCGAAATGCACCACGAGAAGATTCACCGCGCCATCAAGCACATGCACCCGAAGAACGTCCCCATGATCACGGAGGGGCCCCTGTCCCGACTGCGGGCCATTTCTGCGGCAAAGCTGGACTACCTTCTGTTTAAGAGGGACGACGCGGCATTGCTGGGGTCAGCGGTCTCCAGCTCGGACGTTCAGATGCTGCGGAACCTGCGGACGCTCATACTCACGAACCAGGGGAAGGTGCAGCAGTCCGCGATCAAGGGCTCGTTGAAAGCCTACGTCTGCCGGTCCATGCGGTTCGCGCGTGGCAAGGGGTTGCAGAACATGCAGTACGAGGCTGCTTTTCGAAATTATGCGGTGGTCAAATGGATCGGCGGCGCCGCTGGCTACCAGTTCGACAGGGCGAATTTTTTTGATCTCGCCGCGCCGCACGAGCGCACGTGCCAGAGGGAGTACCAGGCAGCCCTGAAGGACGCCGGCACGTGCAATTTCCTGGACCATTCGCGCGCCAACCTGGTGTCGTCCATGCGCCGCATCCTCGTGGCCATCAAGGCGCGCGGCTGCAGCGACGCGGTCCTGGTCGCCGACGAATTGCACAACCTCGCCACGCTGCGATGGGACCCGTCGCTCCAGAAGTATCTGGGCCTGAGCAGAAAGCACGTGATGCTGGACGCCAAGGGCTTCGAGGCGGCGAGCGCCGAGAAGAGAATGCCAGCCCTGGCGACCAAGACAAAGTTCATCGGAGTAGTGGGGCTGGGGGACGCGCCGCTCTACGTCCTCTTGCAGCGGCCTGGCGACGCCGACTCGAAGGAAGAGTGCGACCTCAACATGTCCGTCGTGTCCGTCGCGGAGGAGGTCGCCGCGGAGGTCGGCGTCGGAGTGGTCGGGATGCTCTTCGACGGCATCTCGAAGGAGAAGGACACGGTCGTCTCCTTGTTCCTGGGCAACAGGATGCTCGGCGGTCTGGACCCGAAGCACCAGTTCAAGTGCTTGCGGACTTCGGGGAGAGAAAATGCACCCCCACCCCCCCCTGGCCCCCCTTCCTCCGCGTTGGGGCTGAGCCAGAGAGGTTCGAAACTGATTTGGGGGACGTCTCGCAAAATCCACCCAAAACGTATACCCCGCCCCGGCTTGCCCCCCCCCCCCGCCCCCTCTGCGGAGGGGGGGCGGGTGGGGGCGGGGGTGCCCGCGGGCTCCCTTAGGAGCGCTTGTGCGTTCGGGGGCACCGCGCCGCCCGCGGGCGGGTTCCTGGTGGTGAACATGGAGTGCTTCGACGCCCTGGGCGCGAGGCAGGACTGCGTGGTGATCAAGGACACCTTTAAAGCCGGACCCCCTTGAAAGATTCCACCGATCGCCAGGCCATAGCCCCGTCTCGCCCTCCAGAGATCTCCAGAGAATCCCTCTTGGGCGGCTCTGGCCTGGCGCGCTGTGGACTCTTTCGAGGTGGCGGCTCACCGACAGGATGCCTTCGCGGACTTTCGGGTCCGGGCCCTGGTGGACGCGCTGCCGCTGTTTGGCACGTTGATGAGCGATGCGGCGCTGGCTCGGCCTACGCACGAAGTGCTCGGAACGTTCTTCTTCTACCTCCAGGTCCTCTTCGGAATGGCTGCCAGTTCTTCCCCGGCGAATGCTCTGGACCGCAGGTCCCGCATCTACATGTCGTTCCACTCGCTCATTTTCTTGACGGGTTGGTCCCTCTGTTCGGTAACCAAGATGAACACGATTCTGTGCTTTGGCCCACTTGGCATGGTGCTAGCGCACGTTCATAGGATCTGGAGATGGGGCACGGGGATGCTCGAGCACATGTTCGGACAGTACCGCACGCGCGGCAACGGGGACCAGCTCTCCGTCCAGGCCCAGTTCCACCTCGCGCAGCGCTTGCAGATCTTCCACATGAAGGCGCACGAGGCTGGCTTCAAGGTGGGCAAGGAGGCGCAGACATACACTTCGACCTGGCAGTCCTACCGCGACGGGGAGCGCGGCGCGGTGGATCTCGGGCCCCCCGCAGATGAGGGCGAGGTGCTCTCGCTGTACAACAAGGCCGCTAAAGATGTGAAGATCATGTTCTTGAAGCTGGGGTGGCGGCAGGATGACCTCCCCCGCCTGTGCCAGGAGTTCCCCACGATGGTGGAGTTGCGGACCGTCCTTGAGAAGGTGCTGAAGGCCCCAGTGCAGGAGGCCGACAAGGCGAAGGTGGACGCGTGGCACCCCTCTGAGCAAGGCCGCCAGAGCAAGCTCGAGCAGTTCGCGAGCGTCTTCCACGATGCGTCGCGCGACCTCGTCAACGGCCATGGACCAGAGCACGCGGCCAGCACCTTCGTCGACGAGTTCGCGCAGGACCCGGACTGTTCTTCGGAGGACGAGGTGGGCAATGAGTTGCCCTCGGACGCCCACGAGGGACTGGAGCTCGTCGTGGACCGCATCAGCAACGCAGTGAGGAAGCCCGTCGGGCCGGCGCTGCTGCAAAGTTTCGCCAGCGTCGCCAAGGACCTCTGCGGCGCGCTCCCGAGGGAGAAGCACAAGGGGATCGCCAATCGCCGCACGATCATGGAGCGCTTGCAGCTCACGGTGCCACGAAGCTCTGATGGGGCGGCGCAGGCGTCCCTCGTCGATGTCGCGATCTACTCGCCCAAGGAGCGCTCCTTCGGTCGAGTCGTCCTTCCCTACCGGAGAACCAACCGGAATTTCTTGGTCGAGTTGCTGACCGATGTCTCGCACGGCAAACGGATGAAGGAGCTGCAACGCCGCTCGAACGTGGACGCGCGCATCACATACGAGCTCATCGACTTCTCTTCCTCGCACAAGCAGGGTGGCACGACAACTTGGGCGTTGGCGGCTCCCAGGAAGAAGGGCGCGGCGCGGGTGCTGTCCGAGGTGTCGTCCGATCTCTACTTCGTTCCTGGCGAGAACATGTTCCTGGTCAACATGTTCAGCGACTGGGGCAAGACCGACGGCGATTTGGTAGCTTTGCATGCCAACGTGCGCGAGTTCCTCGAGTCCGAGTGCGCCCTGGGCTTGGAGGAAAAAGCGCTGGCCGACGCGAGACGGAGCTCAGCGATCCTGCACGGATTGAGCGTCTTGTCGACGTACGCCCCCCGGGTGACGATGGCGATTTTCAGGTCGAGTGAATTGGCGCCCACCCTCCGCAAGCTGGGCAAGGCCGGCTCCGCTGACATTGCAGAGCTCGTGAAGAAGTTGGTCGGCGCGTATGCTGCGGCGAGGAAAGATCAGGATTGGCCAGCCACGGGCCGCGGGTGAGGGCGCGGCTCGGGGCGAGGGCTTCGGTTTAGGACACCGTTCCTCTTCGCGTCGTCTTTCGGCGCGAGCGTTGCCTAGTGCGATGGTGCACTGGACATGTGCAGGGCGATTTCGCGAGGAACGGTCGCGGCAGCATTGTATCGAAGTAATGTTGAGACCATGAGTGCCACACCCGCCTCCTCCTACTGCTCCCTCTCGGGTTCGTGCCTTCGTGCTGCTGCGCGGTGCTGTTGCAGTTATTATTTGCTCTCTCCGTCTTGGGATTGGCCAGCTTGGTCGCATCGTCGTCGCCGCCGCCGTCGTCGTCGCTTGTCGGATTGTACGTGTATGGTTGTTTGAGCTTCCACGGTGCAGAGTTGCGTTTCCCGTACGTTCCGATTCTCACGGTTACATATTGCGACGTTGGCTCATAGTTCAGTCCGGGCATTGCGCTGTATATCGTGCGTCAGCAGCACCGCCGATGCAATCGGGTTGCGGCATGGACAGCCACATGGTAATGCACAACGCTTCGCGAGCCCCGCCGATTTCACACTTAGCGACCACCCCACGGCGTCCACCCCCGTAGCGTCCACCCCCACACCGTCCACCCCCATGGCGTTGGTCCCCATAGCGTCCACCCCAAATAACGCTCACCCCATAGCGTCCGGCCCCGTTGCATCCAGTCCAACAGCGTCCATTAACACAACGTTGACCCCCATAGCGTCCACAACCATAGCGTTTACCCCCATAGCGGACACCCCCACAAAGCTGGCCCCCATAGCGTCAGCCCCAATAACGCCCACCCCATTGCGTCCGACCCATCGTGGTGGTGGTGGTGATCGTGGTCGTGGTCGTGGTGATGGTCGTGGTCGTGGCGGTCATGGTGGTGGTGGTCGTGGTGGTGGTGGTCGTGGTGGTGGCGGTCGTGGTGGTCGTGGTGGTCGCGGTGGTCGCGGTGGTCGTCGTGGTGGTCGTCGTGGTGGTCGTCGTGGTGGTCGTGGTGGTGGTCGTGGTGGTGGTCGTGGTGGTGGTCGTGGTGGTGGTCGTGGTTGGGGGTCGTGGTGGCGGTCGTGGTGGCGGTCGCGTCCGCCCGCACAGTGGTGGTCGTGGTGGTGGTGGTCGTGTTGGTGGTGGTGGTCGTGGTGGGGGTGGTGGTCGTCGTGCTGGTCGTCGTGGTGGTCGTGGTGGTGGTTGTTGTGATGGTGGTGGTCCTGGTGGTGGTGGTGGTCGTCGTCGTCGTGCTGGTCGTCGTGCTGGTCGTCGTGCTGGTGGTCGTGGTGGGGGTCGTGGTCGTGGTCGTGGTGGGAAAGTGGTGCTCGGATGTGCTCGGGGTTGTGGTGGTGGGGCTGGTGGTGGTCGTGGTCGTGGTCGTCTTGCTCGTGGTGGTCGTGTTGGTCGTGCTGGCGGAGGTCGTGGTGGTGAGGCTCGTGGTGGTGGTCGTGGTGGTGGCGGTCGTGGTGGTGGTCGTGGTGGTGGCGGTCGTGGTGGTGGTCGTGGTGGTCGTGGTGGTGGTGGTGGTGGTCGTGGTGAAGGCCGTGGTGGCGGTCGTGGTGGTGGTCGTGGTGGTGGTCGTGGTGGAGGTGGTGGTGGTCGTCGTGGCCGTCGTGGTCGTGGGGGTGATCGTGGTGGTGGTCGGGGTCGTGGTGGTGGTCGTTGGGGTGGTGGTGGTGGTCGTGGTGATGATCGTGGTGGTTGTGGTGGTCGTGGTGGTGGTTGTGGTGGTGGTCGTGGTGGTGGTCGTGGCGGTGGCCGTGGTCGTGGTGGTGGTCGCAGTGGGTCGACAGCGGCTCGGCCCCCGAGCCCGAGCCCGAGCCCGGGCCCGAGCCCGAGTCCGAGCCCGAGCCCGAGCCCGAGCCCGAGCCCGAGCGCGTGCCGAGCCCGAGCCCGAGCCAGAACCCGACCCCGATCCCGACCCCGACCCGAGCCCGAGCCCGAGCCCGAGCCACATGGTAATGCACAACGCTTCGCGAGCCCCGCCAACACATCCATCGCCGATTTCACACTTAGCGACCACCCCACGGCGTCCACCCCCGTAGCGTCCACCCCCACACCGTCCACCCCCATGGCGTTGGTCCCCGTAGCGTCCACCCCAAATAACGCTCACCCCATAGCGTCCGGCCCCGTTGCATCCAGTCCAACAGCGTTTATTAACACAACGTTGACCCCCATAGCGTGCACCACCATAGCGTTTACCCCATAGCGGACACCCCCACAAAGCTGGCCCCCATAGCGTCAGCCCCAATAACGCCCACCCCATTGCGTCCGACCCATCGTGGTGGTGGTGGTGATCGTGATCGTGGTCGTGGTCGTGGTGATGGTCGTGGTCGTGGCGGTCATGGTGGTCGTGGTGGTGGTGGTCGTGGTGGTGGCACGATTTATGTACAGAAAACCGAGAGCACTTCTCAAGATGACTCGAACAATACGAATGGGTTCGCGAACCTTGCTCGGGGAGAAGGCCGATTTCAGAGCTCTTGATGCAACAGACGAACGCGCCTGATAATTCTCAATCGATTTCTGTTAGTATGAGCTCTGTGGCTGCCCTATAGATCGAGTTAAGTACGAAAAACCGAGAGCGTCTGCTACAATGACTCGAATAATACGAATAGGTTTGCGACCCTAGCTCGGCTAGCAGACCGAGTTCAGACCTCTGGATTCAACAGGCGAACGCGCCTGATCATTCTGAACGCATTAGCTGTGCTGACCAGCTCTGTAGGTGTCCTGGAGCTCGAGTTATCTTGAGAAAACCGACAGTGCCTATCAAGATGACTCGAAACGGTCGTTCCCGCCCGTGTGCTTTTTGGCCTTCAAAGTTACCCGATCGAGCTGAGATCAAGATGGCGAGCGGGAATGTGGTGGTCGTGGTGGTCGCGGTGGTCGTCGTGGTGGTCGTCGTGGTGGTCGTCGTGGTGGTCGTCGTGGTGGTCGTGGTGGTGGTCGTGGTGGTGGTCGTGGTGGTGGTCGTGGTTGGGGGTCGTGATGGCGGTCGTGGTGGGGGTCGTGTCCAACCTCACAGTGGTGGTCGTGGTGGTGGTGGTCGTGTTGGTGGTGATGGTCGTGGTGGAGGTGGTGGTCGTCGTGCTGGTCGTCGTGGTGGTCGTGGTGGTGGTTGTTGTGATGGTGGTGGTCCTGGTGGTGGTGGTCGTCGTCGTCGTCGTCGTGCTGGTCGTCGTGGTGGGGGTCGTGGTCGTGGTGGGAAAGTGGTGCTCGGATGTGCTCGGGGTTGTGGTGCTGGGGGTGGTGGTGGGGCTGGTGGTGGTCGTGGTCGTGGTCGTCTTGCTCGTGGTGGTCGTGCTGGTGGAGGTCGTGGTGGTGAGGCTCGTGGTGGTGGTCGTGGTGGTGGCGGTCGTGGTGGTGGTCGTGGTGGTCGTGGTGGTGGTGGTCGTGGTGAAGGCCGTGGTGGTGGTCGTGGTGGAGGTGGTGGTGGTCGTCGTGGTCGTGGGGGTGGTCGTGGTGGTGGTCGTGGGGGTGGTGGTGGTGGTCGTGGTGGGGTCGTGGTTATGATCGTGGTGGTTGTGGTGGTCGTGGTGGTGGTCGTGGTGGTGGTCGTGGCGGTGGCCGTGGTCGTGGTGGTGGTCGCAGTGGGTCGACGTGGCCCAGCGCCTCGGCCCCCGAGCCTGAGCCCGGGCCCGAGCCCGAGCCCGAGTCCGAGCCCGAGCCCGAGCTCGAGCCCGAGCGCGAGCGCGTGCCGAGCCCGAACCCGAGTCCGAGCGCGAGCCCGAGCCCGAGCGCGAGCTCGAGCGCGTGCCGAGCCCGAACCCGACCCCGACCCTGACCCCGACCCGAGCCCGAGCGCGAGCCCGAGCCCGAGTCCGAGCGAGCCTGAGCCCGAGCTCGAGTCCGCGTCCCGAGCCCGAGCCTCGAGCCCGAGCCTGAGCCGGAGCCCCACGCCCCAGCCCGAGCCCCGAGCTCCGCGCCCTGAGTCCGAGCCTGAGCTTCGAGCCCACAGCCCCCCAAGTCCGAGCCCCCAGCCCGGGCTCGAATCCGAGCCCCCAGGTCCGAGCCCGAGCCCGCGCGCGAGTCCGAGCCCGAGCTCCGGGGAGCCGAGCCCGAAGGCCATAGCAAAATATTTTTTCTAATAATTTAAGAAAAAATATTTTTTCACAGAAAACGCACGCGGCCAGCCAAGATGTTATAGGAAATGAAGTTAAATGTTCTGCGTGCGAATCTGATGTGTATTCTACGTTCAGTTGTGCGTGTGAGCCAGTCGGCGCCTGTTTGCATAAGCGTGTGAATTCGAGTTTGTCATTTAAATGTTTTCGCGTCCTCTGTGTGCTCTCTGTGTTGTTGTGTCCTATTCTAAGCAATATTGGTTTGTAAAGGTATTGTGGCAATACTGACAGTGACGAACAGACGATTCGACAACAATAGTGTCTTTTATCTCGATATTGAGCCAAAGTGGTTACAGTTCACAGTTCTCTCGTGTCCTTGCTGCGCCGTACGTTCGTGCTTGCGCAAATGCTCTGTTGACCCGTTCTCGTGCTATAGTATTGCTAGCGGGGTGAAAATCATGCGAATCTCAATTGTGCACCCGCACGCAGCAATTTTTAACACCAAAACGCCGTAACGGCACATTTGAGCACGGAAACGCCGCAAACAACAAATTTGAGCACCGAAACGCTACAAACAGCAATTTAAGCACCGAGACGCCGCAGACAGCAAATTTGAGCACCGAAACGCCCCAAACGGGATATTAGAGCACGCAAGCGCTGCAAACAGCGAATATGACAACCGAAGTTCCGGAAACAACAAATTCGAACACCAAAATGCCGCAAACAACAAATTTGAGCAACAAAACGCCGCAAAGAACACATTTCAGCACCGAAACGCCGTAAACAGCATAAGCACCAAAACGGAACAATCTGCAAATGTGACAACAGAAACGCCACAAACAGCAAATTTTAGCACCAAAACGTTGCAAACGGCAAATTTGAGCACCGAAACGCCGCAGACGCCGACAAATGTAAGCACCGAAACGCAGCAAACAGGAAATGTCAGCAGCGAAGCACGCAACAGAAAATTTGAACACCGAAACGCCGCAAACGGCACATTAGAACACCGAAGCGCCGCAAACAACAAATTCGAACACAGAAACGCAGCAAACGGACCTATCAGCACCGAAACCTGGCAAACAGCACATTTGAGCATCGAAACGCCGCAAACAGCACATTAGAGCACAGAAACACAGCAAACAACAAATTTGAGCATCGAAACGCCGGAAACAGCAAATTTGACTCCGAAACGCCAAACATAACAAATTTGAGTGCCATAATGCCGCAAACGACACATTTGAGCACAGAAACACCGCAAACAGCGCATTCGAAGACCAAAACGCTGCATACAGCAAGTTTGAGCACCGAAACGCCGCAAATGGCACATTTGAGCATTCAAACGTCGCAAACAGCAAATTTTAGCACCGAGGCGTCGTAAACAGCATGAGCGTCAAAACGCAGCAAACGGCACATTCGAGCACCGAAACGCCACAAGCAATAAATTTGAGCATCGAACCGCCGCAAACAGCGAATTTCAGCACCGAAACGTTGCAAACAGCAAATTCGAGCACGAGGACGCCGCAAACGAATTTGAACACGAAAACGCCGCAAATGGCACATTTGAGCACCGAAATGCCACAACCAGCAAATTTGAGCACCGAAACGCCGCGAACAGCAAATTTCAGCACCAAAACGCCGCAAACTGCACATTTGAGCACCGAAACGCAGCAAACAGCAATTTGAGCATCGAGACGCCGCAGACACCAAACTGGGCGCCGGCGGTAAACCGTCAACCTTTCTTACCGCCGGGGGACTCGTAGAGCTTCCTGACAATATATAAGGTGGAACGAATTTCAGAGAACTGGAAACTTACAAGTTGTGCAACGCTGCCTGAGCCTGAAACCACTAATCTTGTTTAAATGTGTTGTTTCGGACTTTTGGTTGTCAAATTTGCTGTTTGCGACGTTTCGGTGTTCGAATGTGTCGTTTGCGGCGTTTTGGTGTTTAGATTTGTTGCTTGCGGCGTTTCCGTGCTTAAATTTGCTGTTTGCAGCGTTTCGCTTCTCCAATGTGCTATGTGCGTCGTTTCGGCGCTCAAATTTGCCGTTCGCGGCGCGTCGGTACCTAAATTTGGTGTCTGCGCGTTTCAGTGCTCAAATCTTTGCGGCGTTTCGGTGCTCAAAGTTGCTGTTTGCCGCGTTTCGGTGCTCAAATTTGCTGTTTGCTGCGTTTTGGTGCTCAAATGTGCGGTTTGCGGCGTTTTGGTTGAAATTTGCTGTTCGTGGCGTTTCGGTGCTCAAATTTGCTGTTTGCGGCGTTTCCGTGTTTCAATTTGCTGTTTGTGGCCGTTCCGTGCTCGAATCTGCAATTTGCGTTCATCATTCGATGCTCAAATTGCTGTTTATGGCGCTTCCGGGCTCAAATAACTCGTAGAGCTTCCCTTAGCAAGTTATTGCTGGAAGCTTAAGAGTAATTCCGGGGCGCTGGAGAGCTAGTTGGCAAGAAAAATCTCGACGGAACTTTTGCTGACTTTTGGTCGGTTGAAAATTTTGTTCTCGAAATTCAACATTCGTTAGAGCTCTAGTATTTTTTCCCATGATATTCGATCTTATTCCCGCTCGCCATCTTGATCTCAGCTCGATCGGGTAACTTTGAAGGCCAAAAAGCAGGCAGGCGGGAACGGCCGTTTCGAGTCATCTTGATAGGCGCTGTCGGTTTTCTCAAGATAACTCGAGCTTCAGGACACCTACAGAGCTGGTCAGCACGGCTAATGCGTTCAGAATGATCAGGCGCATTTGCCTGTTGAATCCAGGTTTTTCGTACTTAACTCGAGCTATAGCAGCCACAGAGCTCATACGAACAGAAATCGATTGAGAATATCAGGCGCGTTCGTCTGTTGCATCAAGAGCTCTGAAACCAGCCTTCTTCCCGAGCTAGGTTCGCGAACCCATTCGTATTGTTCGAGTCATCTTGAGAAGTGCTCTCGGTTTTCTGTACATAAATCGTACTGGGGGAGGGCTATAGCTCTTCTGGTCATAGGTCGATTTCGAGACATCAGGCGCGTCCGTTCGTCGAACCGATCGCTCGAAACTCGGTCTGCTGCTCGAACAGAATCTGCGAAACTATTGTATTATTCGAATCATTCTCAGAGGTACTTCGGTTTTCTGCACTTAACTCATACTGTATGGGCTGCAGAGCTGGTAATCACAGAAATCGATCCGCAGACATAAGACACGTCCGCCTGTCGCATTCAAAGGTCTGAACTCGGTTTCATACTCGAGCTCGTTGTAAAACTGTTTGTTTGTTTTGTTAGAGTCATCTTTGGAGGTTCAGAATCGCTTGGGCTCAAAAACTTCGGCGGCCAAGTCATGCGACGCATGCGTCGCTATGGGTCGGGTGGAATTCAAAAATTTGGCGTTGTAATCCTAACGGTCTGAGACTAAAACAGGACACAGTGGCACACTTTACAATGCAGAAGGAAATCGGTCCCCTAGCCCCACGGGGTCAGCAGCCAGACGTGTTTAGCAGATTCGGGAAACCTTTCAGAAATCATTTCTGAAAGAGTTGCAAAAACCGAAATTCAAGAAAATAAATGCGCCCGGAGCCCAAAGCTGCACGCCACAATGGAAAGTTGAGTCTAAATGTTTTCGTGTCATTTGTGTGCTTTCGGTGGCGTCTTGCGTGCAGGCCGGTGTCGTCGAGAATCGCGAATTGAAATGTTTTCGCCTTTGGTGTGCTTTCTGTGGCGCTGTGTGCGCGGGCCGTGCCATCTAAATGCTCTTATGGTTTGTTGTGTTCTCTATGACGTTGTGTGCGCAGGCCGCGTCGTCGCATAATCGCGAAATCAATTAAATAGTTTCTGTGTCCGTTACGCGGTCTTTGTGACGGTGTGCGCGCGGGCCGTGCCATTTAGATAATTCTGTGTTTTTTGTATGTTTTTTCTAGCGTTGTGTGCGCGGGTCGCGTCGTCAAGGATCTCCAATTTCATTTATATATTTTCTTGTTTTTCGTGTGTTTGCATTGTTTCGGTGTGTGCAGGGAGCACTTTCTAGAATCGCAGTTTCACTGTAGGATCATTACTTGCGCTTGCAGTTTACATTTTTTTTAAAGAGTTTGTTTTCATAAGTCTTGGTTGCATTTCCGGTTCGAGTGTTTTTTTTTTCAAGCGGTGTTGTTGCAAGATTCTTGCTTGTACTCACGACCCACGCGTTTTATTCAGATATTTTCTTTTGTTTAGTCGTATTTCTGTTTGCAGTTTTCTTTTCTGTGTTCCACGCGTGTTTTTAAAGATGTTTGTTTTCATGGGTCTTGTTTGCATTTGCGGTCCCGCATTTTTTTTTTTTTTTTTTCAAAGGGTTGTTTTCAGCAGTTTTGGTTGCGTCTTTTGAAAGTTTTTTTCTTTCAGATGACCCTGTTTTTTGAGGTGATGTTTAGATTTGTGTGGTCGCGCGGTCCAGGACCGCAAAACTAAATCTGTTATTTGCGGGCCGGGGTTTCCTGTTATTCGCTGGCCAGAGACAGGGCTCAGGCGGAGGATGAGACTTTGAGACGCCGTGCGCGCTCGGCCCTGGGGGGCGAGGAGTCGGGCTAGCGCTCGTACTCGAGCTCGGGCTTGGGCTCGCGTTCAGGTTCGCGTTCGGGCTCTGGGCTCAGGCTCGGGTCCGGGTCCGGGCTCGAGCCCGAGCTCGGGCTCGGGCTCGGGTTCGAGCTCGGGCTCGGACTTGGCGGGTTCGGGCTCGGGCTTGGCTTGGGATTCGGCTCGGGCATGCGCTCGGGTTCGGGCTCTGTGATATTGGGTTTGAGCTCTGCATTCGGGCTCGCGGTCGTGCTTGCGTTCGGGCTCGGGGTTTAAGATCGGGGTTAGTGAGATTATTTTGGATCAGCATTAACATTGTATTCGTAGATATAAATATATATATATATATATATATATGTATATATATAAGTTTTTTTGAAGTTTTATTTATCGCGAAAGTAGGGTTTCATGTTCGGGTCGACTCGTTATTTTTCGTGCAACCCCTCTTGCGACGCAGTTTTGATGTCGTTAATTATCGGTTTCGCAGGGTCAGTTTGTATATGTATGATCTTTTACTCGTTAACGGTGGTAGGGGGTTGTGTATTTCCAAGAAAAAATTGTTTATTCACGGATCCTGAATGTATGCTTCCGTGATGTATTGCCGGGGGTGATGTTCGCAGAAAGGCACCCGGGGTTGCACGCACACCCGGGCTGCTGACGCAGTTTTTCTGTTTACTCGACGCTTCCGCGCGCCATCCGCTGCAGGGCGGGGTGCGGCCGGGGACTTTTCCAGCGCCTTCTGCATGCGACTTCCGCACGCAGTACCGCATCGTTTCCTCTTGCTCCTCCCGCGGCGGTGCGCGCCGGCGCAGCCGACGGGCCGGCCCGGCGATGCGTCGGCGACTACGAGGCGTAGCTCGCGACGCACACATTCGAGATCCGATGTCACAAAGGTTGCTCCTGATGTGGTATCCTCGCTCTCGGCCCTCCTTTCCCCCTCCTCCATTCCTGCCCCCGCGGCCTCTCGTGTTCTTCATTTTGACTAAGGCCGGCAGGAGTCTGCCCGGGCATCCCCCCCGCAGTAAGGCACGACATCACGACATCACGTCCTCATGACACCTCCCATGGGGCACCTACATGGCAAGTGCGATCTCTGTGATGGTGTCGCAACCGACCTCACTTACACACTACACCACGCCGCACCGCACCGCACCGCACCGCACCACACCGCACCGCACACACACACGCACACACACACACACACCACAACACACCACACCACACCACACACACGCACACACCACACCACACACCACGCCACACAACATCACGCCACAACACACCGTACCCCACACCACGCCACGCCACGCCACGAGATCATGACACCACCCACGGGACACGACGGGAGAGCGACATGACGACTGTGATGTCTGTGTTGATATCACAATCGACGCGCCGCTGGCGCAGCCGGCGCCGCTGGCGCAGCCGGCGCAGCCGGCGCAACCAGCGCGACCGGCGCGACCGGCGCGACCGGCGCAACCGGCGCAACCGGCGCGACCGGCGCAGCGGGCGCAGCCGGCGCGACCGGCGCGACCGGCGCGACCGGCGCGACCGGCGCGACCGGCGCAACCGGCGCGACCGGCGCAGCCGGCGCAACCGGCGCGA